>QVAJ01000030.1:2406534-2442312 GCA_003546035.1 Mixornis gularis | reverse complement strand
AATCCTCCCAAAGCTGGGCTTGGAGCAAATGCTGCATCGGCCCTGCACAGAGCTTCAGTCCCGCTCCACAGACCCAAGGGCGCCCCAAA
The DNA here is from genome assembly GCA_003546035.1 of Mixornis gularis. NCBI lineage: Eukaryota > Metazoa > Chordata > Aves > Passeriformes > Timaliidae > Mixornis > Mixornis gularis. The sequence goes on along the minus strand of QVAJ01000030.1, from coordinate 2,442,223 downwards.
TCCTCCTGTCCTACTGCCGAGACTGCAGGGATGTGTCAATGAGAGAGAAAGCAGCACTGCTGCTAGGAGTGGAAGCTTGTTTCTAAAAATAAATAAATTAATAAATAAATCAGTRACAACAAAACTTTTCTCATGCGTGATCTACATTCTCTGTCATTTGCATTTGTTTTGTCTTCTATTGTTTAGCCCATAATACCCTTAGTGAATACTACAGGGCAAGGCCAGACCTCTGGCAATCAGCGGCGTTAAGCACGGCTTAAGTCTACAAAAACAACCCAAGAAACTGCAAACCTACCGTTGTGTGCCCTGGTAAGAGATTTGGCATTTATTTTAAACACAAAAAAATGGCTGGAAACTCCACAGRAAAAAAGAATTAGCTTGAAAATTATTCTAGATAGCACTGTGTATCTGTACGACTACGACCACCCCTGTGACAAGATGAGTACGAACTGTTTGTTTGCTTGTTATATCAATTTCATTTTTCAAAATTTTGAGATGATTTGGAGATGACAGCAGGGTATCCTCCCGTCTTCCGCCCAGGTTTAATTCCCAAGGAAAAGCACCATTTTTGAGGAAAACCCTTCAAAATCTGCTGTAATACAGTAAAGCATAGGCCATGCAATGATAATTTGCACATTCCTTCTGGAGAGTATCCTTAGGACCAATATCCATTCTTTAAAATCCTTACTAACACACAGAAACCCTCCTCTCCCATCTCCTCCGTACAAATAAGCCCAATTCCATTAAAGGCAATTGCATCAATTGCATCACACYGGTGTAAGGAGAGAGAAAAGCTTTTTTGTGCCAGCACAAACCAACACCAGCTATTGACTCACTGCTCCAGTGCCTCTGCCTGTTTGTAAACCCACATCATCCACCAGCAGCACGTGCTTTTTAATGTCCCCCTTTCTAACATTTCCTTGTAAACTTAAATTTTCCAGTCCTTGGAGAACSGAGCCTTACACCCTAAAATTGAACTACATACTAACACACAGTATTAGCATTGTTGTATTAGTATACAGCTACACACCACATACAGTTATCAAAACCCAGTTCCAAATAAAAGCACAACCCCTCCCAAGATTAACTGCTGCATCTGCTGCTCTCAGAAAGATGCAAACCCCAAATTTGTATTTCTAACAACACTAAAYCACACTGGGTTCTCCACTTGTGCTTTCAAATCCATCTGTCCCTGCTGGCCGCTGAACACAGCAGCACAGAGCCCASAGAGCAGGATCGTGGGCCAGGCAGGATCTGGAGAACTCTGGGCTCTCAAGTAAGAAAAGAAAGAGAGCTATTCCCTGCACTCTGTTTTATCTAAATCACATTCTTGCAGCTGCTAAATASTCTGTTTATTGTTTAAGTCAGTCTGTAACTGTGTTTAAGGCAAGCGGGAGGCTGTGMACTACTACTCAGTGTTCCTCAAAGACAACGTATTAAGAATAATCACTATCTCTATGAAACAGTTACACGCTGCTCAGAAGAGAACATGACAAATACTCTAGCTCTTTGTGAAGCACCATAATTACTCATGATTTGCCTTTTCATGATTATATCCTCATTCAAGGTCTATTTACTCACTGAGTCCKTAAGGCTGGTGCAGCACTGACTATCAGCAGAAAGGTAAGATGGCTTGAACACTTAAGGAGCAGACTGTGCCAGTGTTGAAGGATTTAACTCCTCTCCACTTACTGGTGTGTTTGCCATGACAAATTATGTTTTATTACTGTCTCAATAYTGTTATTTACTGAACTTAAGCCTTCATCACCTGCAGAAATCCCTGGCCCAGACTACACCTACTGGATTCACAGAGATGCTGGTGCAGTCGCTTCAGTTTTGTTTCACCTGCCAAAGTATAAAATCAAAGGAAGATGGGATATACAGGCAGCAGTGTAACACACCAAGGATCTCCAGTGAGCACAGAATCTCTCCCAACCCGCTCTAAATCTGTTTGGTTTCACTTTAGGATAACTAAAAGTTCCCCAAGAGTTAATGCAGCACCTTCGGGTTATTAAATGGAACATGCAGAACATTACATTATTATGCTGCACATGGCTAAGGAATTTTAGTATTCACAGGATTATGGTAATTAAGTCTTCCTTCACTTTGGGTGATGTGACACTTGCTTGACTATAATGTCACTCCACTTAAAGTCTGTGTAAACAACATTATCTTAGTCACTCTGCATTACATTTCCAACTGTGAGCAAAATTACAAGGTCAAAGTGGACAAGAATGTAGGTAATCCCAAGGAAACATCATGTAAATGACTCGCTCAAGGTTCAAGCTGGGTTTTCAAGGGTGGTAAAAGGCTTATGTACTACACTGATATTTTAGTACTGGTTTGCAGAAGGTATCAGTGACAAACTGTAGTTCTGTGTGTAGGGACACTTAGCTGCTCAGGACTCTGCAAACTTCTCCTTTTGTAAGGACTGGGCTGCCAAAGAAATGCACAGAATAAAAGAGGACTGATTTTTAACAAAAAGCTATATGGAACCAGAAGAATATTAATTAACTCTATAAGTGACAGATGCAAATAAAGAAATATATATTCCACAGACAGCATTAACATAACACAATAAAACYGCTATTAAACTGTCAGTCAGAGAGCTGGGAAAAATATTAACCTCATTGTTAAGAACAATTCTGTTAATTCACGTAGCTGGACTTGCTTTACCTTTGAATATCAAATGGGAAAGCATTTAATGTCATTATTGTGATTTTGATTGTTGAACAGACAAACCTGCAGCTGAACTTCTTTTACCCTAACAAGTACACAGTAAACTCCAAGCACACAAACATGTTTCAGTGTACACACACACACACACTTGTCTAATTCTCAACCACCCAAGACTTAGTTTGAYCTCAGAATGAACAAAAGGACTGCACAGGTGAGCTAGCTGCACTCCTCAAATTAGCAGGTAACATCTTAAAAATCCAYAAGCTCTGCAAGTTTGGAAACAGCAGCCCACCCCTTTCCTGTACCATAAAACTCACTAAATGGAAAAAAATCTTGTTAGCATTTCCAAAGCTGTTCAAACACTGTAAATCCATGAGCATTCAAGCCTACACAGTTGGAGATGTAACACAATCAGGATGGGTTGGGATTTATCAGTAGTGAGGCTTTAATAATTCCTGGGAATTCCACCTGCAGACAAGTGGTATCCAGGGACATGTCACTGACATTCCAGATCCTTGGACCTGTCATTTCAGCCATTTCTCTCTAGAACAGAAGCTGTGGGAAGTTTCATAAATGACAGAACTACACAGTTTCAAGTTYTCTCAGGTAGGAATTACATTTGGAAGTTCAGTGATAAAAACAGACCTTTGCCAAAAAGCTACAGGATTGAAATTTTCCCACTCCAGCTCTTCCCTTGCTACAGTCAGGAATGGGTCTGTCAGGAAGAGCCACAAGCCTGCTCCCAGCTCACTAACCATGTCCTGCTCCAGAACCACCAGGCTGGGCACGAACACCAAAGTTCACAATGGGCTCAGCTGCAGCATCCTTCTTCCAAAGCTCAAATTACAATATAATCTGATTTAATCAASCTTTCATCTCCAGTGTATGATCAAGCATGACATAAACGTGACAGATAAATACTAACAGTTAAACAATACACAAAGAAATCTTCTTCCCTTTAGACCACTTTCTACTCCATGTGTAAGACACAGAAATAYGTCTCTTATCTTTCTTCTTTGCAGCTGTTAACAAGGATGCCCCCACAGCATTCCACTCTGAAAACACCAYGCTGAGTATTGATTTAACTGGCTGCTCCTGGAGAAAGGTACAATGAGACACCAGGGACAAAACTCCCTTCAGTAAATTCTTCAGCATGAAAGGCTTTGAAGGTACGACACAGAGTCTGCTTCCCTATCAAACCTAAATTCAGAATATAACTCAATTATACCACTGATTATACAGCATGAATTATTTGTAGCTTTTTCACAGTTGTTTGCCAACACGGATGTCAAACGCAGCTCAAACCTGTGATCCAAAACTCTGCACCTGTGACTATGGAAAAAGTCAGGGAATGATGCTCAGAGTGAAGGCCAAAAGGGGTTTCCCAAGTGGAACCACCTGCAGACATACTAACAGAAAAGGATGAGCAAACACTGAGAGCAGCAGGCCTGCCCTGTGCACTACAGTAACTCATTGCTATCCTTGAAAAAACACAGTAATTCAGCTCTTAGATTCCTCTGCAATAGGACATCCACATATGAGAGGAGAGTAACATAATTTAAACTGAATTGCCCAGCATACAGCCATTTCAGCCCACTATCATAGGTGGTTAAAATAAGATCATGTCATATTTGAAATATTTCAGTATTCCCCAATCACATTTGTTATTTATCTTGCATGTCAATGATACTTGTCACATACATTATAACTTAAGTCTTAGTACAGGATTTAATGGAAAAACAAATAAAAAGTAAGTGCATATAATATTACTAATATAAACAGGCAAAATATCATCGAGATCAGTGGCTTGGTGTCTATTTTGGCAGGAGCTGAATYTGGCCTAATGACTTCTGGTTCTGATTTAGTGAGGGTTCCCTGCCATGTACGACTTCGTGACTTCTTCAGTATGTTTTCTTTGAAAAGTAAAGGTTTTCTGTACGAGATTGGAATTTAATTGTTTCCTTTTTAGACAAATACACTTTTGGATGGACGCTGATGGAAAGGGCAATCAGATGTCAAAAGGGCAGCAGTACAGTGAGATTATGTGCYGAGGTCTAGGGCAGGACAGGCAAACAAGGGGGATCTCAGATCACTTGAGCAGATCCTTATAAATAAAATCTCAGATAACAGGCTTTGTTTATTCTGTAAAAATGCATATCAGCAGGTCAAATCAACTCCTGTTATGTTAACTACTTAAGTTACTTTCTTATTAACAAATATTCCTGATAACATAACAGAACTCGCATCTGTCATGCTATCTGGAGTATCTGGAATGTGAGGAGGGAAAAAGAAGAGTTTTAAGTAATTAGGAAGGAGATGTCCTGCATCTAGAAGGAATGAAGTGTTCTCTCACCATTTGAGGGAGAAATAAATAAACAAAGTGCACTAAGAGAGAGGTCGTGAGGCAGCAAGTAAACAATGCTTAATTTACATGGAGAATCACCAGTGCCACTCCTTGTTTTTCAAGTAATTTTCCTACCAATTTTACTACAGAAATGTCAGCAACAGCACTCCATTTACTTTGTTTGCACATATGCTTGATAATATCTTTATGCAACACTCACCTGAGGCAATTCTCACTACAAAAAAATGTATTTTAATAAATACAAGCTCAGTTTTTAATTGTCAAGTGTCACCCAGTGCTAAGTCCAGTCTCTGGGTGCAGGAAGCTCTAACAGAGACCCCTTCTCCTGCAATGGAATTATAACCCACAATTTTTATCTTGTGAGAATATATCAGAATTCCAGCTCTCTTTAATGTTGAGTGACCATGTGTGAAATGCTGCCTCTTCCCAAACAGCCTGGCAATTCCAYTTGGCTTTTATCCTGCCTTTTAGTAGGCGTTCTGTATGCACTGAGATGCATTTAGCAAGGATCCCACACCTCACCACAGCAGCTTCCCTCAAGAATTTCACATCAGTTATTCCCAAACATCTGGGGGAAAGGGTAAATTTGAGCATTTAGCAGGAAAACCTCATATAATCCAAGATGAGCACAAGAAGATGCTCCTCACCCAGAGATGGATTTGTTATCCCCCAWGGCAGGCACATAACACCATCTCCACGTGTGTCCAAATTCCCTGTGAGGTAACTGAGTATTGTAGGTACTGCAAAATCCCAAGTATTTTGAAAACACAGGATTGAAATTTTTTTCTTTTTTTTTTTAAGTAATACATTTTTTAAACCAGTTTTGCAAAACATCCTCATTTAAACATCATTCAAGAGCAGGTTTCAGAGATATTTGAAGGAAAATTGTATTTTATTTCCTTGACTACTTTTTTTCTGCCTTTAAGTATTAATTTTCCACCTTTTATTTTCCTTCTCTGAAGAGCATCTGTTCTAAGGGAACAGAAAGTGGAAAGAAAACACAAAAACACACTAAGTTTGGAGTGGTCCAGTTTTAAAATAAAAATAGTAATTTACAAACCAACTTTCTCAGCATGCTYTAACACTGAGCTGCAGCTCCTCTGGACTATTGCTCTCTAAATTATTCAGGGACCACATCCTGCAAATGCATCTGTGCAAGTCCAAGTGGGAGTCAGCTCTGTCTGCCTGATTCTTCTGCATGTAGAACATTCCCAGAGGTCACCTAATGAAAGTGATGCTGAGCAGAAATCACTGCTGGACACATTGGCTTTAATGGAAAAGTTTGGTGGGTTAGAATAATGCTTTTTCGTGGTTTTCACCCTTGCATTTCTGATGTAGGCAAATGCAACACGTTCTAGTGTGAAGACTGTAAAACCCTCTTTTTCAAGGCTTTCCAGTTTCTGGTCTTCAAAAATACTAGGAAAAAAGGATTTCTGTGTGTGTAAGTTGAAAGATACAGGACACTGGGTTTGTGCTTGTCCACCATCCTTAGAAGAGCACACAAAATTCAAAGTATGATCCTGTTTTGCCTGTGTGGAGACTTCCAAATGCACTTTAGGAGCAAAATATTGAGTGACTCTGCTTGGAAAGAAGGAAGTATTAACTTTAATATATCGATCTCATTATGGGTAACACCAGTTTACTGAAAAAAATCTAAAGAAAATAGCTAGTGCAAGAAGGTCAAGAGGATTGACAGTAAACCTGTGGGTCAGGGAACACTGGGTCAGAGATCTGCGAAGATTTAAATACTAAAATGACAGTAAATCTTGCAAGCTATTCTGCACTGTGTAACATTAGAGTAATTACCAATACCTTTCAAAAAAGACAATTAAAAATCTTGTATTCTTAAGACAATTTAATTTTTACCTTCTTCCTGAACGTAACATTACACTGAGCAAATTTAACTCAGAGATCACAAGCTGAAAGGAAGAATTCACAGGGAGTGGAACAGCACCGTTWGCTCAAGGGACCCAACTAAAAATCCACATTCATTATTCAGGCTGTAACACAAATCAATTGGGATTTTTAGGCAGATGAGTGTGATCCTGCTGGACAARGTGGTGTTGTATTCCCTGGTTTTGTTTCCAAGCAGTCTGGGGGGGGGGATCACAGATTTCTTCCTGTTTTCCCRGGAGCAGATTTCATGGCCCCAAGTGTATATGATGTTAGGAACAGAGGAACAAACTTGCCACGAACCCAAGCACAACTATCCCCCGTTTGTACCACGACATGAAATGGGCTGTCAGGAACTGCTGATAAACAGCCTGCTCTCATGTACAGAACTCTGTATAACTATTTCAAAGGTCTGACCAGCAAGGAGGGCATTTCCCTGACCATCCTACACACTCAAACAGGCAGCTTGCTTCAATTCAGATTTAAAAACTGTAACCATTCTGGGAAATCCAGCGGCACTCTCAAAATTCTCAACTAAATGCTACAACTTCCAGTGTGAAAAATACCCAAAAATGTGGTTTCTTCAACTGGTGCCACACTTTCCTCCCACTCACATACGCTTGACTGAAGCCAACYATGAAGGACATTTCTTTTCTGATGTTCAACATTTCTTTCCTCAAGAACAATATAGGAATTAAAAATCTTTGAGCTGAAAACTTTTCTAGTTCTTCAGAATTGCTGCAGTTTGCCTTTACCAAGTTAYTAACAGCTTAAACATAATTCTGCTTTTTCTCAAAGGTCCTTTGGCATGTGCACATGCTGATAATTAGGTGAGCTACATTTATACTGCTGCCTGTAATACCTACTATGACTACTGATAATCCCAAATTTGCTAATGTATTATCGCAAGAAAAACAAAACCGATGTGTAAGGAACTTACTGCAAATAATACTCTCAGCCTGCAAAGGCTTCAAAAAGCTTAATGATTTTCTCAGATGTGCTGTAACAACAAAGAATCTTATGGTTCAGTGTCAAATGTCTGCTAGAAGCCAATGTCCATCACAACTGGAATGACTTGCTCATCATAGATTCCATCAATAATTGTTTCAGTATGTGAATGTGATCAATGTCGCTCTCATCAAGTATAAATCATGCTGGGTATTTTCTAATGGGACCTTGAGCATTCTCATGGATCCTGCTCAAAAGTAAGATTTAATCAATGCACGAGCCCGAATGACCAGGCRTCTTTCTCAAAATGGCAATTATTTACAAATTCAAAACTACAGAAACAGCCCAATACTTTTGGCATGAAAAGTTTAAATGGTGCGACCGAACACTGAAAGAGACAAATAAAGTGACTGCAGCACTGGATCACATCAGAACTGCATTTGGAGATGCCTGATTTAAACTCACTTAACACATTTAAATTATTATAGCTCAACAGTGATGTCAGTGGGCATTAGACCTAGAGTACAAAAAACAACATTTATCAGAGATAAGAGAAATACCAAATCTTGTCCATTTCATCTCCTAGAAAAGTGACTCCATTTCTACAAGTTAACAGCAGTGATAAAAGTAGATTCACTTCTTTTTTCGTGTCACTGTCTGAGCAAAGCCAACCAACCCACATGAGAAYCAATTCTGCTGCTGCTGCTCAGCTCCTTTTTTCTCAGTTTCTTCTTTCTACTACTTAAACTAATTAAAAAAAACTCTGGGATGAGTTGTCAAAGACAGATGCAGACTGACCTGGGTATTTTACTATAAAAAATTGTTTTCTGATCTCTGTAGTGATTAAATAAAGCTAAAATATTACATAATTAGACAAAACATTTATTGAATAGGATAATTTTAAAAACTAATCTTAAAACCAGTCCTAAAGCCTGTTTATGCCTGTAAGGAGTTTTAAATTAAATGCTGTATTTTGGTCATTCCAGAGCAGTTTTAGGCTACAACTTTGCTGCACAGCTGCCCCCACATTTGCCTCACTTCCCACTCCTACTTCAGCGGGGAAGTTCTGCCAGCACACAGATCCAGCCACGGTGTGTGGAGTGCAGGATTTCTCCAGAGGAGAGAACAGTGGGATCTGGATATCCAGAGGGTGAGGAACCTCTCCCTGCCTCAGGAACTTGGAGAAACCAAACCCTGTAACCTCCTGAGATGTTACACCACAGCCTCTGTCCAAGGCCAAAAGACAACTTTTACTGTCTTTTATCAGACTGGTAGGACTGTCTGAATATCTGAGAGTATTTTCAGCCATTTTCAGATGCATTTCACATGTTTCCATATTTTTCTCAGCTCAGGTAATGTTAGAAGTGGAAGGGAAGAGAACAGCAAAAAGTGCACAAGGGCTGCTCAGTTACTTGCCCCTCAACTGACAGATACCCTTCCCTTTATAATAATTTCTGATGAAATAGAGTTATATATCGATATATAATTCAAGAGATTTTATATTTTCCAATTAAATGCCTTTCAACCTTTGCTCTTTAAAGGTTATAGAAATTCATGATTTTAGCCTCTCCTCAGACTTCCTATCTTTAGTCATAAGGTCAATCAAATTCCCCTTTTCAAATGTTACATCTTTAAAGAATATGGTAACCAGAACAAAAACAATATCCTAAGTGAGGTCAGAAGATTTCCTAACCTTTACATATATTCCTTGCATTCTTATTTCATTACTGGCTGTTGTACCCTTCTCCTCCCCCTTCTTTCCTCCTCTCTCCATGTCTCATGTATGTTTTCAGATATTTTACTGATGTCTCCATAGTTTGAAATTTTAAGTAGATCCAATCCTCTTCAGTCTCTTTTGGGCTGCTACTTTGCTCTAACAACTTGCAGAAAAATTTCCAGGCCCCCTTCTTATCCCATAAATGCTGCTGATGAAATACCACTTTTTTGATGGTTCAAAGCTATCTGAAGTTTACTTTTAGAAAGGATTACAGTAAAATAAACTCAATAAACTTGTGTGAGTTACGTTTGCCATTATTTCCAAGTTGTATATATCAAATTCAGGTTTTTTGAAGAGCCACATTTATTAAGATACAACCTGAACCACTAAAATTTGACCATTCATTTAAAGAAATTCAATCAAGAAACCAACTCAAAAAACCCCAAACTACTATTGCTCTAAACAGTCCCTCTTATATCACTGGTGTCTAAATTAYTAATCTGGTTAACATATTTTGCTGTCAGGGTTAAGACAAACCATCTGGACAATTTTGCTACAAATTCTTTCGTGGCTAAATGTAGTTTTTATTGTAATTTGCCTCATTTCCTTCTAATACAACAACAGAATGTTGCTGTGTGGATACACTCCAGTGACCTGACAGACCTTTCCAGCAACTCCAAAATGTCTCACCRCAAACTTTTCTTGATCTCAACATCACCATTTTCTTCTTATTTACCTTCTTACAAAAAAGCGGTACTGGAACCAGCTGCTAAAAATRCCAATTCCATCAAAGTCTTGAAACTGGTGACCGATTTTTTCTGAGATTATTCCTTTTAAGAAACTGGCAGCTGGCTTTTCAGCCACATCAGAATAACCAGGGACTCTCCGAGTTCTACTTCTCTTACTGCACCTCCCTAGTGTCTCCTGTCTCTGTTACAGTAATTCCAGAAGTCTCTTATAAACTGCAATCCAGTGACCTCACCGTGTAAATCCATGGCTTCATTGCCATGTTTGACCACACAGAATTCAGCAAATTCACTGCAGAGGGACCATGAGCAGTGCTGAGTGTTTGGGCATCTCTCCCTTCTCCCTGGTTTAGGGCAGCCCAGTTAACATCTACTCACACACAGGGTCATGCAAAGACAATACAGATGGTCAGACACCTTCCCCAAAAATAAATATATCAATAAATCAAACCTTTTTGAATCTCATGAGCTGTTTTTTTTTTCCTGTGATTTGGGGTTTTTTCTCTTTGAAGGGAAAAAAAAAGGGGAGGGGGAAGCAACTCTGCCCTTTCCATTTAAATGTTTGACTAACTAGAGCTTGAAATTCACCATTTCTCCCCTAATCACTAGGCAAATCAAATTTTCTCCTAAAATCCACATTCATTCCATAATGTAAAAATGAACACACAGAGGSAGAAAGGTTTACATGTCAAATGGCAATTTCCCTAAATGGCTCACACTTTAACTTGTTTTCTTTTTTCATATCTTAGCCATGACAAAAGATTTAATGGCCATCATTACTCAGATGTTTTGTCAGCATACCATGATGAATGCACTCTTCCTGGGTGTTATTCAGAGTTACCCCACAAGATTTCTCTTCTGTGTTACATTAACAACACCCTTCATACTTAACAATTTGATCTATCACACGTTTGACTAATGTTACCCATTAGAGTTCTGTGCAAAGACTCCTTGATTCAGGGAAAGACAGTTATTAAAATTAAATATATCCTTGCCTCTTAAAAAYGCATTTTCTTTAATTACTAATATGCATTAAATAGGATCAATCCATTAGCACAGATATCCCATAAGCTGTCCATGAAAGTAAGTGTAAAGAGAATGTATCATCCATTAATTATAACCATTCCTCTCGACCTGTGGAGGTGCTGCTACCTCCTCTCTCAAAACTCTCTCCTCTGGAGTGTAAGAAAGGAGACAAGAAACAGGAAGGAAAGAGAGGGAAATGCCAAAATCCTGCTCAGCTCCAGGACATGGTGAGTGCCCAAAGAGCAGCTGAAGGATCATTTATATCCCAAAAGRGACTGAAGAGGATTGGATCTACTTAAAATTTCAAACTATGGAGACATCAGTAAAATGTCTGAAAACATACATGAGACRTGGAGAGAGGAGGAAAGAAGGGGGAGGAGAAGGGGTACAACAGCCAGTAATGAAATAAGAATGCAAGGAATATATGTAAAGGTTAGGAAATCTTCTGACCTCACTTAGAATATTGTTTTTGTTCTGGTTACCATATTCCTCCCAGGAAGTGGAGAACACTGCAAAGCTTCAGCTCCTTCAGTCCCCCAAATTCAACCACATACTGTCACTGTCCCCAGGCTCAGACTGGAAGGGACTGCACACCAGGACAGCTCAAAGGCTGAATNTGGAGAGAGGAGGAAAGAAGGGGGAGGAGAAGGGGTACAACAGCCAGTAATGAAATAAGAATGCAAGGAATATATGTAAAGGTTAGGAAATCTTCTGACCTCACTTAGRATATTGTTTTTGTTCTGGTWACCATATTCCTCCCAGGAAGCGGAGAACACTGCAAAGCTTTAGCTCCTTCAGTCCCCCAAATTCAACCACATACTGTCACTGTCCCCAGGCTCAGACTGGAAGGGACTGCACACCAGGACAGCTCAAAGGCTGAATCCAAATAAATTAAAATGTGAAGGATCAGAGGTGCAAACTCGGGGCAGAACAGCCCAGCACAGCACAGGAGCACTGGTGAAAAACACMAATCTTCACATACCCCAAACCTACAACATTTCTTTTTAAAATAGTAGTTTTTGCTGAAAAACTTAAGCTACCAGTAGGTATTGGAACATGCTTTARACACTCATTCAACTACTGATTGACTCTTCAAGCAAACTCCCAGATGACTGTGGGGAATCAATATGGATTTTTAATGGCACCTATACATCTTGCTGGATTTGACAGAACTTGCAAACAAATAATCTTCAGGAAACTCTTTTGCTYAATTATAAAGTATGTAAAAAAAGACAAATAATGACTATCTAGACATCATCATTATGCACTTCACTCACTTGGAAGCATCAACAATACCAATAAATTACTTAAAATTGTTTTACAGTTTTTGTTTTGTCTCTTAGTTTTAGAGAACTTGGATGATGGATGTACAAATAAACYGTTCATTCTAGTCCAAAAGATTATGAAATGGTCTATTTATATTTCTTCCCAGCAGTGTTTGTGCTCATGAGTTTTTTCAAAGGGTCCTCAGAACTTAGTAGGTATTAGCTGAACTGATCCTGCATAAAACTGTTTGAAATAACACACCAAATTTTATAATGTTTAGAAAAAAGCACCTTTCATGCTTTGATATAAGTATCATAAAATCTTTCCATGGAACTACTTTGAGCAATGGGTTTTTAGCTCGAGTTGAATCCCCCTCTGCAAACGCCTTTAACTGCAGGTAACATTTTACACACTAAAAAATAGTATGAAAATTTAGTGTTAACATTCCCTACAAAACCCCTCAATATTTATCTTATATTATCTGTAATTAAAGATTGCAGAACAGAAGCACTGACCACCACCTTTGTTTTCTCCTGTCCTGTTCCAACTGTTTATTTTCCYTTTCTGTCCTACAGGAATTATTTGCACAATTAAGCCTCACCAAGACCAGCACAAATTGTTTGCACAAATGCCAGAAGTCAGAGATGAGATTTGGAAAATCCAGCTCATTAGAGCTGCAAAAAATGTTGGACTGTTTTTACATACAGGTGAGGGCATCAGTCATTCCATGCAACTGCAAACAGGACAGATACTGTCCTGCTGTCTCATGGAGAAAGGAGCAAAGCTGGCAAAATCAGACCTGTTTCAGACCATCACTTAATGAGTGAAATTCCTTTGATACCATAAATTAACATTCCAGGCACTACTGTTATTATTAGATTACAGACAAAACTAAATATACCAAATTTTTAGTGTATTTGCCTACAGCACTGTCTGGTTTGCTCCACTGAAAAGTCTGTATTCCAGTTCTAACAGCCCTGGAATTGCTCGGGACTCAAAATTTGCAGGCAGAGCCCATTTTTACTGACAACCTCTACAGAGATGTGTAGTGAGACACAAATCCTCTCCTGGTCACCATCTGAAAACAATCAATGGCATGGGACAAACCCCTCACATTTTAGGGGAGAATGAACCCTTTCACCTTTTTCTTTGGAACCAGGATGGAAAGCCCTGCAGCAGAATGTGAGACATCTCCAGAGGGGGTCAGTTAAGGAACAACATGATGACKGTAGCTGCGGCACAAGAAAAACTCTGCCTGTATTTTTATTACAAGGGGACAGCCTGAAGAGGGGGGAAAAAACCCACTCCTCTGCCACACTCCAATGTATGTGACAAACTGGATTAATTCCCACATGTCAGCATCCATTTCAAACCCCTCTGTGGAAGCCAGAAGTCCATTTCCAAAAGGAGACAGCTGTCTGTAGCCACATCCCAGAGAAATCTGCCTGTCACACACCCCAGCCCAGCGACCACAAAAGCCATTTCAGAGGACAAAAACTGGGTAAAGTTTTGTCAGAAGGAAAAAAGAAAAAAAAGGCACAAGAAAAAATAACTTATGAAACACCATTTCTCGCTTTCAGAATTTGTACCGATGTCAGATCATTATTTAGCACGAACAAAAATATTTATCCTGGGGATTGCAAACACATGAATGCATTTTATGACAACTTCCTTTTATAGACCCTGAGCTTATTTCTGGCCTCTATTATTCCTGGTGAAGGATTTCTCTTCTGTACAGGSAAAAGTCAGTAAAATGCTAACACATAACCCAATAAAGGCACTTGTTCATGAGGTTCAGCTCTACAGAGGGCTGCACCCCAAACCTCTCCACAGCTTCTGCTCTCCTCTCTCTAGGAAAAGGGGTGCAGCTCAAACAAAGGGAAAGGTCAGCAGGGTAAAGAGAAAGATGCTTCTGGGAGTTCTCATTGCAAACCTCTCCACAAAAGATGGCAGAAACAAGGAAGCACTGGGCTGTCTGCACAGACCAGGACTGAGAGGAAGAGGATGAGGAGCTTCTCCCACACGCCCAAGGGACTGCCAGCACTATCCAGGAGCAAATCAAGGAGTGATTACAGTATCTCARTAAAATCACAGTTGTTCCTGCAATCCAGAATTTGACTGGGTTTTTACCCCCAGCAGAGCTGCGCCCAACCAGAGCCTGCACTGCAACTCCTGGCCTGCTCCTGAGCTGAATTCCCTGCTCCTGATCCCAAGCTGAATTCCCTGCCGCGGCCTATTGGCCATTCATCTGTCTGCAGTTCACTCAGAACTAAACTTAGCACCGGAAAAGGACACTTCAAAGCAACTCTACAGAGTGTTGTGAAACACTCTAAGAGGTCTGGGGCATTCAAGGAAGAATCATTCCAGCCTCCTTAGAGAGAAACATCGCTGACCCAAACGTGCTTTGTGCAGCTGTCACTGGCTTTGTCAACTGTGCCAGCTCAACAAATACTAGAAATTGCATTTATCTCCTCTGCCCGTTTCCCATCTACACAGAGTTCGACAGGGTCAAAATTAACAGCCTCAGATAGAGTCAGCTCCTGAAATTAGGCAGTAGAAAACGAAGAGAAGTGAGGAGGTTTGCTTGGAAGAGAAATACCTACATAAAGCACAGGCTTACACAGCTTAGGGCAGACTTGTTGCAATCTAAAAAAATACTACAACCATGAAATCTATTATGGGAATGCTCCATATGAAAACCACCRCAGGATTAAGTTCAAGAAAGGAATTTCTCATGCAAACTTTGCTCTCTAATCTGAACTTTTACTGTAAGCATTCACATTCAGTTCAATTATATTTCAGGGGATATTTAGCCAAATACTCTGGAAAATTCGACTTGCTCTTGTCTACTTTAGGAATTAGAGGGGACCAGAGATCACAGCTGTCTGGAACAAGATTATGTTTGTAAAGTACAAAAATATTAAAGATGGGAATACTTTTAAAACAAACAAACATAAAAATCTCAAAGCAAACACAGATATCTTTCATCTTATTAAGAAAACACATGACTATTTCCTTTTYATTCTCTAGTAAAGAGTCTTATTCAATTGTATTAAAAACCCTGACGAATTCCAACAGGCTTCCCTCTTCCACACAAATTTCTAACCAATTCTGTAAGCATACACTGTGCAGCAGAGAATGTTTGGGGAATAAATGATGCCAYAGCAAAATAAAATGCACCGATTCCTGCACAGCGAGCTCTTGAAAGGATTCCAAGATTAAAGGAACATAAAAAATGAATTACCCTTTTTCACCTCTCATGAGAGTAATCCTCCAGGTCAGCTTTGAGGTACATCTGAAACAAATGGTAAACTGTTTGGTAAACAGAAGGATTTTTCAGCAGCCCTTTTTGAAGGAATCATGGGAAAGTTTAGATCTAATCACAGCATAAAGATGAGTTCAAACTAAGGTTGGATCTTTTTTACACATCCTGCCTATGAAACATACTGCATGGAAAATCCAGGGGCTGCAAGGGACTCATTCATACCAGTGACCTACTGTCTCTGCTTTTATTTTTAGCAAGCACTTTGGTTTTCTTAGGAAGAACTYGTATATTCTACTTCTAATTTTGTTTCTCAAATTAGTCCCAGCAAGACAGACACTGGTGTCTCACTTGCCATCACTTATGCAAAGGGAAAGACAGAAGGAAAGAAGCTGAAAGTAACAGAACACAACAGAAGTTTTTATGGTTTCCAGGAGTTTGGTTTCCAGCTTGTGCCGAGGGTTCTGTGCCATCCTGACCCCAGGCAGGGCACAGGCAGATGGTGGTCCCAAAGCCTGCTGTTATCAGTGCAGCCACAGCTCTGCCACACATAAACACCTCCAAATCTTCTCATGCTCAGCTCAGGCTGGAATATGCTGCTTACAACCCAGGGAAAAGCTTTTTCCTGGTCTCCTGCAGCCACTAGTACTGGGAATTCTCAGCACTTCAGAGCAGGCAGAGTTTGGACACAACCTCCCCTCCCTACATGCTGCACTCGGCTGGTGTGGAACAAACCCCCAGAAAAGTTCCCTTTCTTCATCCCCTTTTTAACACAACCCTTGCAGGAGCTGCGGCTGCAGTGCTGACAGGAATCATCCCACCTATGCTTAAAACAAACCCAGCCAACTCTCAGCTGCAGAAACAGCATTTGTGCTCCTCCAAAAAGGGATGGCAAGTCTTTAATTATTAAACCAATTGCATTTAGCAGATGGTCAAAGAAAAGTACTTTTAAAAAGTTGCCCAGAGGGTTATAAAAACGAACAAGCCCCAACAGCTGCCAGCTGGTGCGTGAAATCAATAATGAGAAAACGAGTCCCACTGTATCTTTGTGCTCATTGTCTGGCCCAAGCCAGCCAGGACAAGGGAGCTGGACGTCACAGCCCGGCTGAATGGATTACGTGGATCTAATTAGGGAAAGACAAACATCTGAAGCGGGGCTGGAAGCAGGGAGCCCGTGCGGGATGGACGGACGGCCCCAAACGCACGGACCCCTCCAGCTCCAGGGCCCCCGAGTTCCTTTTTGGAAAAGCCAAAATTCAGCACAAACACCAAAGGCAACTGAAGGAAAACATACAGAACGCTTCACTGATTTTCTACAGTCGGTGTACAGGCTTAAAAATCAATCAAAGTGCGCAAAATTACTGAATTAAAATGTTATGTGAACGCTTTTCTGTATTTAATCACTATCAAGTGTGGCTAAGGACATAAATTAATGTAAAGTCTCAGCCTCCAAAGAGCAGCAACTTGGTTATCACTGCTTTTTGTTCTCCAAACTACACTCAGATTAGCTTTTTAAACTATGGGCCGCTCATCAACCTTAAAAGTGTATTAAATTTCTGTAATAACATGACAAGGCTTCGAGCAAAAATGCAGAGGAAAAATAAACATTACTGAGAAGGTGAAAATAAAATCAATTTTACAAAGCAAACTTGTTTTATTCAAATAATTTTAATAAACAAAAACTTACCACAGGGACCTGATTACCTTGTACACAAAAACACAACAKATAGTTTTTGGTTTAATAATTTATTCCATGGCAAAAATCTTCCTCTAAATCAGCAGAAACCATCAGTTTAGTTCAGCAAGCATTAGGGGTTTTGTTTGGAGGGGTAGGAGAGGTTGTAGTGGTTTTTTTTAAGGTACATCCTGGAGAATGATGGGTTGTTAGATGAACAAGGGGTTGGGCGAGGGAAGCAGTCACATGCAAGAGTAAACRAAACCAAACTGAGAAAAGCACATTAATTAAAATTTCAGCTGCCATAACAGTGTGCTTAAAAAACAGAGCCACCTCACAGTTAAAGACAGAAGCCTGTCAAATCCCAGGATCTTACTGACTTGTCACTGTGGGTTTTTCAGTGAAGGTCCATTGATAAACAGACAGAAAAGCAGATTAAGATAGGCAGAATAAATTATTAATTGCTGCTCAAGACAGCCAAGATAACTCAACACAAAAGCATTCCAAATGTTATTTTTAGCATATAAATAGTACACTGTGTTTTAACTTACATCAGCTGTTTTCTTTATCAGATTTTTATCTGAAGATGGGAACAGCACACGTCCCTTCAGCTCCCATCAGCTGCTACACTTGCTAGGATTTTATCTYGGGGAGAAAACAGAGCTCTGAGCTGGAACTCCATCAGCTGGTTTTGTAGTTACTCTAGACAGGACATATTGAAAATTTTCTTGTGCACACAAAGCCCCTGATCCGTATTAATGCATGGAAGTGACACTTCCTGGGGACATCCGGATACAGACCATGCAATCAGCACTGGTTTATGCACTGGAATCTGCTTTTTGCAAATAAAAATCTGGCTTTATTTCCACTCCCGTGACTGCCACAAGCCAGCCACACTGTGTGAAGGGTGCTAGTGCTGGTCTGCATGCAGTGAGCAAATATGATGCACAATTATTTCCATTCTGACACACACTTTATGAAAAATAGAGAGATGGCTCCTTGGATGTGCCTGGAACTGGATTTTCATTGCCATCATGGTTTGCTTCTGTTTTTCAAAAAAAACCTCCAGGATTTGTAAACAAGGTTTATTTTCAGAAGCTCAATTTACCTTCTGTTATCACATAAATTCTGTATCAATAAAGTRCCACCATCATTTTTCTTTTCTGCTGCTCGGCAAGGCTTACTTTCAATCACACAATATATGAAATGTAGATTGCTAGCAGTGACCATTAATTTTGTCTATTCATTTATTTAGGAATCCTGCAGTAGACTCCTGAAACATTGCTTACAGCAGAATTGTAAACTAAAAGGCACTGGAATAATAAAGATAAGGCTGTCCCATTTAGAAAGGGAAATTTCTACATTCTTGGGTAAACAGAGAGCTCTCATAAATCGAGCAATGCCTTTTAGTGCTGTCAGTGTGACTTGAGTCTAGGTGGCCCATTGTGTTCCCTAAGAAACTTACTTAAAATATTTACTGTAGAATTGTTTCTAGCGAGAATGTTGAATAAATTTTACTCTTTTTAACAAAATATTTTGTTAAAAGTATGCTTTTCATGAAGTTCCTTTTAATATCTGAATAAACACATCACTTGTAAGAACCATGGCTGCCTGGCCCTGTATTTGCACGTGTGCACAGAGATTACAATGACACACAGATGTGAGTCTTGTCTGTAACCTAAAACTCTGAATTTTACAGGAATCACTTTATTTTGATCAAATTCTGCAACCTGTAAGTCCCCATCCTCTTCTAATGACAGTTACACAATGTCTTGCCTTTGATGAGCACCAGTCCTGGTTTAAAACTTCCATGAAAAAAAAAACTCGAGATAGTTGTCCTCAGTCCTCCTTATTTGTATATCCCAAAAGTGTCCCATCTGACACTCAGATTATTTACTGGGATATCGAGGGAAATAGTGGGGTATATGTAGAAGGGGGGGGGAATATTATGATAAAAGCAACAGCAAAGAACATGAGACCATTTCAGTCAGTGTCAGCTGTAACACAAAAATATACCATCCGAAGGAGGTAAAAAACCACCAGAGGCTGTCAGTCCAGCCCAGAGTGGACAGACAACCCCCYAAGAGTCCTGCAGCCACCACCAGCAGAGTTTGGCAAACCCACCAGAGATCAGACACTGCAGAGGCACGAGAGGAACAAAAAATCATTCTCACTCCTGGAATGGCTCACAGTGTGTCTGGAGCATGGATAAAAACACCTCTTTAGGGATGTCTTGCAGAAGCTGGGAATTGCAGACTACAGATGTGCCAACTCCACTTCCACAACCACTTTTACAGAGAACACAAGTTTACAACAAAGCTTCAAAGCCCAGGGGAACACTGAATACACAAGACCAGCCTCTGAAATATTCTACTATCTACAGCATTTTACCAATAACTATTACATTTCTTCTTAACCTATAAAAAACACTTCTATAAATATATTCTTTTTAACCAGGTAACTCCTACTCAAGACGCTCATTTGGCTAAAAAAAACCCCACATTAAATAAATTTTAAAGCATGTGCACAAGTTGAGACCTGGTCATCTTTTACTCTCCTGCTTTCACTACATAAAAATAATCACTTTTGTGCTTGTGCAAAAAAATTCTGTGTTAAGATAAAGGAACTTTCAACTTCAATAAACAAGTAATGTTTAGGACAGATGAATAAAGGTATTTAAAATCCATTGACCACTTAGATTTTACATCATGAAATGCTGCTTCCAAAGTTAAAGAAAATGGGATTTTAAATGATTTTCTTTAAATTATGTAAGTTTTACTAGAATACAAACATCCTTAGTAGAAAAGTCAGTGAGGGTTAATTATGTCATGATGTGTTACGATTGTCACAGGGTGATGGTAAAAGGAYATTGACGGTTTTTAAAATTCTATTTCAGAAACATTCACAGAAAAGAAACTATATGTTAATAACTTGCTCTGATATGAACAAAACAACTCTACTGCACTGCAATTATAAAAATACAAACAGCCTGGCATGAACACAATGACCTGGATCACCTTCAGTCCAAACAGCAGCCACCCTCTGCGTCATTTCTCAAAGATAAATGAAGGCAATTACAGAAATACATGGTGAGCATCAGCCAAAAACCAGCACAAAATACAGCTAAAAAATCAGGAATGTTTTATCAAAAACCCTAAAACTTTTCAAAAGCTAAAATTMTGAAATATTTATCCTAGAAGCGCTGCCATTTATGAAATTCAGGGATTGTCTGCACCTAAATCAGCACATTAAAGTGAAGTTAAASTACCTGAACAACCTTAACTCTGTGCCCACCTGAAGGGCTCAGACCTAAGSACCCTCAGGACATTGTAGGCAATCGTGCATTGGGCAGAAGCAATGACTTTTAGGATATAAAAGTATAAAAGGAACTTCTGAAACCTAATTATTCTCTGTCACAGAGGAAGTACTGGAGCCCATCGTGGCACACCTGAAAGTTTGCCTTTATCTTCCTAATTTGGCCAAATCTCTTCAAGGAGTTCAAAAAAGCTCAGAAGCTCAGGAGGTGGGAAACTGAGGTGGGTTTTTGAAAAGCACCTGCTGTTGGATTAATTCCATTCCTTACAAAAACAAGACTGAACAATGTCACATAAATACTGCCTCTGGTTTCAGTGGGAGAGATGGGTTTTCTTTGGAAAATCCAAGGCTCTCTGGGGTGATTTCTGACTCAATTCTGCATCAACAAGCAAAGATCACAGTCAAAAATTGCACCTCTGCTTCTCCAAGTTCCTCTTCAAAAAAACCAACTCAMTAGCACTGATGGTTGTTTTCTGAAGATTACATTTCTTTCAATCAGTGAATTTCCAAAAGGCATTACTGCCTGGGAGAAGGTGCAGAGCTAMGATAATGTTATTTTGTCCTTCAGGAAGGAATTTCAAAGAAGGCAGGAGGCAAAACCAGGAAGACCAAGAAGAGTAACAAAAATACTAGTAACAATCAGCCCTGTGTTACTGATCCCCCTTGGACAGGGCCATGCAGGAGCCAGGAACAGCTACCCCAGGTTTGGGTTTTACCATCAGTGAYTTATTCTGTAACTCCACACCCTCCTGGAACTGAGGGTTCCTGCAGCTCTCACAAGAGGCAATGTGCCTGAGGTTTCATGCAAGACCTTTTAAACTGATCTTCATGTATTCTTAGTTCATAATACTGGAGTCTTTGGCTTGCTCTTYAAGGTTTTTCTATCACAAGGACATGCAGAGTACAGCTCTACTCARAACTGGCTTGTTGAGCTGTTCATGCGAAGTTATGACTCTCAAAGCAGTGACTGCAGGTCYGTGCTCCATGATGAACTCCATGATGAATCAGTACACCTGGAAATACACTTAAAATTCCACCTGAAGGTTTCTACAGCTTACACTGGGGATATCAAGTTGTTCTTGGTGAAGCACAGAGATCTCCACTACCTCCTTTCCCTATCTAGCTGTTTCAGGTGTTTCCAAACTTTGGGRTATCTCCTTCAGACAGATTCTCTACATGTGTATTTCCATTATTTATACTTGTTTACAGTTTAATAATTTCTCATTTGTTAATTTGTTGACCAGAATCCAGCATGTAAATGTATGGAGCTGCTTCCATTAATGAGATCGGGAATCTTTTGTAATAGTGACTCTTTAGGGAGAACAACAGGAAGACCAAAGTAATTCCCCTAATATGGCACTGACCATCTCCCTTTTCTCTCACCTTCTTCAAAATTACAGGTAAGACATCAGTCTGCCCCTATATTTACACTGCTTCAATTCCCAGTTAAATAATATAAAAACAGACAAAAGATCTATCTTTGTCTTGGACTGTTTTCAAAATTGGACACCAATGACATTTGATTCCCGTGATAAAATTCTGTCTACCCAAAATATTTTTGCCTGCAATGAGAATTGCTGGTAGTGAGGGCTAAATCAAATGGAGTGGGAGTTTCAGGGAGCAATCCAGACTACTGCAAATATTAAAACACCACTTGTGGACTTCTGGCTACATCTCACTTTCTGATTTATCGTAAGCTCTATTACAAGGTAATTTGCTCGGTAAAACTCAAGACCTTTCACCCTGCTACTACCAGAACTCTAAGAATACACACTTAAAACAACAAGTGTGATACTAATCCTGGCTACTCCTACAGAGGAGAGCTGCTTCCTCTGTACTTCCAGATCCATTAAACTGAGGGGAGGCAGCCAAGAATCCCTCTGAACCCACGGATCTCCCATATAGCACCGAGCTATAAATATTTTCCACGCTCAGGGCTCAAGCAGCAGCAGCAGCCCGTAACAAAAAACCTGCATTCCCAACTGCRTCCTAATGGGATCTTCCCAACTCCAGTGCTGCTACCGGGCTATCAGCACATGAAAGTCCCGGAACAAGAACTGGAACAACGGGATGGGTGCCCATTGTCCTTGAAACCTGCCTCCTCCTCCGTCCCCTTTGTGAGCAGGGCGCTCACACAGCCTCGATCCATCCTCGCCTGCATTCACAGCTCACCAATACTCACACGCAGCAAGGTCAGAATTTTTTTTTTTTTTAAACATTCTTTGATTAATGCTGAGAGCTGCAGCATGTTTAGACAGGGTCGTGACCCCAGGCATCCATTTAATCAAATTTCTCTGCTGCTTGTCCCAGTGGAGCCATCGCAACAAGAAACTCTCTAAATGAAAAAAAAAGAAAAAAAAAGGGAAAAGAAAAAGAAAATGAAAAAAATGCACACTTCACATCTCACATTGTTTACATGCTGTTAAGTAATTATTTCACTCTTCGACCCCCACTGGCCATCAACAGACAAGTCACCTCCTTGGAGATTCTGAAAAGCTTATTCAGCTGTATATAATTCATTTTGTCTCTTTCCTTCATTGTGAAGCTAACTGCTTAGCTTAAAGACTTCTTTGTGAATACTTAAGTACATGGTGTCCATGCTAATGATCTCACTAATTATAAGCGTATTTATCATATACAAAGTGTTCCCAGCTCTTCTTTCCCAGAGCCATCCTATTCCAGCTCTACCATCCAGCAGTTTCTCACCACGTATTTACCCAAACACTCACATGTGCAYGCTGCATTTCCCTGGAATTCTGTCATTACCTGAGCGACCGAGCAAGTTGCCCAATATTTGCTCAAGAGTTTTCAATAACACTCTGATCTTTTATGCAGCTCTTCTCCAGGGCAAAGTGCAGAAATGAGCCAGGCAGGTAATAAAGAATTACAGTTTGCCTTTATCTAATAGCTCCATCAGTCAGAGTAATAGAGTTGGATAAAATGGTAACCTATTCACCCGGCTCTTCTTAATTGCTACCCTAGGATGCAAAAAGTAGGGCCAAGAAAAAAGTTTATTTCTAATTGCAGTTCAGAAATTTGAGGTGAATGACTGGAAAGCATTGAATACGCTCCTCTCCAAACTCAAATGGAAACTGACTGGAGACAGCACTACAACCACAAAAGCAGATGTCTGGGGGGAAAAGGGAAGGGGGGGAGCAGTGTGGATTTGGGGGAACAAAAGGATTAATTTGACACTCTGGTTTCTTTTTTTTCTGAGTGTCTTCCTCCTTCCAGAAAGAAAAATATTCACATTAGCCGGGAGAGTTATGACAAAGATGGTGACATGATGTGCAGAGCATCCTGCTGAGGAATTCTACACCCTCAGTGTACTCCAAGGACCAGATTTTCACAATCTCACCAGAACTTGTCCACTAAATACCTGGATCAAACGGGACAGGGAGAAAGGAAGAAAGCAAAATGAAAGAGGATCCTGGAAGATAAGGATCAGTTGGAAAAGAATGTAAGCAACAAGGATAAAATCCAGCACAAGTAAACCACTGGGTATGTAAYAACTGAAATTCTGCCTCATCTAAAGCTGACTCCTGCACACAGCATGTGATAGAAACAGCCAGTTTTTGACAAAAACTGTCCCTYCAAACAGAAATAAATCTCAGTAGATCCAACAGACTTCTTTACTTGCAAAACTCTACTGAAACTTCTACGTAGACATTTGTAAATACAACTGCATTGTTCCATTTCTTTTGAACCCAAATCACCTTTCAAGAAAAGGACCTTTCACATTTAACTTTTCTGGGAATAGGAAATTGTCACTGATACAGAGTAAATTTAGGAATAYGGGATAATTAAAAATAATAAAAAAMCCCTTTTCCCTTAATCTCACAAATTACCCATTGCTACAGAGAAACATTCTCAGCTGTATTAATTATTTGATAYTCATCACTATCTCCAGAGAATAACTGACACGCACATGAACAGTAAAATAATTGCATTGAGCAAACTCTACCTGAATTGTTGCAATATATGACTCATGCAGATTATTAAATTAATGAAATATTAGCTGTGACTTTCCTTTTCTTTGCATTCAGTAGTTTGTTGAGCTAAATATTATGGAACTTATCAGATGGAATAGTACCTACAACTCATGTAGTCATTCAGCATTAAATTCCTTTRTTTCTGGATGTTATCTAGTTCAAAAATCACTTTCAATAATACTAAAAAAAAGAGGAAGMAACTAAAATTTTGTGTCAAGAGCAGAATTTGTTTCCACACAGGCTACACATGCATTGCACAGCTTCTCTGTCGGCACTTCTTGCCCAAGAGTAGTGTTGGTGTAACACAGATGTGATAATGATGTTATTACAACCCTGTCCTCAACTGCTTTTACCRAGACAGCAATATTAAAGTCAGAATTTTGCATTCCTGCAAATTATTAGTGATTTAAACTGAAGTTTTCCACACCTGGTATCTGCTTCCATTTTAAGTTTGTGATGGTAACACAGAAAAACAGGTTGCTGCTCCTTTATTAATAAAATACCAGTCTTTTCCTGCAAACCTTTAGCACCTCCACACACTGAAAAACGGGTTGGACTCCTCCAGGAAATTCATTCTGTAGTCAYAAAAATATGTCAACTCTTCCTTGTCATAAACAAATTCTTTAAACCTTCATGTAAATCTGATGTAGTAAACTGTAATCATGCAGTATCTAAATTATCAAAATTTTCTATGCGGTAGAAAACCCTTTGCATTTTCCTTGTTAGGTTACAGAATTTTAAATAAATTTGTAAAAAGCCCAACCCAAATTACAGTTCTTTTTTGAAGGAGTCCTGTAGAACAACCAGCCTGGACTACAGGAGCAGACAGTGCCAGCAGTAGCATCACTTCCTTGCATGGATGTCCAAAGGAACTCCAGTCATAGGAAAATAAAAAATATTTAGGATTTCTCCTAGGATAACTGTGCCTCACTGTGACTATGCCCTAAGCTTTCACTTATGGTTCCSTAAAAGAACCGATGATGCTGTGTTGGGGAGGAAATCAAACCTGGCTAAGAAGCAGAAGCAAGAAGGGAAGGTGGAACTGAAGCAAGAATTAACTCAAATTAACCAAAGAATAGGTGATAAAAACTGGTGGTGTTTTCACACTCTGCTGGAAAATGAAAATAAAACAAGGAAAGAGTCTGGAGATAAAAAGTCCCACAGAGTTCAATCCACACAAAAAAGCAGAAGCTGGAACTCAGAACACTTTAAATGGAATACGGCACGTCAGGAAAACGCTCTGGGCAAGTATTTGGGAGGAGGTGAGAAGCCTTAACCTGTACATCCCTGCCAGCTGCTCCTGGAGTCAGGCTGGAAACATGGGCAAAATCCCAAGGGAGCCCAGAGCTCAAGGGTGAGCCTGGACCCTTCCCAAGGCCAGAGCAACAAGGGAAGCAGAGGAACAAGTGCACTTGTCCCCACGGCACGGGTACAGGACATTTATTCATTTTAAGCTGACAGAACTGTCAGAACCAAGGCACAAAAAGCTGCATTGGCACCAAAAGGAAACCTACTGGTAGATAAATGGGTGAAACTCAGTGCTGACCCAGAATTTTGTACCTAGTGAAGGTTTATGTAAACTAAATGTATGGGTGAATACCAGAATGGAAGACTTCTGACTTCCATCAGWGTCATGCCAATTCAGCAACAAAATAAGATCAGTGATATCTTGAGCCCATCCTCTTCCCTTGGTCCCATCCACACAAAACTTACCTCATTCTAAGGCAAAGCTGTAAAGAAAATCTGAAGAAAAAAACACCATGAAATTCCCTATTTACAGAGGAAAACTAACATTCTTTATCTGTTGGACGGTTTTAAGAGTTCCTGTCAATTTCAGGCTTTTATCCATTATTATATCCAGTAACAGAYATTATGTTTTCTTAAGGGATATGGCTAAAAGACAAATTCTAATATTTAATTACAATTGAGCAAGAAATTCTTCAATTTCACTCTTTAAKTTTTCAATCTATAAATGTATAAAACAACTGATGCCTCCAAGTCTTATTTCCAGCAGTTGCTTTAACTGCCCAGGCTTTCAGAAATTTCAGGAGCCACTGCATGCCTGGACGGAATTGGGAAAATTTAATACCGTGTAAGATATGCAGATAAAATATGAATTCCAGCCATGTAACAAAAATGCCGTTGACAACATGTATATTATGCAATTATGACTGTCATTTTATTACTGTTATTAATTTATTAGTATAATTGCAATTTTTTTCAATGTCATAATGTGATAATAAAGGACTTGTCATTACTACGTTAACCTCGGAACATCTCTGACCTCAGGGGAGGTAGCTGTACGCTTTCAGTCCAAAATGAGCTGTCAGTTACCACAACGAGATTTTGATGACTACATTATCTTGTAATTAAATGTCTCAACAAACTTCTCCTTTTGATTGACAGGTAGTTAAGACTATCTTTGACCACAGGGCAGTTTCTTTATTTTTCAAGAATAATTTTTCAGCGGCGAAGAAGAAAGACAAGAGTTTAAAAATTAAAGTGTTTTGAACTATATATTAATCTATATTTGGTAGTTATAAGACAGTTGAAAATTCCACCAAATTGCATTATCCTCTGCCAAGCTACGGCATTTCAGTGACAACTTTGATTGATTAAAGGAGTTTATGCTTTTCTTTATTAGCATTTAGGTCTTTAAAGAAATAAATTGTTTAGATTTTGCATTTTCTCCCCTTTCACGCTCATTTTTAAGACAGTAACAATGCTGAGAGTCAACAGTGACACCTATGAGGAGATCATATCAGTAAGAAGTATGTTTTAGGACATACTCATAAAGGTTAATTTCTGATGATTTGGACCATCTAGAAGACTCACAGAACACAACAKAAACTCAGTTCATTATGGGTTTAAAAGAACAAGCAACATAAATTACCCTTTATCAGACCATCCATCCTCTCAAACAGGATTTTTTGCCACAGCAGATCCCCACTGGAACTGAGGCTGGAGGAGCATCAGTGCCAGAAAGATCCCAGAAAGATCCCATGATGACGAGAAGTGAGACACAACACAGAGCAGCAGCCCTGGTGTCCTCTCCAAAGAGAATCCTCTTCTGAAGGAGGGAGGGTTTGTCTGCTGACAATCCCCCACGGAAGGATGCACCTGCCCCTTGTGAGGGACATCCCTGGCCACCACCTGTCACCCACAGCCTTGCCCTCCCATGGATCTGTGCATCCCAACTRGTCCTTCTCTGCCCTGGCAGCCTTTGCTGCAGCTCAGGAGGACAAAGGAAGCAAAGTGAGGATTGGAGGTGCCCAGATCAATTTCTCCTCCCTCTGAATGGGATGCCATCCCCAACCAGCCTAAGTTCAACGTGAACAAAGGATGAACGATATTCTTCCCAAACAAATTCTGACATCAAACACATCCTACATCAAATACAATCTCAATAAAACCTGCATGTCTTTTGAAATGCAGAAATGTGTACCAATAGAAAATTCTGATGATAATAAAATAAAGCAAGGGCAGCAACGTAAAGGTCACACAGGTTTGGTAGACCTGAGACACATCTCCAACACGGCCGGGAGTGACAAAATTCCTTTCCCATTTGTGCTGCAATTAATATCAAATTATTTCCTGGGACACAGCAGCAATTACTGGCACGTCATTGTCACTTAAACTGCCAGGCCTGTGGTTTAACCTTTCAGGAAGAATCCAGTGAGTCACAAGTTGACACAACAACACACGGTCACAAGCACAAGGAGAAGGTTGCCCTTATCTGCTGATGCACTCTCTGGTTTTGGTATTTCTCCATTTCCCCCACGGGTGCAATGTTGAAATCCAAATCTTATCGAAGACTTACGTTACCATTGTTCGGTTTTTTCATAGATTTCACACTGTGCAATGTTCTCTGAGAGTTCTCAGCTCTGAGAGTCATGTACATGTATGGGGAACCAGCTTTCATTCGAAGAAAAAGAAAAAAGCAGAAGGCTGAAAGCAAATAAAATCTTAATTTTTTTTACGAAATTTATGCGTTTTTTAAAACTGTGTTAATTTATTTGCTGATACCCGATTTTTTTTTCACTTTCCTTTCTCTCACATTTCCTCATTTGAGCAACACATCTTCCTGCAGACTGTTGGACCCCAAGAGCTTTATTCAGATATTGAGGGCATTTAATAAACAGCACAAGGAAAAGTTGGGATGAAAATCTGAAATKACAAAAATGTTGCCCAGCATTTTACAGTCATTTATGTGGAATGAACTGCTGAGTTTTAATACTGTGCATGTAATTTCTCTGAAATTTCTGTTCAAGATAATGGCAACAGCTACACTTAACTGTATTTTGGGTTGAATTTCAGCTGCTATCAGGACAACTGGATTTCCTGAAATGTATTTCATACTTTTAAATTTATATTTATTTACTTCACAAATACCTGTTCTTGCAGAAATGACATTAAATAGCTATGTTTGCACAAGGGAAACTGCTATTTATCAAATATGGGAGTTGCAGATTTTTTGCTATTATGAAAATCAGACACCAAACAAGTTAAGAGAATGCACAGTACCACAGAAATTATACTGCTTAATGTTTTCCCCAATTTTGGCCACAAGACCTAGTTGAGTCAGTCTGTACTTGGTCATACATTTGCACTACTGATAAATAGATCAGCTTTTTCATTCGTAGAAAGGAACAAAGAAGTTTGCTATCAAAATCATACTAAAAAGTTCCCAATATAAAGGGTCTTTTTTGTATATTAAAAATTGTAACATGTACACACACACATGAATACAGATAAAAGATAAAGCTATTTATTCAAGACCAGCTACAGGTCAAAAACCTTTATCTGAACCTTTACAGGATGTATCAAATGAGCAGACAACCTGTGTGGACAATGCAAACTTCAGAAGTCACTGTAAAATAGATCTTCTGAAAGGTAATATTTTAATTTACCTTTTATGTAAGAATGCTTCACTGTACACATATTCTACAGATCAAACTGAAACTAAAAATATTGACAATATCTAAGATAACGTGCCTTAAATGACACACTCAAATGATGTTTCTAAGAGTATTTGGTTTTGCAAAAGACATTTTAAGGTAACATTAAATGAAGATATATTTTGAAGCACCTTAAACTTGCACAGGATGTTGGAGTGCTGGCTCATTCAGAAGGCTAAGATGTAAAATACAGAGCTAGAACACAAGGTTCTTTATTCTGCCCCCCTRGTGATCTCGAGCTGACCCCTGCAGACCATATTCTCTGGAATACTGCAGGAATATCTGCACAGCCAAATATCTCAGCTGGTCTGCCCCTGCCCTCCTGAGCAGGTTGGAAATGCTCCCTAAGAGGATTACTGCCAGCCTGCAAAATGTTTTGGGGAGAAGATTCAGCAGTGCTTACGGCGGCGAGGCATGGTTGTGTATTGTCCTGAGAGGAACAGTGTGCCAGGGAAATTCTCTTTGGAATTCTGTCACTGCAGCCTCACAGACATCCTCACTGCTGCTTCCAGCGATTGCAACCAACTGGTTCAAAGTTAGTGCAAGTTATTTTATCATAACTGTGTTTCACTGGAGGGGCGTGCCAGGGGTAGGACTTCCACAGAGAAAAGAGTGGGAGTTCTGTGCCCCCACTCCAGCTCTGACACACCAAATTCAGACATTTTGGGTTTTTTACACATTTCCACAAGTCTGGGAACAGCGTTTCCTGTCAGTTCCTCCAGACTGTGTCAGTCAACAGGCACAACACCATGAGCTGCCTCTGTCTAGAATATGTTTCCTTCATTTAGGAAAGTGCAGTAATTCATCAGTGATTTAACCTATAGACATTTGAAGGTTGGAGAGCACCTCAGAGGGGCTGTTGACCTTCAGCAACTGAAAGAATTGAAGCTCCAGCCTTAGTCAATATATATTTATCTTTCTGTTGGGACTATTACAACTGTTCAAGTAATGCTGACCTTGAAACTTCTGCACACGATGCACCAGAATAATGATCCCTGAAGGAAGAGTATAAAAATACCTAAATAGGATATCTAAATCCAAAATGCACATAAAGATAAAAGGAAGCATTTCAAAATGTGAAGTCGCTTAAGATGTGGTAACATTATTGAGGCTCCTATTAATTATAATTTGAATAACATTGCTAAATACCATAATTACACATTTCTAAATATTTTAATGATAGGATATAATTTATGTCGAAGACCTTGTTTGTTTCATTGTGAAATCTTTCCCTATTTGTAATTAATTTAACGTCTGACTGACAGCCTCATAAATCGAAATCCTCTCCATCTTCAACCTGCTCTGCAGAACAGTGAGAGCACAAAGCCTTAGCCCTGGGCCTTGGGCTTTTGTAACTTTGCTGCCTTCAGAAAATTACAAGAAATAAAATGGTTGGTTTCATGTGATGTCCCAGTTACTTGTTCCCTCACACTTCATGCACAATTCTCTCTCAAATTTGAGATTCAAACAGCAGCCAGGACCAATTACAATACAATAATCAAAAATATTATGGTACTACAGGCACAATAAAATGAACCTTCCTGGGGCCTCTCTTCTTCCAATACCTAATACTTGACAGGGCAGTTGGAATGCCTTTTCAAGCAAATTTTCAGAGATGATTYTTCTGAAAAAATCAAAACTCTCTTCCGAGGTGGCTGGAGTAAAGATGAAAATCATCASAAGGAGGCTTTGAGACAAATTATACTGACATTGCTCCACATCCAGCCTTAAAACCACCATACGCAGTATGCAAAATCATATTAAAATGTCTCCCAAAGAAAATCACACCCAAAGTCTTTAGGTTGGCTGTTTGACTTCTTCTCCTGGACATTCCAAAACCAACACAAAAATCCTTCAAATTCAAACTACAGCTACATACTGTCCCTCAACAACCCCACCTGAGCTATTTACATGCTTTAATTGAAAGAATTACCATTTAAAAACTCACAGTAAGGGCAGTCTGTTAGATTTTATATCAGCTACTCATCACTCTGACTTCTCCATTCTCTTTTCTGTAGAGTCCAGGGCAWTACCACAATGCTGATCAGTGGCATCAGAGACATCAGTGCACAAGAACACCCAAAAACATTGGTACCCAGGATGAGCTTGTTTTCTTCCTCCCTTTGGATTGTTCCTCTCACTCAAAAACTACTTGAAGAAAACCACCTCGCTTGCACACTTTGTTAACAAGGAGTAACTTATTTTCAAGTGCAAATGTGACCTGAGTCAGCTACCAAATGCATAAAATAAACATGTCCACATCTTACAAATTATTTTCCAACCTCACCACAGATTTCATAACTGTCAGCTTTCAGGCTGTCTGGCATTTTCTGTTTTCTAAAAGCCTGAATCAACAGAATCAGCATTATGCTTTCTAACTGACCTGATAAGCTCTTGTTGGAGAGGGAGRAGGAAACTCATGCTCCAACTCCTCCAATTCAGAACCTGGGGTATTTTTTAAATACTCTCCCAGCACTTGCAGCTGCCAGGATGCAAAG
Source organism: Mixornis gularis (assembly GCA_003546035.1). Taxonomy (NCBI): domain Eukaryota; kingdom Metazoa; phylum Chordata; class Aves; order Passeriformes; family Timaliidae; genus Mixornis; species Mixornis gularis. Next base: position 2,409,883 of record QVAJ01000030.1, on the reverse strand, counting down.
TGGGCTAAAAAAGGGCTGTAAGATAGCAGCAGAGTCTTTTTGTAGCTATATCCAACTTGTGAAAAACATTTTTGGTTGAGTTAAAACATGCAGCAAAGGCAGTGAGCTGTTCTTAATTGAAGATCACGCACCAAAACCCCATTTAAACACTGAGGTAAGATGGACACTGACAYCACCATTACAGAGAGCATCCAAAGGCAATTCCACAAGAGCTTCTCTGTTCAGTGCACTTTATGTGGGCTCAGGAGAGCCAGTACCATTTTATTTTGCAAGGTATTATCATCCCAGATGCTGCTGTGTTTTGGACTTTTTATGCATTTCCCATTGGGATACAGGAGTTTGCATGAAAATCTGATCCCTCAAGCAGGTATCACTTTTCCTACTGCAGCCAATAAAGGGCTACCTTAAAAGAGGAGAAAAAAAGCTAAAAACTGCACCTATACAATGCAGTTCAGTGTGGTACATGGAGTTTTATCTCATCCATATACTGCATAATAAAATTTACTGTTATATTAACTCTCTTCCATGATGTCCACTGGATTAAAGCTTCAGCAGAAGTGGGGTTTTTTTTTTTACAAAGAAATCTGCTGGGTTTGGAAAAATAAGGCTCAGCTGGGGATGCAAGAACTTCATCTCTTGGTAGCCAGTTCAGTATCAAACCTGTCAGTGCACAAGGCACTCCTGTCTGAGCACTGCTTGGTAAAATGAACTCCAAGAGCTTTGGACACCTTCTGCCCAACAGCATAACCATAAATCCTGCCTCCAGGAGACCACTCAGCTCTGAAATCCAGAGAAAGGCCCATGTAAGCAGTGCTGCAGAGAAGGATAATCCTYCTGGATAGCCTGGGGAGAGCTGCCTGGGAGCCCCTGGCACAGAATCCCTGCTGGCCTGACTCTGCAGGATGCCAGGGAGATCAGTGGGACAGGGACCCCAGAGCTGACAGGGTCTGTCCAGCTGCTCCAAAGCCACCCCARGAACAGCAGAGCTACCCCAGGGCTGCTGCAGACAGGCTCTGAACACAAACCAAGGGACAGCTCACACAGCCCTGTTAGGGACAAATGGAGCTTTTTCTTCCAGGTTAGGAATCACTGCTRCCCAGACCCTGCAGAGAATTCCAGAGCATGTGTCTTCTCTGAAGAGACAAATATAATTCCTTGATGCCACCTCAAAAATACCAAATCAACTTCCTCTAAATCACCCAGCACAGTTTCCAAAGACCAGTGTTGATTAAGCCAGGACATAAATACTTTTTCCAAGTGTGGTCTAATCATTGTATATTCTACACATAAAGGAAGGTCTCTTAAAAACTGTGAACAACCCCCTTATTTCATTTAACCTGCAGAATATCTCAGTTTTGCCCTGTACCGTTTCAGCTTGGAGAGCAGCAGAAGATAATAAAGTTTAATGGGTACTGTTACTTAATTGTTCAAAATTCAAGGACTCTGGCACGCCAGGGGCCAAGACAAAAGCCTGATAACTGAAAAAACAAGTACATAAACAATTCATTGGAACTGCATTTCCTCTATTACATATTATATTATATTAAAACCTGATACAAAATGTTAACCTGGAAAAGCTAAATATAACCAAAAGATTCCTTATATTCAGCACAACACATTTTAATAGTATTCACAGAATACCCCAGTCTTGTTAATTTGATTCCTATATATTTTAGGCCAGTGGTACAGCAAACTGGGATAGGTGGATTAGGAACTTCACTTTAATTTCTTGAGGATAACAATTAAAGCTCTGTCAACCTATGTACTATGTTGCACTAAATTTATGAACAAAGGTGACACTGAAGATTAATCAGCACATACAGGCCTGTCAAATTCCTCTAACYCCACAACATGAATTTATTATGCAAAAACGGCTCCAATACGTGAAATTTACTGGCTTAGACACAGAATGTTCCTTACTCAGCAAGTCTTCACCAGTATTCAGAGATGTTTCTTTAACCAAACAATGAAGCAGGACAGAATCTGAGCCAGCAGAGACTTTGTTATGATTTATACCACAAGAATTATTTTCAGGGTGGTTGCTGAGGGGTTCCTGAGTTCTGATGGGGTCCAGGACAGACTATGGATGGAATTGGTCACTCTCAGTCTATCCCCATCCCTGGGTTGYTTCCCAAGGACAGCCTTCCCTCCCTCTCTCCCAGTCCATACAGGACACACACCATGAAGCCAGCTCTCCTGCAGCATAACTCCAACATGCATGGCTTCCCTAAAYGCACTACTTGTAACTCAGAAATCCATGGAAAAGTCAGAAATCCGTGAAAGAGAAGCTTCATTAAAAAAAGGATCAGCAGTTATGTAACCAGTGTACGGAAAGGGTCCTATTTCCCAGATTTGGCGTTTGCCCCATTAGTAAGAGCTTTACTTTCCAACCTCAATATTATGTTACTGAAGCTAATTTTTTTTTAATTGGGGAAGATGGAATATTATCCCTGCTGAACTCCAAATCGCTTTGGAACATAAYGTTTTACACAAACTTCCAACCAACACTGTACAGATGGCACAAAGCCTCTCCACCTTTACTACAACAAATAAAAATGATGTACAGTATACTGAGGAGTTGTTCAGCACAGAAATCCCAGCTAACACCTTCACTGCACGGTGCTGAAAGGTGCCTGGAACTCTGTATGATGCTGGAGCTTTACTGAGAAGCAACAACACGAAAGATACAACAACTCACAGTTGTTACACAAAGTTAATGGTGAGGTTGTACAATAATCAAACCAGTAATGAGCTATAAGCTCCCTTGTGGAACGGAAAAGTCTTTTATTCTTTTTAAAAAACTATTTTCTTACCAMATCTCCAGCAATGTACAGGAACAGGCAGGAAATTTCCAACAAATCTCCTCAGTTTTTCAGTGAAAACAATGACCAGAAGATACATTAATACTGTACCCAAACTCCAGGGAATCCAAATTTTTGGAGTAGAAACAACCTCTGTACCTCCCCAATCAATTTCCATAGCTGTTTCAATTACAAAATATTTTGAAAATAACCAAAACAGGTGAGCAGTCACGGTGAACAGACACAAGTCGGCTTCTTGAATACACAAAAGAAAAACACACACAAACTTTGATAACAAAGGTACAGCAACATCTGTACTGCAAAAAAGAAAAACAGAAAGGTTTCACTGGTCACTCCTGGTCACTTCTATTGTATCCAAACTGCCAAAAGCTTAGACAAGTATTTCTTTCAGCTAATTCTCCACTACTCAGTCATTTCTTCAAAATATTAGCAAAGCACAAAGGCTGACAACACCAAGAATGATTTTGCTGGAGCTGGCTCTCCAGGATGAGAGAAGGCTTTACCTCCTGTTTTGGTCTTCTGTCCCA
>QVAJ01000030.1:2392482-2406344 GCA_003546035.1 Mixornis gularis | reverse complement strand
TTTGTTGTTGTTTTTTGGGTGGTTTTTTGTTTGGTTGGTTTTTTGTTTGTTTTTTCTTTTTTCTTTGTTTTTAAATTGCCTCCTTTATTCAAAGGGGAAAAAAACCCTGCAACATGTAGAGCACTAACACACAAGTCTGTCTCTCTTGCTTAAATGCTACAAATACAGCAGCAATCRGCAAAATCTGTTCTCAGAACAGAACTTTTTGCTTTTTTCCTCCACCTGGGGGTCAGGACAAAGGCACATTACTGAGAAAGAAGAGCAAGAAAATGAAAAGATGTGAGGATGTTAAAAGTATGGCTTCACATCCCCTGACTTACAGAAAAGTTTCAACTYGGTGATTACCTTAATTCAGAAACAGGAACAGCAGCTGGTGAGCTACCAGGAAAGTTATGCCCAGTCATTTTGATCTTTTTATAAAAAAGAATCCAAGCAGAACCCTTTGATCCTGCCTGATGTAAAAAACAGGGATGAAATGGTTGCAAACACTGCACTGTGTCTGTACYTGCCAGCTCCCAGGTTCAGGTCTCTGTTCCTAAGCAACTGGCAACAGGACAAGGGGAAATGGCCCTAAGTTGTGCCAGGGGAGGTTCAGGTTGGATATCAGGGAGAAATTCTCCTCTGGAAGAGAAGTCATGCATTGGAACAGACTGCCCGGGGAACTGGTGGAGTCACCACCCCTGAAGTCTGCAAGAAACGTGGATGTGGCACTTCACAGGATGCCAAAGGTTGGACCTGATGATCTTCCAATGTTAAAGATTCCATGTCTCCACAAAGAAGTTCTCAAGGGAAATAGTAGCAAAGTGGCTTTGCTGCTGTCCTTGAAAATTACTGCTGCCTTCTGGGCTCTCACGGTAGGGAGAGCAACTGCACTGCCACAGGGAGTGACTTTTGCTGAACCAGGTCAACAAGACCCCAGATCAAACCTATAAGGCTCCCTGGTTTATGAACAAATACAGAACATACAACTGAGCGTAYAATTTCTAAATCCCACAGTCCTTGTAAGACTCCTCATGCCTTCTGTTTTCTAATYTGAAACTGATCCAGAGCCCATAACAGATTAACTTCTTTCGTTCCTGACCACTCCATTTTTTATATACTGTAAGTAGGACAATATTGCCATATGTTTTCCTCTCAAATTGTTTCTGGAGATATTTCACAACTGAGACAAGGTTCCTTTTAAAAACCCTGGCTCTTTAGGTGTTAAACACAAGTAGTAAATCCATTATGTCAAATTGCCCCATTTATAATATTTAATCTTCCTTCTGTAATCAGGAGAGCTGAAGTACACATTCAGAGTTGCTTTCCTTTGACACAGTTCTCTTATTACTGTCTCTTTTCCWCACATAATGTCCCACAGCAGCTGTGCCATTATGATGATGCTTTCTCTTCTCTCTTTTTCTTTTTTTAAACAGCCTCTCTAGCACAAATAATTAAAACATGTATTTACCTTCCATCGCTTGGCTGAGACTAAGTGCACATTTTGCAGGGAGGGGGGCAGTTGTTTGTTTCTTTTTATTTTACTTCTGAGCAGTGACATATTGATGTTTCGGATAATGAATCATTCCAATTTGTTCATCCCTGCCAACAATGGTTTTAATCTTCATTTACGACTTGCAAAGTCCGTTTTGTTGGAAGCGTTTGATAAAATACTCAATTACCATTTTTTTTTTGCACTGCAGTTCAACTGCTGTGCTGATAAAGGCTCTAGCTCAGAAGATAAACTGCAAATAATTCCTGAAGAACAAATGTCAGAGGCAGTTTACAATGAATGGTATTTCTTTTTTTTTTTTAGCAGATTATTTTCCCACCAAAGTGACAGGGCAGCTCAATATTTATTTTGTTGAGAATGTCATTTGAATATTGTTTGACACCTGCTCCCTGCAGTCAGCTACTCAGCGCAGAGCACTTTCAAGGGGTTTGGAGTGAGGTTCCAGACCCACTAACATATTTCAGGGACTTGATTTAAGGAGCAGAAATGGCAGCCTAAAGACACACGTGGCAATTCTTCCYAGGTAAATAAAGGGGAACACCACCAGAACACATGTGCTGCACACACCTGTGTGCTCAGGGACCCAGGAAGACCACAGAGAGAATTTGTGAGCAAAAGGGGGACCTAAGGAAGAGACTGAAGTTTTCAACTCGTCTCCATGCAGCTTCCATGACATTAAATACATTAAAAAAAATATTTCGGGCTACTTTTCATCCTTTCATGTCTAGGAGAGATGGTACCCCCAGGGATCTTCCCCCCTGGATACTCTCCAGATGGCTGTGGTGGGTTGCTGGCTGTGCTCAGCTCGTCACACATTGTCTCTGCTGCTCCTTCCCCTGCTCCAGTGTGGGATCCTTCCATGGAAGACACTCTTCCATGAATTTCTCCAASGTGAGTCCTTCCCACAGGCTGCAGCTYTTCACAAGCTGCTCCAGGATGGATCCCTTTCCATTGGGTGCAGAATCAGGCTGCTCCAGCATGGCTCCCCTGCAGGACCACAAGTCCTGCCAGGCTCCTCATCCAGTGGGTTTCCTATGGGCTCACAGCCTCCTTCAGGCTCCTCCAGGGGCTGCAGGGACACGGTTTCCTCACCACCTCCCACTACCAAAACCTGGCCACRTTCAACAAGTAAGTTCAACTCACACTGCTGCAATTCCTTACAGCAAAATAGGATTTCCCCCTCGCCCAGTTGTGGAGTTAACCTGGTGACAGAGTAATGACCACTGTCAGYCCAAAGCACTTTATCTCAAAAGGATCATTCATGCAATGTTTTCATCTAATCAGTGGCTCTTCCAGTCCTTTAAAAATCAGAGCATTCTTCCAAAAAGGCTCTCCTGAAATGTACATGAACTGTACATGTGAAATACCTGTGAAGGGGCCAACAGGATGGCACAGCACAGCCAGGGATGTACCCAGAACATTCCCTGAGAAAAGGTTCCTTCCTGTCCTCCCACAAAGTGAGTAGCCATGAGCCATTTATCTTAATTAATTAAAGGTGTAATTATTGTAATTACGTCTTTTGTTTCAGTTTCTTAATCTGTTTTAAACTACYCTGGTTTATTTGCTTTAGTTATGGGGTTTGTTGGGTTTGGTTTTTTTTTGTGCTAACTCAGTGTTTGTCTGCRGAGATTCAGAGAACACACTGAAGGTGGAGCCTTCCCCTTTCCTCAAAAAAGACTTGGAATAAGAGGCATGTAGGATTCACACAGTACTGCAAGGGAACAGGAACCCAGCAAAATCAGAGATATACTTTAATTCAACACTGTCTGAAGTGTATCAAGTCCTTTGAAAGGCCATAATCTGCTAAATTAGGCCAAAGATCTATCTGCACTTCAGAGACCTTTATACTCACAACTGGCAGGAAGGAAAATTGTACTAAACCAAAAATATGCTTTGATTTGGTACATTCATCATACCAAATACATGTGCATGACCTTTATTTACAACCTTAACTGTATTTATAAAAGATTTCCTCTAACTACTTTTATATCCATGTATGTATAATAGGCATGTATAAATCAGAGCRTGTATTTTCTCAAGTTCTCAYCTCACCTATGAATACTTTGCTCTTCTCTTCAATAAAACCAAATTAAAACTTATGGATTAAAAAGAATAGATAAAGTGTTTTTACAGACAAAATAATACTCGTTAAGCTCCTTTTTAAAATTGTAATAAATGACGAGGGAGCGACTGCAAATGATCTGACCAGAAGTAGTAGAGATGGAGATTCTGGAATACAATAATCCGTAAATACTAAATTGAAGCACACRTGCACATTAAATCCAGAAAACAATGCCATGACACATGCAGGACCAGAATGGGAAGGTGGTGACTAACCTGGCCCCCAAGGTTAACAGAACTGGGCACAGAGCACAATCTAATGATAATGTGAGTTATTACAGAGACAAGATGGAGTATCCAATTCCCCAGCGTGTACGTGCACGTGTACACATGTWCATCTGTAAATACATGCTTTACAAACCTATTACTGCTTTTCACCAGCCTCTCAAAAAGTATTGAGATTAATGAATAATTGGGTTTCCAAATCTCTCATTGTTCCTCTCTGCTGCTGTGGCTCAATACAGACATCATTACTTCTCCACCAGTGTAGTGATTCTGTTCGTCATGCCTGAAACAACTACAGCAYGGAGATTAAATACAATCTATATCCACATAAATCATTGAATAAATGAATCATGAAATTAATATGTAAATTGTGTGTTTAACCTCTATTTATACAGCACTGTCTGTCACCATGTAGTAAATCTAAAACTAATTGCAAATTCACAACTCTGCAAAAAGAACACCATGGTAAAAGCTTGACATATTTATTAACTAAATGTTGAACTACATTGAGTAAGTAATTAACAGTCATGCCAGAACAGGGAGAGRAAATTATATTTAAGCACAGATGTCACCTGTATGAAATGGCTAGAACTATTTTAGATTAGATTTTGATATTAATCAAAGAATACTCCTATTTAATTTTTGACAGACAAATCTGTTTCCATTTATTCATGATTCCATTAAACACTCCGTTTTTAAACCTGAATGTCATGTCCATTCCCAGTCTGGTACGTTCCTTTTAATACATCTTTTAAAAGGAAACGTGAAGAAGAAAACAGTAAGGTTAAACGGTAATAAAATCTTCCTACACGGCAGACAAAACGTCCTCAAAGGACCAGAAAAATTATTTTATGTTAGGCTAAATTCCATTATTTATTTCTTTGATAGATAAAGAATTGAACACAAGCCTTAAGATACCATATCTACCATAAAGTAATTTCATTACTATGTATTTCCATTGCTTTCTGATGAACGGCATCTCCCGCTGAATGATCATGGAAGGTCCCCAGCTGCATGCACCAACACAGAGATCCTTCCTGTTGTTCTAGAATTGTAATGTATTTAAGACATATAACATCAAATAGAGATTATATGAAAGCRTCTGCACAAATGTGTCTGTAGCTTCCCAACAGCTGCTGAGAGAACAAAAGGGAGGGGAGATGTTCTCCCTTCAGACAACCAAGACTGATCCCGTGGCACAAGGTAAGTGATGCTCATCAGGAGTWCCCACTGCTGCCAAACACAAACTCCATTGTGGAATTCTTAATATTAACCCTTGTTTCTTAAAATCCTCAGCTGCTGAAACTGAGCAAATACAGTAAGAATCAATAGAAAATAAAAGAAATTATATCTGTCTAYGAAATCAGACCTCCCTTCTTTGCCTTTTCTAACTTCAACAGGTCAATACAAGTACCCTGTATGTGCAATTCCCAACCAGGATGTGAGCACAAGGCAGGTTCATAAMCATGGAAAAATGAATCCTTGCTGAATATTAGAACAGCAGAGTGAAATCGATTATGTAATAAATACGTACTTTAAAACACAGCAACTGGCCCAGTGGGCAAACCTACTTTCTTAACAGGCACTATAAATTTGAAAAATATCCCGAGTAAATTCCAGTGGGTTCAAATGGAAAATGCACCCTGCTAGGGAAGCGTCTGATTCCAGCAAAAAGGGTGAGATCCTGAAATAGCCAAGACTGATGAGAAAACTCACACAGAATTTTATGCACTTGTTTCCAGGTTTTTAGTAAAGATAAAACTCAGATAAAGCAGATAAATTTTATTTCATATGGAATTTATAGACCTAAGCTGTACCCTCATGGCAAATCCATCCTGCCCCCAGCGTTCCTCACACTGTGCCTGATGAGGCTACACGAGCATTAGGATCCCCATCCCACAACCTGCACAGCAGAGCCACAAAGAGATGAGGTGATTTGTCCAAGGTCACCACATGAATCATTTCCAGGGCCAGCAATGAGACCTAAGTTCCTCAACTCCTGGTTCTGGCAACTAGACCATGATGCCTTTAACTGTATTACAGCAAACTATTCCTCGTGTCATCAATCTCGGCTCCAGAAGCACTCTAAATCACTCGAGGATTATGACATTTTTATGGGAGGACAACACTTCATTACAGACCTAAGAACTTGGGAGGAAGAGCAGGAAAAATTCCCAAAGCTGCTGAGAAAATCTCAGAAGCTACACTGGAAAGCAATTGTCTATAAAGACAAAACATGGAAACTGCTGTTTAGTATTTGCTATTTCTTACCCATTTATCCATCTATTTTCCACAATTTTTAGCAGTTTCAGGGACACAGACAAGAGAAATGTGCTCCATGTCCCATGGCTAAAATGAACAGTGGCCATAACACAGCTTAGAAGGAGAATTTGAACAAGCTATGGGATTTTTCCTAAATGATGAATAAATTGCCACAATCATGTACAAGTTTTCCAAAGTTTTAAAATAATTTAAATAAAATATTCTTTTTTTCACAGTAGATAATTTCATTGCATGAAACACAATATAAAGAGCTGCAGGAAAACAACACGGCCCAGTCACCAAACAGCAAATCATTCTTACAGCAGGTTTTGACAATTTACTGAGAGAAAAACTGCAGAAATCATTACAACAGCCACTACAAAATGCAAAATACATATTTCAGTGTAGCTATTTCTTAGATTCATGAAAAAAAAAATCAGGAGAGAAGGGTTATTCTCTTCATGGGCTGTTCTCCCATGTTTAAGTGTTTGAACTATACTRTCAAACAAATAAGTACAGGAAATTAAGCAATAATAAATTGATATATTGTAATGAATCTCTCCAAAAGCTGTCTGGACATGGTTCTGGACACCCTGCTTGAGCAGGAGTTTAGACAGGATGAACTCCAGAAGTCCTTTCCAACATCATCCTCTCTGTGACTCTTTTTTCCATTCCCTATCATTCCAGCTCATCTGCTGGGTGGCTTTAACCAAACTTTTTAAGTTCCCTCTCCATAAACGGCAAATGCCCGGATCCCTTTAAAATGAGACCTGTTACTTTGCATGGCCTCCCCTCCTGAGATGCTGCCTGATTTAAATAGAACTGTCCTTTATTTCACTCTAATCTGAATGCTGCTTCCTCTCTTGTGCAGGTAGAAAGAAGTAGGAAAGATAAACAACAGAATGCTAGTACTCCAACATCCATTAAGCTGAGCTTGTTCTCATCTTCTAATGAGAAAAAAGAGAAAAAATTTCCCCCCCCCTCCTGAAAAAACAGCCTGACAAACCAAAGGTCACTGCAGACGGTGAGGTTCGGTGTGGAAGCAGCMGACTGTGCATGTGCAACAAATAACTCAACATCCCACTGGGCACAGGAGGGCTCTAAATGTTACTCATAATAGAGTCAGAACATACAGATTAGACAAACAAAAAAGGCAAGGCACAATGTAAAGTAAGTACATACACAAATAAGCAAACATCTTGGGAGGAACGAATGGGGTGGGTACAGGCATCTGAGATCTCTGGTGAGACAAACAGCAGTTGTTGAAGAGACTGAAGCAGAAGAGATGGTGCAGACAGTGCAKGGAGGGCAGGAAACCTTTCAAGTAGTGGAGAAAAAAAAATAAAAAGAATACATGTCTGCAAACATTCAGCAAATGCAGTTAAGGTGAAGGTAGGAGCATCCTAGCAGAGCCTTCCTGGAGGAGCAGCCTCTCTGTTCCTAACTGCGCTGACAGCAAGTCCCCAACAGCAGAGCACAGAGCCACATCTAATTCCAGGGACAGGAATTATCTAAACAGGAGTGGTGCTTCTTGCAAAGACGCAAATATTGATGCTTCAGGACAGGCGAGGCCCTTCCTGGAGCAGCTGTAATGATCTGAGTTCTAAAAGGAACCAGAGTTTTCCCTCACTCATCTACACCATTCCTTCTTGGTGTCTTTTAGAGCCTCTTTTAATCAACTCCACTACTTTGTCTGGCCTACTGTTTGAGATTTAGCAGTCATCTTTAATGAATTATTTAATATACTTTACAAATTTCCATCCCATTTCAATTATTCCRGTCCCTCAAGTTACCAAATTGTCATCTTTATTCTCCTATATATTGACAATATTTTCTTACATCTGTCATCAGCAAACCCTACTACCACACATCCACTCTGTGTCTAGGTRACCATTAAAAATATTAAATAAGATCAGACACAAAGAAATCCTTGAAAACTCTATCAAGTAACCTTTCTTAAGTCAGATAATTTCAAACTACATTGAACATGCTTAAGCTGCTTTCCCCATTTTTTGCCAACCTGTCCAGGAATTTCGTTAATTACATGCTCTACAGAAGTCCAGACAGCAATGGCAGCCTTTCTTTGCCCAGAAAAATCAGTAACCTTAGCAAACACAGCTATTGAGTCAGCTTTACATGACCTACCCATGGAAAATCACAGGACATTGTGTCTAACTATCCACTTTTCTGCCTCGTTCRAATTATATTTAACAACTAAGTGTGTTTCAAGTTCCCCTTTGCAAATTAGATGAATTACCTCTAAATTTTCCATGTTTCCTACTATGAAATCTATAGTGATAAGCTACCTAAACTTAATAAAAGCTCATACAAATTTGGCAAGGTAAATTAAGCTATGGTCACACATCTGTCCTTACTGGGGCATAAAAAGGATGCACAGTATTTGCCGACCAGGGCAACCAAACCCTGAAGCAGCTCAGGACTCCCAAAGCATTTTGAACAAGGGCAGAAGGATTTCAAGTAAACCCTGAGGGARAGCTTTTTCACACCAGACACAAGATAAACCTAAGCTGAGCACAGGATGCAGAAATAAATGGCAGCAAAGGCAGGGGGTGCACAGCTGCACCCACAGCCAGCTTCCACAAGCACTGCCTGTGTGCCAGGGGCTGATCCTCAAAGTTCTCAGACACCCAAGTCCCAGACAAACCCCACAATCATTTTTTACTGCACTTCAGACCTCTTTGGAAACTGCTGATGCTCAGCTTCCCTTCTGGGGCAGAAGGGCCTGGATCACCACACCATCCTCGCTCTGCATCACGATCCAAAGGCAATGAATAAATCACAGAACCAATGAGGCTGGAGAAGACCTCTGAGACCTTCAGGTCCAACCTGTGAGCAATGCCCACCTTGTCATCCAGCCCACAGCATTGAGTGCCACATCCAGGCATTCCTTGGACACCTCCAGGGATGGGGACTCCATGAGCTGTCAACCACGCTGGACCTCACTTTCCACACAGAAATTTAGAGCAGCCCATCACTCCAGCAGCCAGATTAAAGGCACTGGGGAGGGGAGGGAGGAGAGGCCATAAAGCAGCTTCTTCCTGCCCTGCATAGGGCCAAGATTGCCAGASTGCTGTTTTTCAAACCACTAATGCCTCTGATATTGTTTCCACAAGAGATTTACGTTAAAATAGATAACTTTCCTCACTTTTGCTTTTCATTTGTGCCCCTCCTTCCCCCTGCCCGACATTTCATTCTGGGAGGGAGAAGGAGCTGCTCATTCCCGCGGCAGCCCAGAACAATCTCAGATTTATAACGTGCGAGGAGCCCATCAGGGTGATGGAGCAATCTTTCCAGCAGACATCTCTCCATTACTGGAGCTGATGCCTCCCTGCCCCGCTGCCACTGCTGGACGGATCTGTCAGCCCCAACAGGGGGGCTCCGGGCCCCGCCAGCCCCCTCACCCATCTGTCATCTTTATCTCAGCCAGCTCTCTGCAGCTCCTCTTCAACTCTTCACGTGCAGCTTCACCCTTTTTTTTAAATTTTTTTTTTTCCCCTCAAACAAAACGTTTGAATGGAAAGGCGCATTTTCAACTCCRCGTCTTATGTGACTTTATTTTCCGCCTTATTTTATGATGGAGTTATTTTAGTTTTTATGAAAGGAAATAATGGGTAAAGATGAAGGCTTCATTCCACTGTGCTGACAACATACTGGTGGAGAAATGGTGCAGTTAATAATGTAAACTTGATGTATGTAAGCACAGCTGGTTTGGGAACATCTTTTCAGTAGCACTAATTTATACTTTGCCTTTATTTTGTGTTTTGGTTTATGATTTTGATTAGCCACTAAAATGAGCTCTCTTAATTGCTTTCTGCTAAACTGCTTAAAAGCAAGAAAAAAAAAATCACCAAAACCCACCCCACCCCTAGAAATTGAAACCATGCAACCTGTTTTACTTTATTAGAATTTTACGATGTTGTTACATTCAAAAATCAAAACCGAATATTAAAGGCTGTCAGATACCCTCCGGGCTCTGAAGGAATAGGAAGAAGAGAGGGGAAACCCCAAATCCTCAGCAGCATTTACTCATTAGCAATTTTAAATCCTGTATCACACAAACTTCTTTCAGTGATCTACTTTAGGTTTTGCATCTTAATTCAAGGTTTGATGCCCAAAATATATATTAGTACCAGTATTAAATGGCTACTCCTTTCATTTCCTGTCTCCCAGCACTCCTTAAAYTCATTATGCATTTACTTATCAAAAAAAGGCAAACACAGTGCAGGGAGGAAAAAAAAAATAGTAGAAGGGAGTGGGAGATGCCTTAGAGAGTCATACATTAATACACAGCCTCTTTGCGTTCCTGAACAGACACTTAACACATTTAATATTTACTACTTCTGACACAAGCATTTTCAAACTCTGCTTTCTGTGACTACTTTTATTTTAAATTTAAACCTCAGATTGTTGTGAGAGGCTGTCAGGAATTTTTGTATTTTATCAAAAATACAGGAATCAACAAAGGCCACAYGCAAGCTGCTCTTGGTAAATAAATTAGTTAATACTACTTCTGAAAGTAGTACTGAATAGAGTATTGAGACTATCACAACTGAAATAGTAATTGCAGAATTAGAAACAYGCCATTAAGCTAAAACAAAAGTTTCCACTTGCAAACAAAGATTTTTTTTTTCATTAAAACAAACTTGCAACACTGAAAATAGGCTTTTTACCTTTTCAAAGATCTCTTCTCAGCACTTTTTACCCTAGGGATGCCCAACTGGATATCCCCAAATCATCATCAGCTGTTCTTTTCCTTAACAAAAGGGATTCATGGCAACACATGCCATACTTCCACGATTATTTTCCACAAATATTTCCAAAAATACTCCAAATATTTCCACAAAGAAGATCTGGAAATATCTCCACTCCTGCATACCTCAAACTCGTATTCTGAAAGTTGGTTTCCAACACAACAGCTAAGAAAAGGCCAGAACACTTCATGARAAATGCTCAGCAACTGGAAAATTCACAGCACCATCACTGCAAACTCCCACTGTCTGGGCAGAATAGAATTTGTGAATCTGTCCTTTGTTGAAATTCAGTGGGAAAACTCTTCCAGCCTCTTCCTTCACCTAATTTAAAGAGGGGCTGCTCTTTATGTTATCTCTGAAGTAAAGTGACAGCCATCAGGCTTCTACAGTGACACTGCMAGGATCAATGCTGCAGTCTCAGGTATTAATGCTTCATCTACCTTTAAAAGCAAATATAAAAACTCAGAAAGATCTATATTATTAGTTTCTTATTCTATGATAAATTACTGTGAATTTCCTACATTTTTACAGAATTCATCAGTGGAATTAAGCATAGCCCAAAAATGTTAATGCTGAACAGCACATCCCTTACTAGAGAACTATCAGACTCCTGCAAAATGTGCAGATCGACCATAAAAACACATCAGAAAATTATTAACAATCTATTTTGCAGCCAACTCAACTAACTTCTGCAAGAAAAACATTTAAACAGTATTAAAAAGCAGAAAGYACCTTACATTTTGATTAATTTGATACTCCTGTATTATGCATAAGGCCACTCATTCATTTTGCCCTGCAAACTATTCTTATCCAAGACCAGATACGATCAGAGTGAAGCAGTGAAACATTTTATTAAAGTAAACACAATCCCAGTGGAACATGCTCGTTATGGAAATACACCGGCGGCCGCTAAAAAATGGGCCATTTCATATGGATGTAATAAATATTTCCACAGACATCTATCTACTGTTCTTTCAAAGTTTTAAATGCAGAACTACCAAGAAGCTTTTCCTGGTGTCTGCCTAAGCAGATGTCAGTCACCTACCACATTTCAGACATTTAAAAAGCATTTCAACAGGAAACAAGAACAAGGTAATAAGGTAGGGAGCTTGKGTGCAGACTGCTTCCCAACTGAGCACAAAGCTCATCCCTTCTTATGGAGTCACATTCTGAACTTCCCTATGGATGGCGAAGCATCTGCAAAGAAATACCTTTCACAACGACTTATTAAAAAAGGGAACAACTACAAACAAAGCCACGTGCAGTGCTAAGTGCTCTGTGACAACAGATGGACAATGCCAAGTATCAATTTCACAGCAAGCCACAGGGCTGGAGCTGATCCATCTCCTGAATCTGATGGATGAACTTCCTCAACACATGATAAAAAGATGAGTGATGCTTTCTACCAGAAGTTGTGCAGCAGCTTCACACTTGTGGAATGCTCAGGTTACAAGTCAGATTCCTGCTCAGACAYCCCAAATTCCTCTTTTGATGAAGCTCTGAGGCTTGTTGTAGCTGCTRCTGAGAGAACTGGACAGGTCATCCTTGAGCAGCCCTTGCCTCTAMGGGAGCAGCTAAAGCCAGTTAAACAGGAACTGAGGGACATCCAGGGGAAACACACCTCAGCTCTCACCTGGTCCTGTRTTCCACACCTTCTCTACCTCTGGAGGCCCCAAATCTGACTCAGGAGTTTGATCTTCCTTCAGCAAAAGAYACGGCAATGGGTTTGGGGCTGGCTGGCTCTCCACCCCACAGGCATGCACTGGCACACTCTGGAGGTGAAAAATTCCCTCTCYGGTGACACCCCTCACAGCAGAGTCCCACAGGACAACTCACCCAAGCACTGCTGGCAGGTCTGCACAGCAAAACCCAGGAGCACAACCCCACAAAGGAGCTCACTATCCCTGTGCCAACACCTGTGACTTGGGAGACCTGTCCCCTACACACCTATCCCCTCCCTCGAGGCAGGAAAGAAGCCTCTATTTTTAGTGCAAGAAGAAAACTGGGGGAAATGACAGGGACACTGAGGGACAGCGCCAGGCTCAGCCCTGCAACTGCTCGTGAGGACTCAACTACAAAACCCTGGAGGAGCCACTGTTCACTAAAAGCCTGAAAAGTGACATCCCCAGACTCTGGGCTTTGCTCAATTGAATGACAAGAAAACCAGAACTGTTAATAATTTTTTGTTGTTGTTTGAAAAGTAATAAAGTTCTCTCAAAGTACTCTTCACCTCCTAAAAAGCATTCTACTTTTTATTAACTCATGATATCCTACATTATCTTCAACTTTAGTTTATATTCTTATGCTGAAGTTTTAAAACCAAAAAAATGAAAACCAAACAAAAAAATCCCCAGACCTTTAACATAACATGAACAAAATACGAGCCAACATCCACCCTCATCCTGAGCCCAAAGCCTAGGCATGTTAACTTTACATTACATTTGTATTACTTTGTATTAAGTAACTTTTGGGGTTCTAAACACACTTACAGTATTGCACACACATATGTATGTATGCCCACACACACAGAGTCAAAACTCATCTCATGTTTTCATGAAAATTTCTGACCCCTCTTTACCACTGTTTTTGCAAATACTGCCTTTGTGAAAAATGTACAAGAGTAATGAAATTCCTGGCTGAGGCTTTAATCTCAAGTCACTTCTATAACAGGGGGTGGATCAGAGAGTATAATTTGCTGTTATCGCACTGCTCATCTCCTGTGTTGACAATAGAAATCCTCCTGTTAGTTTTTCTTAGACAAACGTGACCCCTACCTGATATGACACTTTATTTTTTCAGCTGTGTAACAACAGTCTTAAACCAGGTGCTCTCTAAGCTGCATTATTATCTCATTTTGGGAAACTTTTGTGTTGCTATCAGTAAGGTAACACATTTAAAAAATATATTTTTTAAATGTGTTACCTTACTGATAGCAACACAAAAGTTTCCCAAAATGAGATAATAATGCAGCTTAGAGAGCACCTGGTTTA
>QVAJ01000030.1:2135871-2391587 GCA_003546035.1 Mixornis gularis | reverse complement strand
TAAACCCCAAAGAAAACGCACCAATTATATGAACACATTTTTTGTACTTTGCAGAAATAAACCTTCGTGAGTGTCATTTCTGACAGCCTACGCCAAGAAAAAGCTGCACAATTTTGTCTCGCTGCATCCATGTTTGGAAAACAATCTTAACAAGAAAAAAAATATATAAAGACACATTCTATTTTTTCCAATYTGTAAAGCGCTGCGCACCTTACATTTAGCATCTTCACGGAAAGCTGTGAAGAACGATCTCCATTCTGAAATAGTGCTCAAGTGTTGGATTCTGCATTTTTTTTCTAACAAGCTGGTGGCATTTCCCCAGCCCTGGACAGTCTCTCTGTTCAACATGAAGGCCCCRAGCCCGTAACAGCTCTGCCCCAATTTAGAACGTATGTATATGTAGCAACATCCCCACAAAACGTTCACAACCCTGTCCAATTCCAGTGTATTTTCGATCCTTCCCAACAAACAGATCAGAGAGATCTTTTCCAACAAAGTGTCAACAAACTGTCTGTGCAGACAACTCCCTCCTCAGTTTGTGTATTATGTGGTTTGTATTATTTTTATTCCTCGTTAAGTGTCACACTTGTCAAAAGAGTGAACGCCACTTTTCCATAGTAACACGGTTTTGTGATGGAAGTTGTGAAACCTTCAAGACTTACAGATATTTCCACAAATATCCAGTATCTGCTCAAACACYGCAAGCTCAGAAAGCAAAGGAACGGATTTCTGTGTTTTCTTTTCCAGCAAGGTATCAAAACTGCTCCTAAAATTTGGACATTTTCTCCTCTCCMAAGAAAAGATAAAGACTAACTAATCAAGTGGTATTTCTTTCAATGTATCACAGGAAAAAAAATGACTTTAAAGTAATTCAAAGTAATGATAGAAGCCAAAAATTACTTTTTATGTAGTGACAAAAAACTTGGAACATGAGATTATGTTGAGTGTGAGAGTGTCTATAAACAGAGCTGCTTKATCCCATCTGAGCTGTTATTGGTGATGCCAATAATCTCAGTTTGAAGATGAACTCTGCAAAGCTGCATGTTTTACTACTCACTTCCAAATATTATAAATGAACACCACATTATACTATACCTTGTTGGAGGTATGCTCAGTAAAATAGCCTGATAAATAAATCCTAATATAATTACAATTCATTTTCACCTGACAAATTTATAGAAATCTATAAACACAAACTTCTCAGGGAGAAATGCCAGAGCAGAATGGCAAAGACACAGGCACCCAGCACCTTCTAGAATGTTCATTTATGTCCCCTCAACACTAAGTTACTGCCACCAAGGCATGGCTTTTCTTTATGTTTTAAACACAGAGACACTGGAAGCAGACAGTGATCTCACACAGCTTCCAATAACATCAATTATCAATACAAATACCAAGGAAAAACACCAGCTGCAGGTGTGCACCTCTGTGCAAGGTATAGGGCTCTGCAACATATAAAAACAGAGGTCCCATGCAAGAAGAACTTGAGCAGGATTTCAAGTCAAGAAAATACCTTCAACAGGAACAAGAAAGGAGCTCCAGCCTGAGTGCAGAATGTATCTAACTTTATTAACTGTGCAAATAAAAACATTCAGGAATTTCTACAAAACAATTACCTACACAGCAATAAAACACAACAGGACATCAGGTACTGCACCAAAAATCTTGACAGAAACAGAAGAGACAAGTTTTCCTCTATTAGTAGAACTTCACAGACGTGAGCCATACTTGCTCTGTTCTACACAACTGTGGATTTGATAAGACACCAGTAACTTCAGAGCCAGTCCAGAACCAGCTTTACATGACGGAACAGTTCAACTCCTCGTTCTGGAGCACATGGCACCACCCTGAATTAGAATGTTTCTGTCCTATTACACTGTCATATGGTCAAAAAGTTCACACTGCGAGATTAATTACGACTCTTTAAAGGAAGTACTGCTATACACATCTTCAAATGAACACTTAATCCTTTCCCTGACATTTATTTAGATGTGCACTTTTCACCTTTGTGCCACCCTGCTCTGTAGGACATCATTTGCTATCTCAATTAAGCTGCACTGGTACGTTTCATTCCAACTACTTAACTCTCACGACTCTCAACAGGAGAAAATATAATTTG
Source organism: Mixornis gularis (assembly GCA_003546035.1). Classification (NCBI taxonomy): domain Eukaryota; kingdom Metazoa; phylum Chordata; class Aves; order Passeriformes; family Timaliidae; genus Mixornis; species Mixornis gularis. Next base: position 2,389,468 of record QVAJ01000030.1, on the reverse strand, counting down.
CTTCCAGCTTCACAGTTTTCACGCAACTACTGAGAACTGTTAAATTGCAACAGTGTTCTATCCCACAGGATGAAGGGATGGCCAGGAATAACTTGCTGTGGAACAGAGTGGCTGTTTACATCTCAGCACCACTGTCCGACCTGCCAGGTAGCAAGTCACACACCTTTTAACATTTCCAGCTTCAACACAYCAGTCATGTCTTAATTCCTGTTCTAAAGCTTCTGCATTAATGAGGACAGATGCAGTAACTCACTCCACTGGCTGCAGGCAATGCTAAGGCACAGACAGCTCCATGAACCACCTTGCTCTGGCCAAAACCTCAGTGTTTGTGAGATAAACATTCAAAAAGTGCAAAACCTTTCACATCTCTGCTTTTAGGAGGTATTTATATATATAGACACATATATGTGACTGTGTAAAAGCATTAGAAAAATCATCTAACAAAATACAATGTTATACATGCTCAAATAACAGCAAACAATTTCTTTAAAAAAAAAAGTAATTTATAATAGGGCCTTGATGTCTATTTACAGACTGTCCTGAAGTAAGGCACTGCTACAGAGACATTCATATTGCAAATAACTTTGATCATCTGCCTCACAGGCCCTCTGCTGCATCTGCTGCATGCTGCACGTCGCCATGCAGTGACAGCAGAGGCAATTCAAGTAGGTAAATTTGGGTACTGTTGCACATCCCAGAAAGAGAGCACTCACTAGATCGACACCTCTCTATCCCTACAGCTCCAGATACACAGGTACAGAGTCCCTTTCTGGAGCCCAGAGCAGCACGGGTAGCTCAGGGCTGCCACCAGATTTTAGTGACAAGCAGCAGCATGGGGTCATCTGCACATCACACCAGCACAGACAGAAATTAAAACACAGCACTCCTTAAACATCCACTCCAGGTCACACCCAAGGCTGCATTTTCCTCTTGCAAAGACAGCTCCCTGTAGTGGGCTGGAATTCACAAGTTTCACTCCTTCCTGACAGCATCAGTAAATCCAGACAATGAAGCTTGGAGGCATTAAACACTAATCACAAAGTGGCCACGCAGGGATGAAAGGGGAGTGAAGACAGCAACTCCCTCACACAAACAGCTTGGAATCACAGGATACACAGAATAAAATGGCTTTCACAGAAGGGCATGAAATTGGGAAAAATCACAGCTAATTTATAATGCAAACTTTGTACAAGAAATTATTTTCACGCACACAACCATCACAGAACCTTCCCACAAGAGCAAGAAGCAATTCAGCAGCAGACTGTAACCTTAAAATAAGAACTACATTAATTACCCATGAGGGAGGAAAAAAAGTAAACYCTGTTCTAAATAAGCAGAGTTCCCATACAACAGCTTATTTGTCCTTTCCATCCTTGCTACTTACAGTGCCACAAAACACAGACTGGCACTCAGAAAAGCAGCAATAAGGAACGTGTCTTCTGGAGCATTGTTTCCAAGTCCAGCCCAGTCCCACAGAAGCCATAAAAACTTCCAAGTCTGTTAATTCTGTTACATTTATTGTGCACGTTAAGATGCTACGTAAGAAGTGATTTAAAAAAACCCCAAATTTTATAAATAGCACAGCCATTGCTTTAAATTGTGGCCTGAAGCCATCTCCTGTAATCAATGTACAAAAATCAACTGGCCTCAGCAGCTGCAGGTCACCCACCAGACCAAAATTTAGGCCAGCAATTATTGCTTAGAAATACTCAAACCCCTGCTGAAAACTCAYACGAAACATCTCTCTTCACTTTATTAATAGCAGGGAAATCCCACATAATATTCTGAATTGAGTCCCACAAAAAGGGTGGAGACAGATTTTTGTTGTTACTACTTAAAGTATTCATCTTATATAGGTGAAATATACTTAATTGGTTTAAAAACCACATTGGTTTTACCAAAAAAAAAGACCTAAAACCAGTAAATTTGTAAAACAGAACATTGTCTAGTACTCTTATTAACTGCAGTTTGCTTAATTGCAATATTTAAGTCATGAGCAGATCTCAAATTGTCAGATGCATTTAATTGAAATACTATCCCTAGAGCTAAACACCGAGTGTTTATAATAAAATACATGTTATTCATGATTAGCTWACTGCTCCCTTTCCTTGGAAAATCCCACAGAAAAAGCGAGGAAACAAAACTGCACTACAGGGTGGGGGGAAAGGCGAGGGGTTTGCTTCAGAGGGGGTTTTGTTGGGATTCATTTGGGTTTTATCATTCTGCATTTAATCAAGTGATCTTCGTTTCTTTCTCTTCTCTAACATCTCCAGAAGTTATGTCTTCATGTAAAAAACAAAGGGACTTCTTCCTCATTCTCCTCACCCTTCCTCCATGTCCAAAATCATAGGTAGCTTCATCATCTACAAAATGATGTGTCCAAATGAATTCCTACTCTGTTTAAAAAAAACTTAATTAAGAGCAAACAGTATCCACAAACTGGAAAACATCTACACTACCTGCACGCAGTTCAGACAGAAATCACTGATTTATTCTGATGTTAATTTGCAAGTATAGCACAGAATTAAGAGCATAAGCACAGAAGTTAAAACTAAAATTCCCCTTCTATGTAGGGATAAAAGAAGAAAAATATATTCTGCAGGAGAAAATGAAGTTAAATAAGTGTATAAAAATAACAGGTATGTCAACAACTTTCTGCCCAACAAAAGAGTGTATATCCTGATGGACACAACACCGAAAAATTGCTGCTTAAAATAATAAAATCGATATTTTACTTAAAAAAAACAAACCCAAGCAGACAGATAAACAACGAATAAACCTTTTAATTCTCTGTATTTTCATCCCCTTGGTGATCTGGAAGGAAAATTAGAACAGTAAAATTAATACATGCAGGCTAAGATATGCAGCTGAAAAGCCGAACAACCCAGTAACAGATAGTTTGTTAATTTGACTTTTTGTTATTTGCTTTAAGATCTCTAMCACAAAGTTCTGCTCATCATATTCTTGCTAGCAACAATCTGCACCAGAATTAGTGTCTCTCAAGTAGCAAGTGTAGCATACACAACAATCTCAATGAGAGAGGCAATTAACAACTGCTGCAAAAAATAATTATATATAAAGATGGTTTGAAAGACAATACTCTATCTAAAATGACCTCACTGTGTTCACAGCACTGATAAAACAGTTTTCCTCTAAAAAAATGCCGTTTTTATTCATCAAAAGAGAAAAGCCCCAAGGTCACCTGTCAATAACAGAACAAACCCTCAGTAAATCACAGTGCTTCACAAATAAATTCCTCATCAGTAATTAAAACCAGGCCTCTCTGGCCCTGTGTTATCAGCTCATCAAATTCATTGCTCATCTAGAATAACAGATCCACATCTGCAGTCATTACAGCATGCCAGATAAATCAATCCTCCCAATGATGCTTTGAGCCATCTCTGCTCCCTTTTAACCAGCCCGATATTTATTTCCCCCTGACACTTCTGACATTCTATTTACTGTAGGCAAATGGAACTCATACGGCACCTTGTAATGGCTTTACCAAACCCCATTGTGGGGCATATCTTCCAAGACTGATGGGCGCAATAAACAAGGTTTTATGGTGTAAGTGTGAGCTTCCAACTTCTTTTTTTCCAGGAATTTGACTTCTGCAGTGAAGATGGTTTATTACATTTGATTGCAGGTGGAAAAAGCTATATCCACTTTGAGACCTGTCAGCTAAAAGCAAGCAGAAAACTTCTGAAATAGTATTATTTTTGTAATTTTATTTTCTCATTGATAACAATACAGAATAAAGCATCTCCCTGTCAGGACTTGGAAAGCAAGGCCATAATTTRTCATTCCACCTCCACCCTCCCTCCCACCAAATCAAACACAGGTCCTCCTCTGTAAACCTCCAAAAGGTACAACAGCAATATATAATCACCACATACGTGCAAAGTYCACCCCAAGCCCTCCCCAGCATTGTTGTTTACATTCAAATCTGAAGTACGTGTGGTTAAGTAGGTACACACATATTGACAGATGAGGTCAAACATGTTTTTGTGGCATCTGAGCCCAACAAAAAAATCACAGGTTTCTCAAATTTACTGCACAAACCAGAACTTTTTACTGTTTGGTGCATTCTCCAGTAACAAGCATCAGACTGTTGGGTTCAAAACGAGAACATAAATTGCTTCCTTGAGAATGAAGCAAACACCACAGGAATTACTTTTCAGCACAAATTCTGACTGTTTGTACACTATCACAGCTGCTCTATTTAAGGAAATGGAGTGAAAATCTGTTTAAACAAAAAGAAAAAGCATTCCTAGAATCAGAAAGTCTCCCAGAATATCACATGTGTTAACAGCTCTGAGGAGTTCAGCAATTTCCAGAACTGAAGCAGATCCCCCTCCTCCGTGGGGGTGGTGTGCTTCCACGTACATATGGACATTCATCCAGGAGATGCCTAAAAGCATATGCCATCCATCCAGGAGCCCCATTTCATCCTAGAAATCCGGGGTTTCTGCGCTCCAAAGAATGATCCTGTGTATAATGTGACTAAAACAGCAAGTTTCTGGTGCAGGGGGGAGAGGCAGCCCGGCCCACCCCGAGCCAAGGCCCTGCACCTGGATCCGCACTGCTCCACACRATCCGGGCCTGGAAATGAGCGGGGCTCCACATCTCCCCACTCATTATGCACAGCTCAAAACTGACTTGCATTGAATTAATGTCACAGCGTTAGTGGATCCCTTCTTTAGCATCTATTAAAATTTTATTTCTGCATGGCGGCGGCGCCTCGCTCACAGTGATGTGAAAAGGCTGGGAAAAGTCCTTTTTTTTGGAACAAAAACAATGTCCGAGCCTATAGGAGGCTATGAATTCTCAGATCCTCCTTCCAACACTGATTCAAAAATGACAGGATACAGTCTTTTCCTTAATGAAAAATCTATATTTATCACTCTATTGTTCTTGTGTACTGATCCTACTGCTCTCTGAGGCCAAAGTTTGAATATATTGGATTTTGAAATAATAGCCCAAGGCTCCGAGATGCTGGGTCATGATACATAAATGATGAGAGGGTTGTTCCCTATTTCTCTGCTTCTTACCACAAAAACAAAATACAAATTCCATGGTGAAGATCTTCAGAAGCCTACATCATCTGCAAAGTGCAAATTATATGGGATACTCACGGAACTATAAAAGATAAAATCAGACTATATTGAGAAAGATGATCTGCCTGTCCTAGGAATAAACCAGTAATTTGTTGCTTTAATACGACGAAGTAAAGCCTTATTTTTACGTAACCACAGATGTGACAAGCTCAATTCGTTTGGATTTTTAAATCTTAATTCCAAATGAGTTTGCGTATGAATRTTTGAAAAGATAAATTAATTTAGGMTAAAGATCCAGAGACTGAATTTATCAATCTGTTATTCTTCACACTTTGATTCTTAAGTGTAACAAGGGTCAAAAAAGAAGCAACCACCAGCTCTAGACTGTTGGTACTAGGAGAATAAAGAGATAAAAAAACTCWTTTTTTTTCCTATAGCAAAATTTAAGGCTGCTGTTATGATGAAAACATAAAGGGGAAAATCTGGAAAGTATTTTTCACGTTCATCCCATAATAAAACAGAGTTACTATCACAGGGTTCTGTAAAGCTGCACCTTCTAAGCTGCCGTATTTGCAGGGTATGGGGAAGAGTTGCCTCTCTAGATTTTGTTTCTCTGACGTGTCCAACTTTCCCTTGACCTTGAGTGACTCCAGCTGAAGTTCTCCAAACCAGCCACTGAAATACTCATCTTACCCCAGTAACCAAGAGAATTTCAGGGGGCCCTGGGGATATAGCTGCTCTTCATGCTTTTTGTCAATTACCTGAAAATCAAGATCTGAGATTCATAAACTACTGGAGCAGTTTAACATCCAGTGCCCAGGGAAAATTAGCACCCTGGGGAATTCCACAACRTTAAGTGCCATAGAAATGCAAATACAACTCAGTCATGATTAATAAACACTCTTTTTGAAAATTGAGTTTATGAGTTATACATATATAGGACAAATACAGTACACRTACAGARAAATAAAATWAAAAAAAAATTCTCATGCAAGAATCCATACCATATCATTTTGTCCAGGCATAATACGTTTCTGGGAATTCTCACCTGTCAAAAAATGYTTTCATTTCCAGAATCAAATGCAACCTCAGTTCTGCAAATCCACAGCATCAAGTGAGATGGATTCAAAGAAAACTAAACCAATCCCTCCTGCCAGGCACAGACCTGTGTCCAAGGGCTCCAACCAGGAACGGAATCAGCTCCTTCCTGACCAGCTGTGGAACAACCCAAGGCTGTTCAGTCTACAGAAATGATTCCCAGAGTCTTCTGGGRCAGCTGCTGAACTCAAAGGAGTTTTAGAATGTTTTTTTCTTATTATTACCGACACTCATGACTTATTTTCTCCAACTGTCTTCAGGAAACTAAGTTAGAGGAAATTTATTTAAAAAAATGTTACAAGGAAAGGTTCTTCCCTTTAAAGTTTTTATTTTGTTACATAAAAAAATTATTCCATTCCTAAAAATTCATTTTTAGCAACTAAAGTGGGATCTGAGCARCCTTCCAGCCCAAAATAACTGCACTATGGAATACATACCTTACTTTTGTAGATTATTACATGTGTATTTTTTTATTATGCATTCACACAGAGTGATTGTTTGATTTGGGTTTTTTTAATTAACTTTAATTGTTTACCTAAAGTGAATATATTATGCCATTAAATAAGAATTTTTCAGTGTTGGGAGGTTAAAAAAAAAAAACAACGAAACACATGGTCAGTGCTTCTGGATACCTCTGCTCTCATTCCTTCACTCTTCCCCTGACACTTTCCAAGATSAAAGTGCCCCTTCAACCTACAGAGTCCCATATCACTGCTTTCTGTCTGTCCCACAGACTCTGCCAAACAATTTCCAACAATGCCTTGTTAGGAATCACGCTGCTCCTTGCTAACTACTCAGATACACAATTCCACAAGCAGGCTGCCTGTACGGGTTTAGAGACACAAAGACACCAGTCTGATCTCAAATGTAAAGAGGCAAGATCCAGTAGTGATACACCTTAGTATTTTCTGAGTAGAAGTAACTACATGAAGAGCCCTCAGGCGATCTGTTTATATTTTAATAGATCTAGAATTGATGTGCCCTGTTACTGTTTCRCCCTATTTGCTGGCAGAAGGTTGAAGCTTAGCAGGCAAGTAAACAGAAGACACACCAGCATGCCTCATAAAGGGGGTACAGTTTAGGCACCCTCAGTACCCTCAAACTATTGCCCTGTCCACTGCCAAAATCAGGCATTGACATCCTAAGATATTAATAACAATACTGATTACCTCCTGCACATATAGAAGCCTACCAGCTGCAAAACTGGACARAGAATTCACTTGAAAAATACAAGGTTAACCAATTCACCTGAAAAACACAAGGTTAACCCTTCCCCAGTCCTGCTTTCCATGGTACGTGGCTGACAACAAGGATTTGTCAACACCAGAGACTGCAGAAATCCAGATCAATTCCTACAGAAGTATTAACCCACGTGTCTGTACAGCCTTGAAATCCCAATTTCACCTTCTTACACATCACTTATTAATTCAATGACTGCTTACTTCTCCTGACTCTTAAAATACGCAGAATATRATCAWGAGAGGCTACTTTGGYAGARTATACACTCCAAAGGTAACTTATAYACAGCCTMCACAGTTTAAAAGGGGATGTGCATCCTCCCAGTATTTCCAGTGTTTTTTCCACACAATTTCCCACAACACTTTCATACAGCTGCAGTTGGAAAACCATTGCCTATTCCGGCTTGAACAACACTGAGTCATGGACAGCTAATCACAGGTCCATGAAGAAAGCTGACCTCCCTAACGTTTGTGAGTCATCAAATGTACTAGTTCAGCAATTTCTGAAAAACCAAGATCAAAGATTATAACTTTTAAGAAATAGTAGAGCTTTGGGAATATATTAAACTGACCGCACAAATATGCTCAGGGTGTCATTTCATGCTCATGCACCATCAGGCCCTGAAAAAGAGATGAAGCAGTGGGCACCCTACTGCCATGGACAGCAGAGACTACTGTTTTCTGGAGTTTCAAACTGGAGTTTCAGCCATATGGATGAAGAAAGATCTTCACATCATACTTGGGACGTCAAGGAAACTTGACCAACACAGCTTCATTCTGTATTAGCCAYAATTCCAGGAATCGTGCATCAAATAATGGACACTGACATCTCGATCCTTGAATATTTAAATGTTCTAGTATTTCTCAATATTTGCCAAAGCCTCAGCCCAATGACAGGATTATGTGTTTCTTCAAAAATATTAAATTACCTCAACCCACAATAAGACCACAGAAAGGAATTCATTTGGATTTCTAGACTAAATTAAGTTGAAATTAGCAGACAAATCAATAACTATGACCACTCCTCTGTAAGGAYTCTCATTGCTCTTAAATGTCACAGCTGGTCTAAACCTTACCACTGATACAGGACTTCCTGTAAGATCATGCCAGAGGAAGGGCATAACAGTTTAGCATTCTGTGCAAAAATTATTTTMATTTAGTATGTAACTTGATTAATACTGAAACAGCCTTTGTGYTGAACAATTATAAGAGAAAGAAAACTCAAAACAAAAGAAGGAAAAACTAGTAGATACTGACTTTCCTGCTGTTTATTTGGGTATAATCCTTTTCTTCGCGAATTACAGGACCACTAATGCATGAGAGTAATTGAAACACTCATCTCTACCTCTCTCACCATGCCCTGCACAGGCAGTAATTAGAGAAGTCAAGGTTGGCTTGAATTATCTCACATTTAAAAGACTTCACAATTTGACCATGTCAAGAAAGGCTGCTGGATACTTTAGCAACCACCATTTATGTCAGCACAGAGAATTGGTCACTCTGGGTAAGCCCAGCACTCCAGCCACCAAGAGGAACAACTCATGGGAGTAAAGTTAAATGACTTAACACCTTCTGAACGCCAAGAAAAAACAATGACACAGCTCCACCACTGTACCTATTAACTGGGAAGTCTTAGAAGAATTCTTTCCTGTTTGACTTCTTGCAAGACCAACTTAATTCATAAAACAATTCACTATCTACTATCTGCTGTCACATACCATTACTCAGTGCAAACTGCCCAGTGGAGAGATAAGAAAAACATCTGAATGAGCAGCTGGGTAAGACAAAGCCCTGAGCATGTGCAGACACAGAAAAGAAAAATATATCCAAATCCTTACTTCCAATCTGCCTCTGCCTAAGAGTTGGGAAATACAGGCCACAGATTACAAGAGCTTTTAGGTTCCTTATCGATGCTAAAAGCATCTACAAATGGTCTCTCAGCAGGTGCCCATCTCAGAAATCCTGACCTCAGTACCACTGTCCTACAGACTGAAACACCTCAGCCAAAACCCATCAGGCTTAGGAAATTCAGCCACACAAAGAATGGCAGCTGGATGCTGTCCAGCACACTCTCCATTGACTTATCACACACTATCAGCATAAGCACAAAGCCTCTATTTTTATCTCTTCTTGTGGYATCTGGATCCAGCCACTCTAAAAGAAACAGAAGAAAGTAGTCTAGGATTGTTTGCTCCTTAATTATCCTAGAACTCCAAAGAAGAAGAGTTCTGCTCAAAGCCCTCACTGCARTTTAAATCCCTGATGGATCCCAGAACCTTTTAACACACTAAGAAACCCCATGTTCTTTTTGAGTCTCCTATAATTCTACCAAAAAAATTTTAGACCTTTTTTACTGAAATTACTTACACAAATATTCTGGCACAAAGATTTGGTGCAAGCCTTCTTCAACCAGGTAGTCTCAACATTCCTTTTGAGAAGAATTTGAGAGGATTATGATGAAAATACACACAAAGATAGATGTGAACTGATTTAATTCAATCCTATTGCTGGAAGGTACAGAAAGAAATGCAGCCTCCCCATCCATGAGGCATTTATGAAAACATTCCACCAGCAATTTACATCTGTGTCAGACAAATGAAAGCAGTGTCAGAACTTGCATCCTTTATGCTAAACCATCCAAAAACAACACAGAAAAGCCAGATTATCTGCCCCAGTCAGCATTTTAATTTTTTAAAACTCATTTGTGTGAGGTTCTTCACCCTGCTTAAATCCCTGAAACACACACCTAAGCACTAACAAAAAGATTATTTTGACATCGTTGCCTTTGGCTTCTCTTGGGGGATACTTACCTTTGTAAAAGTGTTTCACACCTTCCTGGGGAAGTTAAGCTCCTCAGATTGTATCCATAAACCTCAGTCTGACAAACACAGGGGCACAAGCCTGACACACGGGCAGGGAAGCTAAGGCTCCTCAAAGAATGAGGCAGATGTTGGAAGATGTCTTAGGGAGTGTGGAAGGTATAGGTTATCTACATACAGCATCCTATGAATCCATATACCCTCATCCATGAATACTTTCGCACATTTAAAAAGGAATTTATACATTCCCATAGAGGAATACCTGAAATTTCAGTTAGYCTCTAGAATACTCTTATTTTATTGGTTGAACAGCACTTTAATCATGTATAGGAAGTACAGCAATAGTTGAGTAAAGGGAAAACAAGGACAAATACATTACCAAACTCTCACCTGGTATGAGTTGGTTTGTTGTACCTTTAACACACTGATAGTTGGGGCCCAATGTGGGAATGTGCCTCAAGCAGGAGGATCTGCTTATAAAGGCACACCTTACAAAAACCATAATTTGCTGATGGAATAGGAAAAAGAAATACAGCAGTCTGGGGTGTAAGCTCTTGGAAAGGTCAAGGCATGATTACTTCATATAAATATGCTTAAAATATAAATTTATGATTGCTTAAATATCTAAATTTAAAGGCTTTCATTCAAAGGGAAAYTCCACAAACTAGGCACAGGATACTGAAGAGATGAGCACCCTCTTTACTTGGACACTTGCATTTTTATATTAAAATGCAAAGCTGTGAGTTTCTTTAACCAGCAGTTAAGTATTCAAAAAAGAGAGACTGTGTTACGTGAAGTATTTAACAGGAACAGGACATCYACCAGTACAATGACAAGCACTCTGATAAAAAAACAAACTACAAATAAACATATTATGTCTTTCAAACCATTCTATTACTAAAGCTAAATGCAGAGACACTTGCACTCATTGTTTATGAGAACTGGAAGAGAAAGTACTAAGTTAATAGTAACAACAATAATATAGAGTTTGAAGTTAATATGGAAAATTACGGGCAAAGATCAGACTGAAATCCTCTTATGAAAACAGCACTAAAACAGGACTAGAAATAGCACAGCAAGCCTTTATTATTGCTTTTTGAACACGTACACRAATTTATCTTGTACTGCTATAGTACTTTCAGCAGTTTCATTGTCAGGTCCCATTTTCTGTTTCCTCCGTTCTCCCCTTCTCCTGATTCAAAACCATCCCTTTAACACATCATTCCTAATTAGATGATTAGTGCTTGGAAGGGCAGGAGATAAGTCATTTGCATAATTTAATCATAAAAAAAGTTAAAGATACAGATTTTGCTGTTCGTTTGTACAATTATCTTCACCAGCCTGGGGGGCTGAGATATTAATGTGATTAAACAGTATTTCTGCAAACAGGCAATTGTGTGTCCTCTATTAAAGCAGAGCTGGAGGCAAATGAAAAATTAATTTTAGAAGACAATCAATTTTATTCTACATGACTGTAATAAATAACAGCCCATCTGCAGACAAGTCATTAGGCCCTGGGAGGCTACACGTGTCACAAAGTCTAAATGACACACAAGGCCAGATTTTCCACCAAAAGCAGAGTCATAAATAGCCCACCAATGGTCATTCCCCATCAGAGAGTGCAAAGGATGTCCCAGAAAAGCCAGGTGTATGTGTGAAGTACTAATCACCAACCACCATTTGGGCTCGTGTAGTATTCACACAAATACAGGGGCTTGGTGATCTGCCCTTCGTCMTGTTTTCAGTCTTTTCTGAATAGTGCAAGAATAAATCAAGATTTGGCTAAGTAGCCAGGATGCCACCTATGATGCCATAACCTTTATGAAATGTATATGCTAATTAAATACATAATAGTTATCAGTTTACTACTTTTTAAACTGTTACGGCACATAAAATTATTTTTCACTATTCTTTACACGCAGTCACCTCCATTTACAATATTAAAATTAACTCCCCTATTAAAAATAATCAATATAGTCTCAAATACATGAAATATGATTATGCTCCAAGTAAGTATTTCTGAATACCAGCAGTGTACAATACATGCACAGCAATAAGCTTATGGTATTCCCGATACTAAAATGGTTTGTATTTATCATCACTGCTAAACACTTCCCTCAATGGAAAAAGTGAATATTCCTACTCACCCTGTAACCCCTGATTCTTGACAAGTGTTTACCAGGCAATGCAAATAAACATCTATTGACTCTCACTACTCCTGGCCATGTAGTGCCTCTCATCACAAAAATRCAGATACAATTATCTTTACTGGAAGGGTTTGGGGTTCCACTCTGCACTCTCTCTATGTTTATTTCCTCTACAAAYACACGGACTTAATAAAAATCTATCCAAATACGAGATTCACTAAATACACAGGGGGTACAACTGATGTCCCAAGGACTGTTTCATTATTTCACTCCCAAATTTGCATGAAATGTTTCCTGATGTGGCCCTAAGTAACTTACAGATTAATTTAAGGCTTTGCACTGAGGTTTGGCTCTGTGGTTATGATGTATCTTTGGTTTCTACGCTGATAATCCAAAAATCACTGAAATCAGTTGAATGACTCTGGTTCTGCAATGGCTCCATTGTGGAATTTCACCTGCAATGAGTGAGAAAGACAAAGCAAAGCAATCTCCTCCAAAGCCTTCATGTTCATTCACTCTCCTCTGCAGTCTTACACAGAAAGCAYGGGTTGGGTCAGGACATTATGAAAAGCCAACAGCAAAAAAASSAACTTTCAAATTTTGCTCACAGTCMTAAAACCAAACTAAGCAATCAACCTAAACACTCAAACAAAAATACTCTTTGCCACCTACTGTCTGTAAACTTGTTTACTTTCACTCAAATTCTCCTAGCACTAGATGCTACAGGGGATTATCCTGGAAACAATCTGACATCATCAGATAAACTATTCCATGTGCCTAAGATGCTAAAAAGAGCTTCTAACTAAAAAGCAGAAGCAAGAACAGCAGCATYAAAAATCCCTACAAACACACACCAATATCAAAATATGGTCAAGAAAGTCCTACATTTTTTGAGCTTAAAAGACACTTTTAAAGTTTAACGGCAATGCAGTGACCAACACAGCAAATGAAAACTGGGAGTGGTGTCTGCTGTTTGTGTAYTGAGTTATTGTGTTGTTTTTGTGAAGGAGAGGTCAATCTAGATGAGCCAGAAAGATGAAGCTGTGTGGCCACAAGAACCTGAAGATGTCAAAGAGAAATTCTGTGACAGCCAAGGATGGGGGGAARTGATCATCACAGGACAGGCACATTCAGACCCTAATAATACAACACACTACTTAACTGAAATGCAGTCCTGGTAGAATAAGCCCCTTACGTAGCTGGCTTACATGTGAGACTGAGCAACAGAGATGCTCATCCCTGCCAGGCATTTATATTCTTGTTAATAACCAAGTTTAAAAAAAAMCAGCAAAAATACGGCATTTATACTATCTGAAACTCCACATGAATGAATAAAGAGTTATTATGAAGAGTTGCTATCCAGATCAGAATAAACCAGTGTTAAGAACTCAGTCACTCAACTGACCTTCACTCAGTGAACACAAGTTCTTAAAAATGGCTTTAAAAGTCAAATGYCATAATCTGAACTACTCTGTTGCACTCTCTGCAATACTCCAGAAAGATGACTACAATAAATGTCTCACCAGTATTTTTTGTTTTGCTTCCACACAAACATGAATAGAGATTCTCTCCTTTAAGGACAAATAACTAAGATGGAGCAGTTTCATTAGAGGGCTGTCATTGCAGGGTGGGAAAGGAACATGCAAACTGAAATTATGAAGGAAGCATATTAAAATAGGGCAAGGTAAGTGGATGACCAGAAACCTTCTAGCTTAACATGTAAGAGAAAAGTCATTCATGAAACTTAAAGACAGAAACGTTCATGAGTTCCAGAAAGAAGAGATTTGTTTGAACCAAAAGTCACTTGTGTAGCAAGGAAGGGAATTCATAAAAACAGAGCAGAAAGAAGTGACAGCAATTCTGGCGTTGAGACAAGAGATCTTAGCTCATAGAACAGCAGGATCAATTAATGCCCTTCAGCACTGCTGACCATGAGAACAAGTGAGGTTTGCAGTGTGTTACAGCAACAAATCTGGCCAAGGCCTTGCTGAGGGCTCCTGCAAGAGGCACTGTGGCTCTGGAGAGCAGCACATCAGCCCAGGCACACAGGCACAGCACACACCTGAATGCAGCAGGGGAGCAAAAGGTGTAGCCAGCCTGTACTGAGCCCTCTGCCAACAGTCACACAGCCTGGGAGAACATAAAAATGATTTTGTAATGGCAGAATGCTCAACTCAAGGAATTTTGGTAAGTCATCTATGAGATACATGAACCACCACACAAAAAAAACCGACAAATAAAGCCTTACAAGCCAAAAAACTCCCCAAACCTACAAATACATCCTTCAGCAACAAGCTCATACAACAGAGGAACAGAACACCGACTTCATTACCTTGGGTCCTGTTTCAGTATCCATATTCTGCCCTTGTCTAACTGCCAGCCTTTTACCACCTTGCTCTGCTGTTTTGTTTTTATTGTTGGTTTTGGGACTTTTTGCGTGTTTTGGGGGAGGGAGTTTCAGTTTTTCTTGTTTAGACATGTATTTTAAGTCTCACTGGAAAGACTTGACATTTTTCCTGCTTCTATTTTTCAGTATTATCTCAGCAGCTTAGAAAATTGCCCCCTTTCAGCACACAACAACATTTAAAAGTACAAGGAGGAGAAGAGGCAGCTGCAGACACCTGCAGCCCTGAAGAGAGATGCCTTCATCAGCCTTACAGAAAACAACAGGGATAACATTTCACAGACACAGGACATTCCCTGATTAACTGYTATCAAAACAATCTATTAGCTAGCATGTAAAACTTGCACCAGACAAAAACAACCACCACACATGTAAGAAAAAGGATAATGCGAAATATTTTAAACATGCTGATTAGAGGTTCTAAGTGAAGCTCAAAGTATTTTTTTCTTTCAACTAGCTTTATCTTCCTAATTAGCAACTCTTAAGTTACTGCAACATACAAGTAACTAAATCCCCCTACTGGCACAACCTCTTGTGCCAGGAGATTTCTTTACAGCGACCTTTATTTTTTTAATTACAAATATACAAATATTCTTCTTTACGGGTGGTGGGGAATAGTTCGAGTCAGCTCCTCAGCACACACACAGGATTTTAGGAAACTGTGAGACAGAGATGACACAAGATGACATGGTTGATTCCCAGGAAGGACAACATACCAGCAGAGTGCCTGTGCTGACCTGAGTGACTCCTCTGCAGGGCAGTGACSCCAGCAGTAGCTGCCAGTGACATCTACTCTCAACTCCTATAGAATCCAGGCATCCCAATAAAACCTTTCTTCCACACCACCGTTACTTCTACTCTGCAAATAAGTTGCCCAGAAAGGCTGAGTCTCAATCCTTGCAARTATTCAAAATCTAACTGGAGACAGCTCAGGACAACCAATTTCAGCTGACCCTGCTGAGACAGAGAACTGGTCTAGACCACAGAATCCCAGAATGGTTTGGGTGGGAAGGGACCTTAAAGCTCATCCCACCCCCTGCCATGGGCAGGGACACCTTCCCCTCTCCCAGGCTGCTCCAAGCCCCACCCAGCCTGGCCTTGGACACATCCAGGGATGCAGGGGCAGCCACAGCTGCTCTGGGCAGTCAGCACCCTGAACTTGGCCTTTTCCAGCTCCACGAGGTTTGCCCAGTCCCACCTCTGTCCCTCTGGATCCATCCCTCCCCTCCAGTGTGTGACCACCCCACCCAGCCTGGGGCTCCACCCCCTGTCCCTGCCCCCAAGGGCTCCATGTCCCTGTCACCAAGGGCTCCATCCCCCTGTCCCTAACAGCAATGGCTTCATGTCCCTGTCACCAAGGGCTCCACCCTCCGTCCCTGACACCAACGGCTCCATGTCCCTGTCACCAAGGGCTCCACCTCCTGTCCCTGTCCCCAAGGTCTCCATGTCCCTGTCCCCAAGGCCTCCATGTCCTTGTCCCCAAGGTCTCCACCCCCCGTCCCTGACACCAATGGCTCCATCCCATTGTCTCTGTCCCTGTCACCAATGGCATCCTCCTGTCCCTGTCACTGGCACCAAGGACTTCATCCCCCTGTCCCTGACACCAGTGACTCCATGTCTCTGTCCCCAGTGGCTCCATTCCCCTGTCCCTGACACCAGTGTTAAACAGCATCAGTGCCAATCCCGACCCTGGAGCACCACTGCTCACTGGGCACCACCCGGAATCCAGCAGCTGATTGCAGCTCTGAGCACGACCATCCAGCCAMTTCCTCATCCATGGTCCATCCATCCAGTCCACGTCACTCCAGTTTAGAGACAGGGACAGCCATCATCTCAAAATGCACAARGATGACCTCAAGAGGACCCTCCTAACCTGCACAATTCTGTGACTCTGCAAAATATGTTAGATTTGGAACTGCATGAACAGTGTGAAGTAACTCTCACAAACTTTTTAAAATAARAAGTGTTCTGTTTTAATTCCACTGTCCATTCAGGTTTGAAAACAGGAAAGAAAAAGGTATTGGTGTTTTGCTGATTTCAAATACCACAAGGGCATCCCAGGCCAAAAGTTTTCTTGCCACGGACTGGACAAAACTGAATTACAAGCTGAGAATGTTATTCACTCACATGGCTATGACAAGCATAAAAAAACCTAAACACTTTAAGTAAGGACTCCAAAATAGCCCACACAAGCTTATTTAGCAATTTTAGTTCATGCCCATAGCAAAAGCACATTTAAACTAAATTTCTGGATTATTCTAAAGTCTCCCTCTCCAAAAATCAAGGTTGATTGCCACGCTTGACAGAGCTTTGGAAAAATGCAGRATTTTAGTTTAAATTGCATCATACATAAATTTGTGTGTATGTAAACATTTTATCAATGAATATGTGTATATCTTAATTGTGTAAGTCCTACATTAAATATAACTCCTGCTTCAATTTACAGGGTAGCTGAAATGTGTTACCTGGTAGAACACGAAAACTCTGATCACAGGAGCCTATGGCTGGGAACAAGAGTGAGGAAGACTAAGAACAGTAAAAGCAAAATGCTGTTGAAAAAAACAGCCCTGAGATTCTTTTAAAGAAAAATCAGAGCTACCTCTGTTCAAAATACTGTCGCCCTACCAGAGACACAGAGGATGTGGGGGTGGCATTCAAAGGAGGCAGCACAACCTCCTGGCATGAAGCTCATTTCTGTGTCTGTCCCTCAAGTCTTGCAAGCTGTATCAGGCTGAGTCTTGAACAGAATAACTGCAAGTGCACTGGTGATGCACAACATGACATACTTCAGTACGTTTTCGTCATAAACAGACTGGACTTAGTTTTAGACCAAAAAAATAGGTAACATCTTGATTATACAAACATACTTTTCACCCAAAGCCCCTGAAGAAATTTTTCCTCTGTTTTACAGAATGAGCAAAACCAAGAGAAAAACTCTAAAATCATTACAGGAGATGACCTCAAAATTCTAGATCTTACCCTACACTTGGTATGTCACACACAACTACAGGCAATGTTAAGGGCAACTGAACCATTTAACTGAAATGAAAAAAATATTTCAAAATAYTTAAGACTTCACCTGATTCATTGATATGATACTTCACAAAAGGCATCCAGCTCAAGGAGGAGAGTAAGCTAGTTGACATACTGGAAAAAAATCTGAAGGAACAAGTATTAAGGATCTTTCCCGTACTTAGATTCCTATAAAACRCATTTCAACACTTCTGTGACTATATGCCAAATCCTTAGCTAATACTGTCACTGGAAACCTTCAATTAATGACAATATTAATGGAGCTTTATGTAGCATAGATAATAGTGTACATGCATAACATAGCAAGATATCTCAAGTTTTACACATTAGTTGTATAAAGCCCATTAATAAAGAATAATCTAATAAAAGCTCTGTTTGTCATGGCATTACCATACTTTTTAATGTAAGAAAAAAGAGTCTCCTTCTTCAATAACTACTAAATGCTCAGAGTTCTAACATATTGCTGCAAGCTATAATGGTTATAACTGTTAATCCAATACACCTTTTATACAAACCCATAAACACATGAGTGGAAAAATAGCACAGATGTTCATCTCTAATGCAATTTCCATTCAATTTCCTAAGTGCAGTCCCTGTGTGCAAACTAGCTTAACGTTATGTTTAGCTTGCAAATTCTTTTAATAAATAATGAATRCAATAAAACTGGTAGATCAATGGCAAGCTGAGAAATCATAAAAAAAGCCTTTTGTGCTCGTGCTGTTGCCGATTTCAAACTTTAATCCAACTACAGATCAATAGTACTTTTTCTTTTTAACCCATCCCATAGATAGCAGACAGAGTGGATGTAGGTTAAATGCTGGTACCAGATATCAATTTCCAGAAACTTGATAACATCAGGCACAATTACAATCGAACATTTTATACCTTATCGTAGGAACAATATACACTGCTAAACATCACACTTTAAACCACTGCACAGTAATAAAGGGAGCACATTAATTGGGTCTGGTTCTCACTTTCTGGAGAAGTGGCATTTGTGAGTGACTCACGAAAGGCTCTGACATAATCTATTTTAATGAGCAAAATGGGCTCAGCGGGTCAAGATGTACTGACAAGGGAAAATAATCTCCCCACGCCTGGTAGTGACAATAAACTTTACACAAACACACAAAGCAACAACACGGCTGCACTACCAAAAATTAAAGGCAAGCAAAGAAATTTCTGCTTTACAGGATTCGGATATTGGAACCTTCTGGGGCAGGTATCAAAGTACATTAGTTAATAGGTATCAGTGTTTCTTACAGGTTGTAGAACGGAGGGAGAGGGGAAACCCTATTACCGAGTCACTTTGGATAACCCTGTTTTACCAAGAGGGAACAAAGATCAAAAGCTTGTAGCCCCRAGGGACAGTTCCAATATCAAGCAAGATAAATCTAAATCACTAAGAATCATTACTAACTAACATACTTGTGCTTGGGAATGCAGGTTTAATCGGAACATATAAAAACCTTGCCTYGGCTTACACCAAATGAACACATCGCAGACAGCAGGAACTCTGAAGTAGCCTCATTAGGTTTGGGTTTGATATTAGTTCTGTGTATGTAAATAATCATTAAAATCATGATTTTCCATACACCTTCAGGTTTTATTACGCTGATAATCACACTAAGAACTTTAAAAAGCAACCAGCTGGGAAATTTCCATGTATTTTAAAGTAAGGATTTGGATAATTTTGTTTGTAACTTCAGAAAATTCGTAATTACCAYCTCTGGAAAGGCACAAAAGAGATTCAAGATCCTACATTCAGCAAGTACAAGATCAGACCCAAAAACATAGGAACACGTAATTCCTTCAGAATTCAGAATTCCTTCAGAAAAGCAGAGTCCAGTACATTTGTCCCACCTTTGATGAGAAGGGCTCAGATCCTAGAAACGTTTTTAAATTCTTTGCCCTTGTTCTGGCAAACGGCTCCTGGCATGAAAAGAGAGGTTCACCTCAGCAAAGTCAAAACAGAGACTTTACAGCCCAGATTTCAACACCCCTTTAATACTAATGCTGACAAACAGCCCTTACAAAACACCAATTCCAGCCTGAAAGCAGTGAAATAAACAAGACAATTCTTTAAAACACCTCACGAGGCTCATTTGAAATATTTACTGCAAAATTRCTAAGTTTCTCACTCTAAGGCCACTGCCACACAATAAAACATGATCCTTTAATTCAGTGGGTTTTGCTGCGCTCCTCGGTCCCACCAAAGTTGATTTTCCCTGCCTTTCAAACCAGTGCACAAACAGAGGCTGCGTGTCCAGCCACAGCCCCAGCGTGAGAATAATTCCCCATCTACAGAGCTGGTCCCTTCTGGAGGCTTTCTGAGTATAATGCTATTGCCACACATTGATATATTGGTGAGAGAAAGGCAAATATAACAATGCTAAAGCTTAAACTCATTTGAATAAACTGTGAATTTCTATTACATATATTGTTTCCTTTATCAAATTGGAACTACTGGAGCAAGAATACCAAGAATGCCAACATAAATCTAGATCCGTTACAGCCAGTTTCTCCAGTTTATTCTCAGAAGCGTTAAAGACAAAAAGTCAAAGTTCTTCTGTGTCGAGGAAAGATTAGGAACAGGAACATTCTTGATCATTTTTAAAATGAAAATAAAAGCGTCACAGAGAGAAATCAGGTTTAACAAAATGATTGCACAAAACACTGTTTTATCCTCTTAAGAAAAACAAAGATGACCACGAGTGGTTYAGTAAACACCAAGGAATATAAGCTGTGCATAGCCTACGTGGGAAATAGATCTTCATTATTCATGGCAGAGTACTTTGCACTTTGTGCTATCTTCTTTTCAGAATTTAAAACCTTTCCACAAAGWCACGTTCCAGCCTTTTACGGTTTGTGTTCCACAGGTTCTGTCCAAGATAATGGATACCAGACTAAACTCACCCRAAATTAAAGGTGATCAACAACTTCTCCAACATAACTGGCACTTCATGGGGAGTAGCAGCAGAAACATAATAAACAAGTATTTTAAATCTAACAGATGTTGAATCCAGACATACTTAACTTTAAAAGAAAATTCTTAATGAGGTAAAAAGGAGAAAAGCCTTACTTCAGCCTGTAATCAATTTGGACACAATGATATTCTATTTATAGCAATACTTTTAACATGTTCTAGTCTTATATTATTTATTCGTATCATTCCTATTACAATGAAATATTAATGCTGAGAAAGTGGTTACTCTATTAAGGAGCTATCCTATGTTTAGATTTTAATATTGATCTCCACTATTTGGAAATAATTAATCACTCTGTAAGCATTTGCATTTGTCTGTGCTATAATACTATCARAAGTTTAGCGTCTTCCCCCACAATAATGCCAAGATTAAATTTATATTTTGACCTATTCCTAAAGGCAATTTAGTTATTCCAACAGAAGGGGGAAAAGGGGATACCGCCACTTTAAAAGCTTCAATCTCTTTGACATTGCTGGCAGTGTATGGGAACATTAATGCATCTGTCATGATAACAAGCTAAGAATAACATCTAGACATCAAACCGAGCAGAGAATCCATCTGAAGTGATTCATTCAGATCTGTCTCATTGATTTATTAAACACAGGGCAACATCTGCAGCCTCACAGAGCCGCTTGGCGAAATTAATGCAAGATCAATTCAAATGGAAAAAAGTGCAAAAGAGATAAATCAAAACACAATTTGCATGCAGTTCCACAATCAGGCTTATTGGGTGCAAATGCTCAATTTTCCTCCCAAAGCAAATGAGTTTAAATGTTGTTTTATCTTTGTAGAATTGTGTGATTTGAAGTGACAGTGAAGAGTTCTGCAGGTTGAAATGGTGAAAAGAAAAAAAGGAGAAGAAATGCTTGCAAAGACCTTTTGAATATGCAACAAGAATATCATTAATACCTAATTGTTTAGCTTTTTTGTCTTTGCTACAAAAACACAGTATTTTTCAGTTGTAGAAGTCTCAGTAGAAAATTACATATGTATTATGCATATACACATGCAGGAATCATACAAATACTCCATTTTGGAGGAAAAGCATGTTATCCTTCAAATGGGGAGCTCTAGTGCTATGAAGAAAGAAGGGAATTTTAATCAAGGGTTCTACAGATTAGATATGCATCTGATGAAAATATTCAAGTATTTTAGGAGTTTTGAACAGGCACAGACTTGCAAGATATCAAAAAAGAAAGAGGGATTTTTCCAAAAGCATAACTACACTGCTCAGAAAGTGGGAGAATTCCTTTCTCCATCTCAAGCAGAATCCACTTTGCCAGTGATCTCTCTCCAGAGTGCTTGAAGTGAGCCCCCTCTCCAAGGAAGAGAAGGAAATTGAAAAAACTGATCTTTATTTAAAAATGCTAACACCTCCAAAATTCAAAAATTTGGCCAAGCCTGAATGCAGGCTAAATATCCACTCAAAGAAAGAAGTTTATGGACAATCAGATGCCCACATTTCCTATCAATATACAGGAAGCTGTGCAGTGCTACATGGCTGGATTGCTTTAATTATAATCTTGACATCAGTCTCCTAATAAAAGACAGAGTACTGCTGACTATAGGGTAGCTTTTAACAGTCAACATGACTAGACCCTCATTATCTCATAAAATTAAATGTCTGCATTTACTGCTTAAATTCATTTCTAAAACCTTTTATTGTTTGTGAATAGCCGAAGTAATGCAAAATATTAGCTTAACTGGTTASTTTAAATCATGAAAAACGTGCCATGCACTGAAATGCTCTTTCCTGGATAGTATTCACTGAATAATCCAGACCAACACTATGATTTTTCAGTGGCCAGTAGCATCCATCAAATACGGAACCGTGTAGAAGAGGTTGTGATCATACTCACACAATCCTATTTTACAGRACTGATATGTGCTATCAAAAACATGCTCTTACTACAGTTTTAAATTTCCTCTTAAAAATAAGTCCTCATTATAGTTTGGRGGTTTCTTAAATTAAGTAAATGTTAGGCTTTACTACTAAATTTAAGCATTCCTCCATAATTTAAGAAATCTTCTAAGGTACTGTCCATCAGGAGGTAGATTTTGTCAGCATGTTTTACTCACTTGAAGGTGGGACCTGCAATGAAATGAGCAGTTAGTTTCATTTCACAGACCTTGCCTGCAAATTAGAGTGCGTGGTGCTGGCTACCACCAAACACTTTAGGAACATTCTGCAAATATGTGAATGAAAATCTGAACAGTGCATGTGAATGTACTATGAAAATACACAGGTCAGACAGAGCTGCTGGACAGAGTAACTCCTGCTACAGAACACAAACACCAAAAAACTTTCRCCCACTGGTGTGTTTCTCTTTCAAGCTCTGTAGACAAACTCAACTAGAAAAATGCAATAGAGTAAGCAGCAGAAACAGAATTTATCTTTTTTTCAGTTATATATAACTGATGTGTTTGCATTCCAATGAAAAAAATAACTAAAAGTGCACAATAACATAAGAGATGTCGACTTTTAAAAGCCAATTACCCGTGAGAATAATGATACCCAGCATTTCTTACTGTTTTTTTCTGGCAGGTCTGGAGTTCACTGCAGCATTTCTACAGTAGTCAAGTAAATACATAAATAGCTATCAATTAAAAAAACTTAACTAGAAAAGCAATGCACAGTACTCGGAGTTGAGAGCAGTATTTCTAAAACACCACATATTTTCAAGCCTTCACTTTGCAGGTACAGAACTAAAAACTATGATCATGTCTTTTTTAACAGTTCTGCTGCATTTAATTTGTTTGATAACGTGCATCGCAGCGCTTCTCAGGTCACTTCACAGCAAACAAAAATAATTAAGATTACTCATGTATTTAACTATTTTTACCCAACATTCTCTCCAGCAAGTATGGACTGTTCAAGGCAAATAATAATCTGTAAATAAAATGAGGCATTAAGCATTTAATTAGCATGACAGAACACAATTAACATTAAATTACAGTCCTTGAGCAAAGTTTCAGGGGCGCTGATAACAACCCCCACGCCTTACACCTGAAACCGTGAATGCAAAACAYCTCGATGTGAGCAGCTTCTCCCAAYGAGCGGCATCTTCACGAGGCATTAAAGAAACGAGACGTAAAAGGATTTGCTATTCTTGAACGGGTAAAAATACAAGGTTTCCATAGCAGGGTGGGGAGAGTTAAAGCACATTCAACACGTGTGAGTCTGAGATGAGAGCTCTGCCCTGCAGGAGCCCCCTGACACTGCCCTGCCTTATCCCCAGCCTTTCCCCAGGGCTCCGCTCCACTSGCTGCTCCTTTCAGCCCCTCTTGGAGCATCACTTGGCTCCTCACCTACAGCTCCCCTAGGCCCCCTTCTCACTGCTCCCTGCATCACCCATTCCCTCGTCCTATCACGCCGTAAGTCTTTGTCAAAGAGAAGAGAGGGAAAAAAAAGTTGGGAAATACAAGTTTTAAACATTTAACACCCCGGCATTTCGAGATTTTAAATCGCTGGTTGCAAGAGAGCAGAAATCATTAAGACTACATCTGCAGGCTGCATCATCAAATCAGATCCTGTTTTTTCCCTAATGGAAAAGTTTGGCACGGTCACAGAAATTAACGAGATGCATTTCTTTAACCATCAACTCTCACGCTAGTCGAGTCTCAGAAACATTTCACAGAAGCACTTACGTGTTAAATGTGCCCCTTAGGAATCTAATGTATTTGAATAAAATTAATGTAAGTCTCAGACCTTGCTTCCAAACCCATCACTTTAATAAAGCAGCGGGTGTGATGTCATCGAGGTGCCTGACATTGAAATAGGCAGCAGGAGAAGAGGTTACAGAGACAGAACGACAGCAAGGAAAGAAGCACACAGTTCATATTAAGAGATCTAGGAATCTAGTTAATGTGACACTAAGATCTAGGAATTAAGTGCATCTCTAAACTGACACCTGTAATATAAAATGATTTGAAACAAAGCAAATACTGCATTCAAGAATGACGCCCAGTCTGCTCCTGCTTCAGCAGCGAGCACAGGATCAGGCCCCGCACTGGCACGAAATTAAGTTATGAAAAATAAAACCCCTGTTCAGAGCTAAGCAGGTCGAACCAGTGACACAAAGCCCACAGTTACTGAGCACTGGCACGCTGCAGGTCGGATATCGCACTCGGAGCTCGCTGAAGCGGCTGTAAAGAAAGTTTGCTGCCACAGAAAGCAGCAGCACGCTGACATGGAAATGCTTCTGGAGACGTCCCTCACCAACTGCTGAAGCAGGGAATGGCATCTCCAAAGTCCCTGCCTGACACCCTGCCCCACGGCACTAGTGTTCCTGCGGAGCTTCGAGAGGGTTTTGTGTTTATTTAGATCATTATCATTTCTAAAGGCAGCAGCCATGAGGTCACAAACCAGGATTACAACCCCGAGTATGCAGGAGCCAGCAGGGACCCGAGGGCTCGGTGACCGAAGCCGGGCAGGGCAGGGGCTGCGGCCGCTCCAACGCTGCCAGTGCGGGATCGGAGCCGCTCCGGGAGCACCGGGACCCGCAGCCCCTGCCCGGGCACCCGGCTGGCACCGTCCGCGGCAGCGCCGAGCACAGCCGCGGGTTCCGGCGGGACAAAAATAACGGAGAAAACTTTTGGGGATTTGGGCTGGGGTTTTTTTGTTGTTGTTGTTGTTTAAGGAGTGTTTGCGCGAGCTATCGTCTTTCCCTGTTTGGAGAAAAGTTTGGAGCCCGGCGCGCGGAGCCGCTCCGCTGCCCGGCGGTCCCGGCCATGGAAGGCTGATGGAAGCAGGGAAAGTTTTCCATGTCGGCACCGCCGCACCCCAGCCCCGCTCAGCCCCTCGGTGCCCCCCAGCTCCCCTCCCCCGGGACCCGCGCCCCCGCCCCCGGCTGCGCTCCCCGCGGGCCGGCCGGGCCCGAGAGCGGAGCCGGCGCTCACCTCGCGTTGGTGCAGTCGTTGTACAAAGTTTCGAAGTCCTTTCTGGTGATGAGCTTGCAGCGGTTGACGCCGGGCTGGATGGCCCCCAGCCCGCGCAGGATGCGGACCTGCTCCACCGTGCACACCACGGGCGATATATCCAGCCGCTTCAGCTTGGTGTAGACCGTGTGCAGCCCTCCCACCAGGTGCTTGAGGAAGAGATCAAAGACCTGCGGCAGGCAGATCAGCTCCTGCCCCTCCACGAGGAACGAGGCCACCTTCACCCCGTGCAGGTCGACCATCTTACACTCGTTGCCGCCGCCGCCGCCGCCCGCGCCGGCCCCGCCGCCGCCGGCCGAGAGGAAAGTATTGACGAGGCTGTTGGTGAGGCGCGGGGACTCCGCGGGGCTGGAGTACAGCGGGTCCGCCCGGAACAAACCCGCCGAGCCCCCCGCGCCGCCGCCGCTGGAAGTTGCGGCGATGACGGGCGGCGCGGACACCGCCATGGCCGGCGCGGCTCCCCGCGGCTGCCTCAGCCCCGCGCTGCGCTCCGTGCGGTGCCGCCGGACCGCCGCGCTCCCGCCGCCCGCACGCAGCGCCCAGACCCCTCCCCAGCGCCGCCGGGGGAGAGTGACGGCGCCCTCCAGCCAATGCGCCCCGCCCGCCGCCAGCGCCGCCGCCGCGAGTGGCTGCGGGCGCGGGCGGGGCGGGGCAGCGCCGGCCGCGCACCTGGGGCGGGGGGCGTGAGGGAGCGAGGGCGGCGCGGCCCAGCGTCCGCAACTCGGGGAGAAGTTTTGAGGGGGGACCCTTGGGGCCGCGGGGGGCTCTCGCTCCACGGGTTGGGAGAACGTCCCGTTCCGCGAGCTGTGACGGGGTGCCGCGGGGCTCCCCAGGCGGTGATGGGGTCCCGGTCCCCGCAGCGGGAGGGGGTCCCGCCGAAGCTCCCCCGGGCTCAGAGGGAAGGGAGCGGAGGGGACGCAGCGCTGGGGCCGTCCCCATCCCTTCCCCAGGGAGCTGGAGCGGTCGCTGAGCCCTGGCACGTTTGGAAGTGTCAGAACACCTGTGTCCCTCCAGAGATGAGGGGAATGGGAAGAAGGGGTGGCGGTGCGAGGCTCCGTTTGGTACGTGAGACAAACGCGGACCGGGAACGCACCAAGCGCGGTGGCACCGGCCCAGCACAGGGGTGSGGGTCCACGGCCACTGAGTCAGGCCTAAAGCAAGCCGAGACCCTCCAGGAAAGGGCACAAGCAGGACGGAGGGAGGTGTGAGAGATGTGCAAGTTAGTGGCGGCTCACGCCAGGCAAAGCCCGTTCTCGGAAGTTTGACGCAGTTGCTTTAATTTCGCAGCCTCAATGCGGCATCAGTTGTGTTTTAGCTTCAGCGGGCTCGGCCCTCTCCTCACGCTGCCTCCACAAGCACCATGTGGTACCTCGGCCTGCGAACATCCCTGGGAGACGGCACATCCTGCGACTCCTCCACCCGGTCCAGAGCAGGTGACACAAGAACTGACAAGCCTCCTGCGTTCCTTCTCCCTGAACAAGAGGAGTCGAAAGATTATCAGACATCCAGAGGCATGCTGGCTGCGTTAGTTATTTGCTTGTCACCCTCTCCCAGTGTTACATCACAACTCTTTTCCCACCCTCTTGCCGTTTCTCCTGTGTTTCAACTTCCTTTCCTGTTTGCTGCCACTGGTAATCATTCTTTATCTTTCTTCTTTCCTAGTCTCTTTAACTTTTTCACTTGCCTTTTTTTTTGTTTGTTTGTTTTTGTTTTTAGCTTTCGCCTAAGCCATTCAATAAACAAAGCAAGCAGAAAAGAATAAACAAAACTTTTCAAGATGCTGCCAAGCAAGGAATACCAGCAGAGCATTTCAGCTATTTCTGTGGTTCCATTGCCTGTGCCATCTTCTCTTTCCTTTTGTTAGGCTTGCTTATTTAGGCACCTTCTCTGCAAAGTTTAATGTTTTTTGCATTATGAGTAATCCCATTTTAGATGAGAGAAGACGACTGTATGCTAACTAAATTGCTATATTTGTGAACATAACT
The DNA here is from genome assembly GCA_003546035.1 of Mixornis gularis. NCBI lineage: Eukaryota > Metazoa > Chordata > Aves > Passeriformes > Timaliidae > Mixornis > Mixornis gularis. Next base: position 2,361,762 of record QVAJ01000030.1, on the reverse strand, counting down.
GATCTTAAATTACACTCTGGAGGAACCTCCCCTTCTCCCCATTGATTTTATGTGTTCTAAGAAGCCTGGTCACTAGTTTTAGGCCACTAGTTTTAGGTCTCTAACCTCACTGCCTGAAACTAAGGCAGAATTTGCACTTAACTTAGYTTAAATTAATACCTTTCAATAAGAATTCTCGTATTTTCTGAACTAGTTCATGCATCTTTTTAGGCTCAAACCATAGACTGGAAGCTCTCTGGGGCAGGGGCTACTTACTTTGGCAAAGTTATTAGTACAATCAAGCCCTGAACTCATCTGAGATATTTATATGCTAGAAATACAGAAATAGCAAATGACTGACTCCAGATAGAAACTTCTGGGTGTTAATTTTCTGAACATCATTGCTATTAAGAGATTCAATAAATCAGATTCAAACACTGCCCTTTTAAAGACTTTTTTTTCCCCCTTTGAGATTAATGCGACAATCAAAATCCACCTAGAAAATTCTTTTTCCTTTTTGACTTTAATGCCTTCCATAAGCTAAACATATTTCTAAATAAGACTGAATTTTCACAAGGCCAGAGGAAGCCTTGCACATCAACACCCAGCGAGTTGGAGTGGCATGAAGCAATATAAAATCATAAAGGCTGTAGTAAAAGCAGTGCCCTTGAGAGGTGACTGTCCATGGAGAGAAGAACTGCTCTGAAACTTAGAAAATGCTCAAGGTTTGAGAATTAATGCCAGGCAGCTGTCCAGTTCAACTAAGCATATACAAATCAACTATATCCATGAATATTATTATTTCTCCGTAATTTTGTTAAAGACAAGGCAAAGTTACTAAAGCCTAAMAATCATCCAGTAATACCTTGTCAGTTATAAAGTATCCAGATGGTTTATTTGAATGGTGTCCAGCAGTATGAAATCGGAATGTGTACAACATATAGTTGAAATAAGTATTTCAGAATATTACTTTAAATGTAAGTTTTCATCATTTTTCTTCCTTTTTGACTGGTGTGCAAAACACTGTTTTCTTACACTGGCAGCCCTAGAAATATTGGTGTTTTGTGTATTAATCCTATACAAAAAATGGCTGTGTTTGTATGGCAAGATGTCAAACAAAGGTTCCATTTGTTTGTTTTTGTTTTTATCACCCTTGCATATGCCCCACTGGAGTGAAATGGGGAACAGTCTTCCCTGATGCAGGAGGAGAGAGGAAAACCCTAGTCAACAGCCTTCTGGAAATCCCTTATTGCYAGCTGGAAGGAACATGGCACCTGTTCTCCATGGGATCCAGGGAGAAAATTATGGGTGATGCACCTGATGAGGGGGAGACAGTGAGGAAAACTGATGACAGGTAAGTGAAGCAGTATGGTATGAACTAAAATTTTTAATAATTTTGTTTAGAAAAGAATGGAAAGCTCCATAGTGCTATTTGTGCTTCATCTCAGTTTTTCTCAGTAGCCAAATGTGAGGGAGGACAATAAAAATAGGAATTCCATAAATATCACAATGTGATTTTTTTTTGACTTTTTTTTTTTCTATAGACTTCATAGAGGTGCATCCAATGTGAGTAGATTCCAGGAAAAAAAATTGCAACTTTTTAGTAAAGAACTTGGATTGTCCCTAAAATAAATGGGAGGGAATAAATGTGAATGTAGAATTACAAGGGTCAAGGTAACTGCGGGTCCAAAATTAAAGATGAAAGATAATTGGACTAAGCATTTGCAATGCACCCTAATCATAACAAAATGAAACACCTTTCTTTTCTGAATTCCAACCCAACTGGAGTCCAAGTGACAAACCCATCTCCTTGTCCTTAACAATGAAATTCCKCAAGGCCCAGTGGAAAGCTGGTAACCTGCCCTAGTGAGCTCTGAGCTTATATCCTGAGCACTCAAAGCCCTGATAGTGCTACTTCTCAGTAACAGCTTGAAAAGGAAGAAAAAAACAGTATTAGCTTTCTGCTGCCTTAGTATTTAATGCTTTGGATTCCTTGAAAAGAGTACCCACAATTATATTAACAAATGTAGGCCACTGACGTGAGAAAAAGAAGAGACTGAAATTAGTGTGTCATTCTTTGTGCCCACATTTTTCTAGACGCACTCGTACTTGACACTTGTATTCAATTTAGTTCTGACATTTCAGCTGAGGTTTTTTTGGAATTGTGGATTAAAACTTCCCACCTAAACATCAAGGATTTTACATAAAACTGATGAATCTAAATGTCTAAGTATCAATAGAAAAATGATCCCTTCTCTTAGGTGATTAAATGTATTGTATTAATGTGTGCATAACGCAGAATCAATAAATAATGAATTACCACTGATTGTAATTGAATGTTTTCATAATTTTATTGTCAGCCATGATAAATAATCAGTACATTTATACTGCATTAAATTAATTAGTGTGTCATTTCTATTACATACATCAGCAGTGAAGTAATGCAGTGACATCTGTTTCTAATGTTTTAAAGATGTGGTATTCCTTATTAAGTAAAAGGAAGAGTTATTGGAGGTATTTCCTGTGATTGGCAGTTATACTGGCACAGTCAAAGGGATCAAATAAAGGAACTCGCACTCTTGGCAAATGCTGCATTTCAACCCTTAATGACAGCAAGTAACAATGATTGGAGTGAATTTTACTTCTTTAGGATTTCAGAAAATCCTGCCTACCCTCTAGAGAAAGTAAGAGCAGATCCTTTCTCCCTAATACAAGTGGGATGATTCTAACATGCAAAACAATTAAAGCTCTACAGAAGAACCAGGCATCCACATCCATTTCTGTATCCATTTTTCTGACTCAGTCCTCTGTATAGACAAAGGAATTCCCCGCTAGGCAGTCATTAAAAAGTCTCAGATTAAGCCTTTTTTGGCTGTGATGTTCTTACACGGAAGTATCTGGACTACTGAGTCTGTAATCTTTTTTGGAAGTCACACTAATGTGCCATGTCTTAGCTTTGTGCTGCTGTTCATTATGTTACCTGCAACAGAAACAGGAAATCGAGGAGATGTTGCAAGCACGGGAATCAAAAAGTGAAGGGAGTAGAATAGGAGGAACAGAATAAATGGAAAGGAATATATAGCAAATAAGCATGAAGCAAATTATGCCAGAAGGAGGTCTGGTTTCTAAATGACTCCAGGTGTTACAAATGGGTGATATGAGTAAAACCCATGGAGCAACAACAATTACAGACGACAAAAGAAGTCTGGGGTTCTTGATTAATGCTGTCTTTTCCAAGACACACACAGTCATTCTTAACTTTTCTGTACCTTACACCATCTTTAAAAAGAATGTTAGAGCTTACCTGACTAGAGTTCTTCCACTCCACAAAGCAGTTTTTAATTTTAATCTTAAATCGTTCAAACTAACAATGGGCATCATGATATTTAAGCAAAATGAAAACAGTTCAGCCTTATTTTATTCTTTCCAGTGCAAGTCTCACACACTTCTTCTGACTGATCACTGATTACTCTGCACAGATTTGGGTGGCTGGTCTCTGGACCAACTGTGTGCACCCAGCAGTTTGTCCCCACGGCTCGTCCTGGATCCAGGGAACTGTTGCTGGTTTGGGAGAGCCTGTGTGGGCAGGACTGGTGGCTGCTGACTGGCAGAGTTGCACATTTAATACTCTGTGAGCTTCAACCTCTCTCCAGCCCAGGTGAGACAGCGCCTCAAGGCTCCCTCCATGCACTGAGCATGACTTGGGGCCTCCTCTTGGGCCAGCCCTTGACAGACACAGCCCTTGAGAGAAGTTCTGCAGTTCCCAGAACCTGCCCTGAGCTCCCAGCACAAGCTTTATGTGAGGCATGAAGGATGTGACCATTTACTACAGAGCCTGAGATAACTAAAGCACAAACATACTCTCTCAAACAAGGTCCCATCCACTTTTCCTATTCATCAAAATGTCACTTGTGTTATCACAGGAGAGATGTGACCTGCCACGTTTGGAACTATCACTTTCTGTCTAACAGATGTGCAAATACCTTTTCTGAAAGCCAGCAGCACATTTGTCATACAGAAATGTGAGTGGTACTTTTAAGCTCGTTCCAATGAAATCCATGAATACAAGATGCAGCCATTGCTGATGATCCCCCATATTAATCTGGATTTTGCCTGAGGAGAGAGGACAGCAAAAGGACCAGGACCTTGGTGGAACAAGCCTGTTTTACATGAGATACAATCATTGTTAAGGTTCAATATTGTTTGCACCTTTTCTTCTTCAGGAAGAAAACAATGTTATTAGATGTGCATTGAGGTTAAAACACGCTTCACAGCAAAGTGCTGTGGACACAATTCCGTGTACTTCAATATATTCAGTAAATCATTAGGCTCAAATGCTTGTTACTAGTCTCAGGGGAACAAGATCAACCTCATCCCTCCACTTTTTTAGATCAGTTAAAGAAAGCAAAAGTTTTCCTGCACTGTCTGTCTGAGCATCTCAGCCCTAATCTGAAGGCACCACCATCTAGTGGGATAAGAAGGTATTTAATTCTCTTTACATTTTTTTGGTATTTTTAAACATGGGCATCACATGCTACTTCAAGTAGCAAAAAAAAAAAAAAAAAAAACTTTCTGGGTTTGTTTTTTTTTTTTTAATATTTATACATATAAGGCTCATGTGGCCCTTCCATTAATTCCTGTTTCTGTTTTAACTGCAAAACATTTTCCAATAAAAACCTTAGGAGTCGTTTCCTTGAAAATAGGTTTTCATAAACAGAATTTTATCAATGAGAAAACAATTTATAGCTATCCAGACTCCATGGAAGTGTAATTGATTTATTGACTAAATATTTCCAGTATTTTATTGAATCTACTTTGTGGAAATCCAATTGGTAGAATTATTAATATTGTGAAAGTAATCATCTTGAGCTCATCTTTAAAACCAATATGTGTTTTAGGCAGTAAAGATCTGTCCTTGCAGTTTTCCACAGGGCCATTAACTGTACAGCTTTTGGTTGAAGGAAGAGTCTGACCATTAAGTCCCATCTAAAATAAATTCCCAAGCTGAATGCAAAGCATTCCTTTTACATCTAAGAGTGAATATTTATTGTACTTTGCCTGTGCTGACTGCTACCTGCTCTTATTTGGTTTTCCTTTCATGCATTTACAGTTGGGAAGGGTAATGGCAGGGATTTTCTGTGGGGGAGGGAGAACCATCAGGGTGAGCAGTGTGTGTTCATTTGGTTGGTTTTTACCACAGAATGTGTGCATCTGCAGCTGTTATCCTAAGATGCCTCCTTGTGTTCAGGTCTCATTGATTTGTTACAGCATTTCACACACACAGGGATAATTGATTTACATCATTCAGGAGTCCAGATCTTTTATAAGCATGAGAGTAAATATTAAGAAATTACCATATTTTAATTCTATAGATACTTTGATTTTTTTACTGTCTAAACCAGTAATGAAATAATGAAGACTTAAATACTTCAGTACACAGATAATATTTTAGTATTCATAATGTGGGCCTGCTTCTGTTTCCATGGAAGTGAGTGGTATTTTTACCTTGGATACTACTAGACATTTCAGTGTCTTACTCTCCTCAAATTATAGAAATCTTATTGACACAAATGAGGATCAATGGGTATTTTGCATTGAACATCAATTTTATGATACTGTCTTTTCAAACACTACATTTCTTCTGAAATCCATAAGGTAATATCAATCTGTGCTGCCAGTTCCTACTGAAATCAGTCTGGAGTTCTGAGTAAAAATCAATGAAACTGGTCCAAACTTGAGGTAGTAAATGCCATTTTGACCCTTTGATCCCTGAACCATGTGCCTGGGAAGGTTTGAATTTCACTTAAAATGCAAATTTGAAAATAGGTAAGTGCTTTCATTTGGGATATCGTTTGCAGCTGATGAAGTCCAGGCTGTTCTACCTCACACTCCCTTAGAGGAATAAAAATCCCCCCTGAATAAGAGGTCTGGGATGTACAGGGAATTAGGAAGACAGTCTGGAGAAAACTGAAGACAGAAGGTGTAAGGAAGTTCAGACCAGTGATCTACACAACCCTTGACTCCTGAGTTCACACAGACCTTCTCCTTCCCAATTCCATCTATTTTTCAATTCCTCGAGGAGTGAGCCTGGTCCTGAGGCCTTCCTGCCACTCTGCCAACTCTTGGGTCACCCTTTTCACAGCTCTGATGGAGGTTGAAGAAAATACAATGACCCTAATTTTATGTATTTTTAAATAAAAGTAAGTATTTAATGAAATTAGCTCCATTAGCTTCCTATACTCCATAGTTCTTTATAGGAAGTGGAGGGAAAGGTCTCACTGGGGACACATTCTGCTATTTTAGCCCTGTCACAAAGCCTGAGCTGGTGAGGCTGAATCCACAGTAGAATTGAGTCTGTCTGAATCCCAGTCAAAGCAACTCAGAGGGAGATCAGAATCAAATATTTAACAGCAGGTTTTAACTTGACCAATCTCTGTCTCTCAGTACGTTCTCTGAGCTTTTGGATAAAGTCATGTGAAAGAAGTGTCTTTCTTGATCTTCAAGCGACATTATTGACTTTATCTACCTTTTTTTCCCTCTTTCTTAGTTTCACATCAAGGTTGATGTGACAAACATCGATAACCCAGAAAAAATATGTAATCTTACATATACCTGGTTTTATATACTTTAACTTCGTTGACTTTCTGATGGAATTACCAGTGACTTGTGGAGGCATAAGGATGATCAGGCCATGAATTGGAAGTATGGGCTGGAACACCTGTGATCATAATTATTTAATGCATAACCATCCTGTAGTTTGAGTTTTTAAAAATACTCCTTGCCCACATTTATAATGTTAAAACCTGTTAAAACCTGGGAAACCATCATGGATATCTTTAATTAGTATTATGAATTTTAGAGTATGATGCATTGAGGAGCACTGTAAACCAAAAGTATTTCTTCTGAATTTTTTCTAAAGGGATGTCTTACAATTTGATTCTATTGTGATTTTAAATATGACAAGATCTTCCCTATTTTTTCCCCCAAGGTCTATGAATATAGAATAAAGCAAGGTTTAATAGACTTTGCAGTGTAAATATTTTTCCCTAAAGTGTAAATGTACAATATAGTTCAAATTTAAAAAATTGAACTGAGTTCTATTTTAGATAGTGGTCTATTTTATTTGATCAATAGTATCGAAGAAAACTGAAAATTTAAAAAAAAATATTTTTGCTTAGAGTGATAGGACTTCAGACACCAATCTTCTTTGCTATTTTAATAATGAATGTTGATTGAATACACTGTGGCCACTTCAGTGCATGAAATTAGCCAGGAATCCTAGGTTTGCTGATATTTTTCATTAATTTAAGCTTATTTGAATCCAGCATCTTTCTGTGCAATCCTTTTCCATACAAAATACATGTTAAAAATTCCAGTTCCTGGACATAGTGAGGAAACTTTAAAGTCTGTATTTTGGCCAGAGGTTTTCCACAGCTGTACTGCAGCTCATCAATCATCAGTCCATCTGACAATTGAAATTTTATACTGATAATTCCTCTGCCTAAAAGCACCACTCAGGAAAATCCTTCCAACAGCCTCTCTTCAGTCCATCTCTTGGGCAGAGGCAGCTCATCTGAGAGTTTTTACAGCTCCAAACAGGAAAGACACCATAGCTGTATTGAACAAAGACAAGTAAGGCTTCCCATAGAATCCATCTTCCCAATTCCTGTTTAAGGAATTCCTGGTCATGCAGGAAGCCATCTGAAAAGAGGCTATCAGGAAACTGCCATCTGCAAGGCTGCAGGGAGCAATTGTTTCCACGAGTCACAGTAACCCTGGTCAGAAGTGGGATTTTAGCACTTGGCTCACTGGCCCTCATGGAAGAGTAAAGGAACAAAATAAAATGAAGTAGCACAAAAGGTTAAGTTCTGGAAGATCAAGCCCTGTTTTTCACAGATGCCAAGTATCAGGAATTGCAGCTATCACACCAGCTCTGATGATCCCTCTGTTGCAAAATGCTTTTCATAGTCATTTCAAAGTCATCAGGGAAATGGGAATTATGAAACTTTTATTTTGCTATGCACAGTATACAGCCTTTGTGGTCTTGATTGCTCATCTCTGGTTTGATGTGATACAAACTCAGGAAAAAGGAAACTGCTTTCACCAACAAGTATTGTGGATGTGAACTGTTCATAACTGCCAATACTGATAAACTCACACAATATAGATTTACTAGTTGAATACACAGAGTTTACTGTAGCAGGGAATTAACATTACCAGGGAATACAGAATTAAATCCCAGCTGGATCAGTATCCATAATGCTGAAATACAAACAATTATTAGGAACTTTGAAAATCTTCAGGAGCTCACTCAGTGTCTACATACAGTTCCAGTTCATTAATGGACTTTTTGAATTATACCCTCATCTGGATGCATTACCACTTCAATTAGTTCACCTCCTAATGGGTGTGCAACTATCCCTGTTTAACATCCCTTGTCTGGCTCAAAAGGCCAGATTTAGGTAGCACCTCACTATTTAAAGTCTCTTTCTTAGGAGCATTTCTAAGTGCCATCCCAGAGTATTTATGTACCTGTTTTTTTGTACAATTTGATTACATTTTATTGGGGGGGGAAAGGATGTATGTAGTACTTCTAGATCTGACTTCTTTTGAAACATTTTTCCACCTTTTATGAACATTACAATAGCTTCCATGAAAAGTTCAGACTGAAAAAAGCAAATGAAAAACCCCAAGCACTAAAGCACAAAACAGAAAAGAATTGCACTGACATGTGAAATGTGTTAAAAATTCTTCTTTGAATCAGTCATTTAGACATACAAAGATAATGATGATGATTATGATGACAATAATTATAATCAACTAAAATTTAAATTCATCCATTTTCTTCTATGCAAATACCAATTATATTTCTTTTCTTTAAAATGAATGTGACCATTTTAAGTAGTTATTCTTGCAAATCTTCCTAATAATCTGCCTCAACATTGACAACAGCACAGCATTTTTCTGAAGTGCGGGGGGAAATTCTGTCTCTTCTGGCTTAATGGAGGGGCCAAAATGAGGGTCTTTATATAGAATTAATATTCCCAACACGAGGAGCTACAGCCTATTCCTTTGTTTACTCTATCAGAGGAGGAAGTGCTGCTCCCTAGGTGCTAAGGAGGTAAAAAAAGGGGAGGGCACATTGTGCTCCTGTAAGTTCTGCTCTTTGATTTCTGAGACATTTCAGGCACAGAGCTGAAGTAAAGATAATGGCTCAAAGTCTCCTTGCTCCCCTCAGAGATGCTGTGGTGCAGAATGCCTGAGAGAGGTGGTTGGAGTTGTAGGAAAAACTGCTGTGCTCCAGGAGAAGTTACCTTATTGAAGAGCTGTACTGGGAGTACTGCATGGATCTGGGATCTGCTAAGCCAACATCTTACCCTGAAAAAGATGATGCGAAGATGGAACAAACAAACAAACAAGTTTCTAACGAGTACTGTGCATTATGATTTATTACATTCAAACCTACAATTCTTTTTCAGACTACAAGATTTGACCTTTTATTGCTTTCATTTTATGTATCATCACTCTAAGAACACACAGCCTGGAGAAAACCCTGTTATCAAGGCAATGGGTTGAAATTCATGTTGCAGATATTGCCCCCCCCAACAGATTAAAATGCAAACATCTTATAAAAACATTAAACATATATTGTTTACAGTAGGAGCATTCTTTTCCTAGACATATAGTTTAATTAAAGTTTAATAAGTGCTATGTAGATGTCTTCTTTTCTGCAGAAGAAAAGACAGCATTTAAATGGAGTGTACTATGTTTGGATTAATGAAAAATGGATGTTAAATCCTGCGTGTCCATCCTGAATTCTCAAAAGCTTCACACACACATACAGTCTGGCACCAGTTTACAGCTTCTGAAAGAAAAACAAGAGCTATTCTCATTTCTGTGGGCAAGCTGAGTATAATCTCATTTCAAATGCCTTAAAGATTTCAGTGCACCACTATTGCTACTCTCTGGCCTCAAAATCCTAAAGAGAGTATTTTAAACACAAAACTTGCTTGAACGGTAATGTTAGGAGGGCAATGCTCAATAAGGAGGCCTTTGCTGTATATGAGTTTAGTAAGTTCACTTATTAAAGAGGTGATTACATATACTCCTGGTTTATAAGCTGATAACTTTCTTTTTAGGCATAGCCCTTTCACAACTTAAATTTGTCCCTAAATCACCCTGCTGCAGCTGACAAATATTTTCATACATTCCCTTTGAGAGGAAGCAGAGGAAGAAGGTCTGGCAGCCCCTCCCTGGCTGTTTGTACCCTCAGATAATGTTAAATTTCCACCACTGCAGCAGCAAAGCCCAACTCTCTGCTCTTACACAGAGCTCCAAGTGGAGCCCTGACAGACACAGCATTGGGATGGAGGTGAATCAGCCTCCAACAGAGATTTTCTCAAAGTAGGAATAGTGTTGGCATTATCAGTTTTAGTCACGCGCTTCCGTAATTTCAAATGTAGTTGTTGTATTAATTTGATTTTTAGCTGTGTTATCTCACTAGGTTGATTTACCTGAAAGTCATTCCCTGACTGTTTCTCACTCCTAACTTTCAGATGTCTCTTGGCTACAGTTTGGTGTTGGAGTCCTTGGTGACACGTGTGTCTTCACAAGAATCCCAGCTGGCAAGAACTCATTTCAGCTGAGGCCTTTATAGTCTTTTGTTTATGGTTTCTCTGGTGAAGTCTGGGCAAAAATACTGCATATGAGACACATCAATTCCTTTACTTTATGAACTACTTTAAACCCTTTTAATTATATGATAATATTTATGGGGAGTCTCTTAAAGGACTTTTATCAGTTTCAGAACTTAAAGTCGTGGTTTATCCTCTCTTTTCATTTCAGCCAGGTGCCAGTTATGATTTTCAAGCCTGGAGAACACTGCTGTTTAAAAACAGTCAATAATTTTATACTTGTCTTTCTCCTCAAGGAGGGAAATGAAAAACTTCCAATCTGTGGCTGGCTGATTTTGTTTCATTTGCTGTATCATCCATCTCCCAGACTGATTCCTGGGATTTTCAGTATTTGCATGGGCACATTTTTAAGTACAGATATATGAATTAAGTGAAATAAAATAACTACTCCTATCTCCTGTCTAAGGCAATATACATTTCACCTTCAGCTGTAATTATGGTTTGTTAATCAAACAGAAAAGACCAAGATGTTGAGGCTGAACTTTGCATAGTAAAATTTGTGCTGACTGTAATGAAGTAGGAATATGCACTAATGGCTGAAGGATCTGTATTCATAAACTGGCAACAAGCCAAAAGAGATGAATAAAAGAAATGCAATATATAAAAGAATGGGAATATTTCCAGAGAAAAGAGATTAATTTCTTGCATAAGCTACAGTCTCCAGATGTGCTGGAAAAGGTACAGTTTTCCTAAACTGAGAGAACACAGGTCTGAAACCCTTACTGTGCAATAAAACTGCTTCGAGCAATACTGCAAATGAAGTAAGGCAGTAACTGAATGTCATTAGACACTTGTTCATCTTTACTTAATCCTCCTTAAATCTTAATAAATTGTAATCCTAATGAATCTTCATTTATTACACAACTTCATACTACAGTATTATATATCCAATCAGTTTCTTTTAACTGACACTTTCTGAAGTATCATAATTGACAAAGAATTTTAGATGCTGGAACAGACAAATAGTGGAACTGCCAGGAGAGCAGACATTAAACTCTGCTTTGTGGCATTCTGGATTTCAAACCAACCTGAATCTTGGGGCTGCTGGAAGGAATTTCTTCTTCTTCCTGGACACCTGAAGTTTTAGGAAACCCATAAAACTTACAGGTAATCCTTAATGAGCTGTAGTGGAACTTTCTTTCCGTACTCTGCCAGTTGCACTGGGCAGAGCAGCTTTGTCAAAACTATGATCCTGGGGTTTTTTTCTCCTTGGTGCTCACTTTGTACAAGATAATTTTGACTGCCATGAGAGATCTACAGATTTTTTTGCAGATTGTCATTAATTAAAGATTGAAAAAGTAAACTCTTTACCTTACGTGGTTACAGAAGTCAAGTGACATGTAATTCTCTTTCCAGTCTCACTAGCAATCCCATAATTTGCACACATCTTAGTAATCAAAAGGGCAACTTCAAAATGAGTTTCAGTGCTCCTTAGGTAGAGAATGTGGGTTTAATTATTCAGAGTTTTTAAAACATATTCAGGTCACTGATCTACCAAGGCCTGTATCACAAGAATATTCATACCATCCATAGGAATTAAGTGTCTGCATCCGACTGAGGATTTGCTGAGTTTACTGCCACTAATATCACACAAGTTATATGGGCATGATTGACGCTGACCACTGCAAGCTGTGACAGGAAGACAAACTCAGATAATGGTAAAAAAGAGGAAGCTGGAATAAAGGTTGTCTGAGAGTTTAGTACAAATTTGGAAACAAATAATTTTTTCCCAAACACGCCTGACTGTGGTGAGGCTGTTCCCGTGGTTAATGAACAATCAGGGTGGTGCATGCATGAGTGGATGCCAGTTGTGGAACTGCAAAACTCCAGAGGAAAACCACGCACAACTGCAGCACCACACAAACACTGCCTTGCTGCCTGAACTAATGAGCCATTTTGTTGGGATAAATCAGGTTATTCACTGGATGTTTCAAGCAGATAACGGGCCCGATCCTGCTGCTGATCCTTATTCAAACTGGTACTCAAGGAGAATTAAATTCTGTATCCATTGAGAGAACAATAAAATGAATAATGAGATTTCACATGTGAAATCACTGCAGGATAAAGAGACTGCATAACTCTAGAAAACTAAAATGCATCATAGTGAAAATGAAGCTTTTGCGATTTGTTTTTGGAGGAAGAAGCATTTGGTCAAATGGTGGGAGAGTAGATCTTGACATAACTAGAAACTCCATAATTCTAGTGCTGATTCTTCCTGATTTTCTTTTGGACTTCAGTGTTCATACCTGGGAAAATAAAAACATTTGCAGAACTTATGAGAATTTTGCTCAGATTGCTGTACTTCTGAAAAGTATTTTGATAGAGTTAGACATTACCTACACAAACTTTAAAGTAACAAGGATAGTTCTATGGACATGTGAAAATCTCAAATAAATGCCATAAAGTAAGCCACCATGTTTTTATGAGAGATGTTTTGATTGAGGTCAAAGTTGGAAAAGTTGTTCACAGAAAAAGTATTTAGAACTGCTAAAAGTGGGATCTTAAAATCATCTTTGTGTGCCTTTCTCAACTGCTATTCCTAAAAATTCTGTATAAATCCTGTGCCATATGTAGGATTACATATGTAGGAATTACTTCATAAAATACAGGGAAAAAATTACTTAATCCAAATGTTAAAAAAAAAATTACATTCACTTTTTCAGTATGTATTTTGGAGTGCGATTTGGCAATCTAATTGATGAGACCTAGTTTAACAAAATATAGGGAAATTCAGTAATCAGGGCACAGGATGTGCAGTTTAATTACGTTGGTGTGCATTTCTATTTGTTTCTAATGTAGAGGATCTATTGGTAAAATGAATGCCCATTTTGTGGTCTGTTATGCAGAAAATGTTTAATCCAGTGTTTGATTTACTCTGTTAAATCTTCTTTATTGAATGTGCTTATTCATCCATGCAGAATTGGGTATGCTGCTTTCTGTTAATATGACATTGCAATTAAATAGCTAAAAAGAAAAACATGGCAAGACATTTTCTCAAGGTCCATGAAATTCTCATAAAAATTATTCATTCTTACATATTTCATTTCTACATTTGCTGATACTAAAACTGCAAACTACAGAGAAATATTTTGGTGCTGTGTGGGACTGACAAAATTAGCAGTTAAAGATCCTGAATAATCATTTTTGCCAAATAAAGAAGTACTAAGGAGGATTTCTGGTCCAGTGGATAATGACTGTCATCACGAAATAGGATTGCACTGATTGCATCTTATGAATGAAGCTAACAGGAACTCACAGCACCAAACAACAGCATTTTGTGGTGGGATAAATACTTAAGCACTTGAGAAACAGTAAGACATTGACAGTGAAATAGCTCTGCTCCAGTGCAGTCCTAGAATTTATATTAAACAGTAACAAAAGGATTTCGTGATGGTGTTAGACTTCCCTGAGTGAGCCTTCCCTCAGTTGGAAAAGGATGTGCAAGGGGAGTTCGTTTTATCTCATCTAGCCAATATAGTGATGCTTTGTTCCTCAGCACAAGACATTTAGGTCAGGGATGATCCAGCATTGTGAGAATTCTGCAGCTATATTTCTTTCACATGTTAAAAAGTAGAAACGACAGCTACATCCACGGAATTGCATGGCAGCTGCACAATGGAAGTTTTAATCAAAATCTCTATGGGACAGTTGGAAACATAAATATAAGGAACATAAGACTTGATCCTACTCTTTTTCTATCTGAATTCATCACTCCTAATTTTCTGTTACATATTTATCAGTGCAGTAAACAAGTGCTGGTGTTTAAATATCTATTTTTTGTTCTTGCATGGTTGGATGTTTCCTGCTAGACTCTTTTCTGTGCTGCACTCTGCTCCAGCACGTCTGGCAGTACCACAGGGGTAATGTGGCCTCTGGTTTCCATTAGTCACTTTTTACTATTTTTACTATTCTTTTGCTATGTGAACAAGGAGCTTGTAATAAGGTGTTAACAGGCTGCTAGCTGGTTTATTGTTATTATTGATTTAAGGTGCTAAGACTTTAATATAATCATACACAATGAATAATATTAAGAGATTAGTTTAAAGCCATATTAGCCATTAAATGCAAAATAAAAAGAAAAACTTTCCAGAAATTTCCAGCATATTCTGGCACAGGTGTTCTGTGCTGGGTTGTTTTGCCTACATTGCAGCGTCTGGCTTTTTCAAATCTGTGATTTTAGTCCTGCTGTTCTTATACTTAGACTGGTGTTATGGGAGGGGCAACTCTGAAGCAGGAGATTCTGGATTTTATCCCTGATTCCATCCTTGTTTTCTTTGTAAGGTGAAGGAAGAGGCTGAGCAAGACCAAAGTGTGGCTTTGGGCTTCAGAGGGAAAGAGTGAATTAATTAATGAGTTGAAAAAAATAGAAAGGTTTTGCATGCAGAGAATGCAGTACAGTCAAACATTTATCTGTTAATTAACAAGAAAAGACATACAATTAATGACTGATAAAATTTCTAACTAAAACTAATAACTTGCTTTTAAAATTTGTGCTCAACGTGCTGGCTAAAGAAAAAAATATTGCAACCGGGGGTAGGGGAACTTTTAAAAACAATGATGAAAATGTTACCTTGGACATATTAGTAAGGAGCAGTGAGCAACAAGATTGAAAAAACAACAGAAATTGTTTTGGAAACAGTGAATATACAGGGGAAATAACAAAWGTGAAATTTGTTGTTTCTGAGGAAACGATCCTCCAAGAAACTTCAGTAGAAGCTCACAGAACCACAAGATGGTTTGTGTTGGAAGGGGCTTTAAATCCCATCCAGTCCCACCCCCTGCCATGGGGTTTTGAATCAGTTTGGTTTTATGAGCAGTTTGTGAGATGGTATCCCTGTCCATCATTATTTTCCCTAAATAAATCCAGAATCACAGAACATTTTGGATTGGGAGGGACCTTAAAACCCACCAGTTCCACTCCCTGCCATGGGCAGGGACACCTTCCACTGTCCCAGGTTGTTCCAAGCCCCGTCTAACCTGGCCTTGGACATTTCCAGGGATCCAGGGGCAGCCACAGCTTCCCTGGGCACCCTGTGCCAGGGCCTCCCCACCCTCACAGGGAGGAATTTAATAATTTCTTCCTCAAATCGACCCGCAACTCGTACAAAAACACGCGTGTTTGCATTGAAGCGATTTGCGTTTGGCCCAGTAGGTGGAATGCCGCCATGCAACTGTAGGTAAGAAGCTTATTGATGGATGTAGGTGCTTGTATATGTTCCCTGCTGCATTCCTGCATGGCAGGTGAGGGTTCGTTCTGTGGAAGAGCAGGACAGCGGAGGGGTGAGGGACGGTGAGGCGAGGGACCGGAGGGTTGCCAGGAGCCGGACCCGCGACACCGCCGGGCCCTCCCCGAGCACTCCGCTCCCTCAGGCGGGGCAGAGGGCTGAGGGTGTTGAGGGATGGTGAGGGATGATGAGACTCAGGGGCTGGCGGGTTGCCAGAGGACGGACCCGCGACTCCGCCAGGCTTTCCCCCGAGCCTCTCCCCGAGCGGTTTAATATTAATATAATATTTAATTAATATTAAAGAGCTCCTCTCCCTCAGGCGGGGCCGCCCCTCCCTCCCTCCCGCGGCCGCCGGAACCCCCGCAGCCGCTCCCGCCCTTTCCGCCGGCGGCGCGCGCGTGACGGCGCCTCCCAAGATGGCGGACAACCTGCCCACAGAGTTCGATGTGGTGGTGGTGGGCACCGGTACGGGGCGGGACGGGCACGGGGGGCAGCGCCGGCCCTGGCAGGGGCCGAAGCTCGAAGGGGCGGCGGGAGAACGCGGGCCCTCGGCTGAGGGGCAACAGCGGCCTCTGGGGAGGGCGGGCAGGGTGTGCGAGTGGCTGCTGAGGTACCTGCGGGGACGTCACCGTGACACTGGCGGGGGCATTCCCCTCAGCGTCCCGGGCACTCGCAGCCTGCTGTAGGGCTGCTGCTCACACTTAAATGGCCGGATTTGCTTAGAAATGGAGTTGTCACGGAGGGCCGTGTGGGGCTGGCCTTGAGGGGGATTTGCCAGGACCCCCGGCCCTGTGACCGGCCACAAACCTGCTACCCCCACACCTGAGATCGGGGGCTCCTTTGGTGCCTTGGAAAGCCTTGTCTGACTGATTCTGCCTCCCTTGCTAGCCCTTATTCCCTACATACCATCCTGCCGGTCGGGTTTGCTTTTGTGCAAGGAAAATAGCTCTAAAGACCTGAAATTCTATCTCGTTGCAGTATRTGAGCTATAGGCTGTTAATATATTTTTTTTTATCATAACCTGCAATACAAGTAGTTTTAAATCTTCAAAGGCCTTTTTCTAATCTCTGTGCCTGCTTTATAAATAATGCAAAACTTTTTGAGTCTTCCTCATTAAAGCACATTTCTCTGTCTATGAAGGATTGCATATACCAGTCACTTAATTGTAATCTTTCTGCAGTTTCTGTATCCTGTACAAGTTCATCCTCTTCAGGTGAATAATGATGGAGACCTGGAGTGTCTCACTGTAAATTACCACAATGTAACTACAAGAGAAATTTTTAAATACTCCATCAGAACTAAGAATCTCGGTGCTTGCGTGTCAAAATAATGTTGAAGTATTGGAATAGATTTCTGTTTGTAGAACCCAGTGACAGTGACCTGGTTCAGATTGGTCTTGATAAGTCCTCTGCCTTAAATTCAGCATTGAGTTCTGGTCTTAAAAAGCATTGCTGTTTATAGGTCTGTAATTTATAGTCAGATTTGTTTGCCTTTGTAAACAGCTCAGGGTGTTGTTTGGAGCACAAATGGGAAGGCACTTCTAGATGTTACTGTTTTCCATGTGAAATTAGTAACTGTTTTTGGAGTTCAYGGATCTGTCAAATTATGTCCGTGGGATTTAAGATTTCCAGCAATTTGGAATAGARTAGAGTTTCTTAAAGCATGTGCTGATTTCAGTGTTCAGCAGAAAAAAAATCAATCYCCATACAGTGTATGTATCATTTTTTAAAAGATTTCTGATTTATATATGGAGTTTTTGAGTAATTATAAAACCATACTGCCCCCGTTGTTTTGACCAAAACGTAGCTAAAAATACAAAATTTMAGTTCTTGCGCAAATTCAGAGATCCCTTCTGTGTCTTAACCCTGTTCTGTGGAGTGGTGTGTAGTAATGAATCTGACATTTTCATAYGTGCTCAGATCTGAGAACATTTTGAGTGTGTGAGAAGGTTGGTTAGTAATGAGATGCAGAAATATTAAACTGTAGGGGTGAAATATTAAACATTGTGTAACTTCTGTGATTTTTGRGGATGATCCATTCCTTACTGCCGTGAGGTAAATAGTGTTCATGCAGCCAATGCAGAAACTCAGAGGTTTATGAAAATGATATTACTATTAAGCTATCTGTTATTCCAGCCATAAAGGGAACAAGGAATACCTGTGGCAGAGAGAGCAGGCCATGTGCATCCATCAAACCCAATCTTCCCTGCTTTGGCCTGAGGCGTGGTATTGGAGCTTTGATGTTGCAGGAGGGAAGTTCTCTGAGCTGAATTCTCTGAAATATTGCTGTATTTGGGGGTGTTGATTTGTATTCAAGGATGCCTTTTTACCCACCTCTAGGGAGTACTGCTATAACTAGTTCCAAGGTTCTCAGAATTCTGCATTTTAGGAGTTGTTCTGTCTTTGCATTCCTTTTCACTAAGAGCATACGTCAGTGGTGATTAACACTGGTGACTGGCAGAGAGTTTTTTAATCTGTATTAAATTTCTCAGTATGGAAGATTTTTCAGAGTAGAATTTTCATCTGTCTTCCCTTTGGGAAGTGACTCCTGAGGGAATATTTTAGCCTAGTCTTCAGCTCTCTGGTTTCTAATGCTGTTACCAGTGCTGAGTACCTATGAATATCTAATTGGCATACCATAATAACTAGAATGTTTGTGTTTAATGGTATTTTTAATGCATAATAGTATTTGTGTTAATTTCTGCATGTGTGGCCYTTCCCTTGTTTTACWGTTTGTGCATCTATTAAATTTAGTRATTAGACTGAGTGGTAACATAAGATTTGAATTTGTTTTTATTTCAGGCTCATTTAACTGTTTCCCAGTAGTAAGCTTAGTGCAAATGAAGCCTCAACTAAATCTTAGTCATCAGTGCTTTAGTAAATGTCTAGTTTCAATTAATTCATCAGTATTGCTATGGGAAAAGGAAATTTTATTTTAGAAGAAATTCCTTTTCCTTAACTCAGATATTTTCTTGCATGAGCAAGTTTAGAGCAAGGTGGGTGTGGGTACAGAAATACTTGTCCTGGTGGGTACAGCAGCTGAAGTTTCACTACTATCATGGAATTTACATCCATAGTTCCAAAGAAAGCTGGAGTATCTCATGACATGAGACTGGTGAGCATATCTTGAGGTTTTTCATGGCCAACACAATATGAGAATTACAGCTGTTATGATGTTGTTTTGCTCTACTTTCTTTTTTGTTGCAGCCTTGAAGTCACTCTCCCCTCCCTGTCTCCTCCAGTCTCTCATATCCCTGCTTTCCCACTTTTTGAACACAGTGCTGTGCCAGAGTTACCCATTAACCAGGCAGGAGTAGGTTTGTTAGATGGTTCTTGGCCAAAGCAGATRCTGTCCAGGATCCTCAGTCCTCAGAGCAGGTCTGCTATTTGGGAAGGTCTCTTCTCACTGTGAATTGATTTTTATTGGTCTAAAGGCAGAACTGGGGGTCAGTGGCAGACCTTTTGTCTTCAGGCAGTCGTCAAATAGGAAAATTCATAGGCAAAACATTCAGCAGTGTTGAGTTTAGGGCAGAAACCCCTCTRAGTGCCAAGATTTGCAACTTTGTGGCTGTGCAGAGTGGTGTGGATACAGGTGCAGGGTCATGTTTACCTTGGAATTTCTTCAGTGACTTGGATTGTATTCAGTCTTGACTGCTTGTCTGTGACACTCCCCGAGACCTGTGTTAACTGCTGGGAAAGTTGTAAAGGATRTGGCTCTTTGAAAGGTGTTGTATTCAAAAGTTTGTCTGCCAGTAATTCTAATTTTTTTTCTAAAAAAGAGTTATTCTTTATAAAAGCAGTCACAGTAAATATTCTAGTTCTATGCAATTTTCTTTCCATTCTGGTTTTCAGTGGTTATAAATAACACATGAAATGACTTTCAAGGTAGAAAGCAGGAATCCATTTTGAAATATTCTATAAAATAAAGAGTGATTTATGGTTTCATATGATTTTGGCTGAAAGCACTCGGGCTTTGCCAGGTCATCAAAGTCCTGTCAGGAGAATCTATTATTTATTGTTTGATATGCTGGGAGTGGTGTAAGTACTTTATGTTTATCTTATGTAAGTGTAGTGTGTTAGGAAAAAATCACTTCCAGATACTAACACAATTTTTAAAATATACYGTACAAAAGTAACCCAAATATTACAGACGTGAATTTTAAAGTAAACACTGAAGATTGATATTCAAAAAAAAATAATGATTTCTGATGGTTTTATTGTTGCAGGATATTTTTAGAATGTGACGAAAATATTTTCTAATACATCTTTTGTGCTGGTATTTTGGTTACRTTATCTTATGTAACTGCACAGTTTTCAGTTTGTATCACCAGCTGTTTGGAGTTGATGAAAGCTCAATAGAAAACCAGCTGAAAATGGATATTTTTTGACATCAGTGGTCACTGTGGACTAACACAGTGGCACTGACTTGTAATGTTGATGTCTGGAAGGAGGAAATAGTCCCACGTTTTTATAATCATTTCTAGATAAGTCATTACCTGTCCATTTAAATGTCAAACAAAATGAACACTGACTCACAGTCCTGTCCTGTGTACTCTGTGTGTGTGTCCCCCTTTCATTTTTTCAGTATTCTCCACATGCAGATGTACTTTTATCTTCTTTACTGATTTTTTTTTTTTTTTTAACCTGACTAAAATGGAGGAGTTGTGTTCTAGCCTGGCTTCCAGTCTGGATTTTGGGATGTAGCATGGGTGCTGTGATAGCTGCCTGGGAAGTTTAGGCTCCCACTGGTACCTTAGGCAGGTTTCTCTCCCTGGCACTGTGCAATGTCCCTGGCTGCTCTTGTGGGAAAACTCATTGTTCTGTGAACCCTTTGTTGTCCTTCTCAGCCAGTTTGTGTTCTGCAGCTTTTCCAGATGGTATTGCTGATCCCACAGAATCAGAGCCTGTAGGCCTCCTGTGACTGTTGTGAAAAATACAGAGTAGGTCATCTGCATATCAAGGTGAAAAACTCCTTTAGAAAAAGGCTTAGTAAGGTACTTTGAAATTTCAGTCTGAGTGAGGAGCAGTGTAAGGCCACGTTTGTGTATCCCAGTAGGATTTGTGGTTCCACTGCCTGGAGAATGCCAGGGAGCTGCAGCTTCAGTCCTCCTGCAGGATCTGCTCTCTGGGGCTCTGCCAGAGCATTCTGTGAGAGAGAGCTCCTGCTGCTGCCCAGGGAACTACCTGGAGCTGCTAATGCAGGAGGAGAAACTTCCTAAATATCCTTAAAAATGTAAAAGGAGCATGGAGAGCAAGCTCTTTTCCCATGGGGAAGCAGAAGAGGAAGCGAAAGTATTGGAAGGCTCGAGTGAAAATAAAACTCAGTATGTGTCTTGCTCTACAGATCTAATTGAAGTTCTTTGCTTTATCTGCTGCTGTTGCTCTAAACCAAAGATTAGAATCAGAGCTGTAGTATGTGCTGGAGAACACTGTTCAGAGAACACTGCTTTTGTCAGTGTAATTTTTAGTAAGAAGTTAAACTTTTATTTCGAGCCTAAGTGCTTTTGTTCCTTTTCTAAATAAAACATTTACACCAGCTGTGAGATTGAATGGTTTTCATTGYCAAGTTCCTCTGATGAGACACAGATAACCGTATGCAATTACAGTGTGGGAGAAGGAACTTTTTTCTTGTGACTTCTCTCTTGACCAGTAATGTGTTCTTAATTTTCTTAGTGGGCTGGGATTTCCGTGTCTACTCTGTAATGCAGAAGTATTTTCTGATACTGCTCTGCAATATGAGCAAATAGTGCATCAATTTTAGTTAATAATCTTTAACTTAAAATACTATATTCAAGAAGTGTTATAAGTTGTGTTTAAACTATGAAGAAGTTTTAAAATTTTACATTTACCAAAAACACACCATGAATATTTTGTAGTGAGCTCCTCCAGAGTCAGCTGCTCTTTTCTTCTTAGAAGTTCAGATGCAAACAAAATGTATTGCAGCTGGTCAACTGTCTCACTCCAGAAGATTGTTTTGAAATTGTCTGTGTTCCAACATTTTTATATATTTCCCTTCAACATTTTATATTATGAAAAAGCCACTTGTGATTTATTTAGTAGATGGAGTGAAGCAAATTAAACATTTAAGCCTTTTCAAGATGGATCTTGTGTAATTCAGTAAAAACTTATCGTCTGGATGACTGCAAAACAGTTTGCAGTGAGCAGCTCGGGAGCCGAGATGCTCCCACAGATAGGAAGATGTTTTGTTTAGAAATTGCTCGGGGCAGTGACTGCATCCTTTTCAAGGCATTGCAAGAGGCMGTGCAGCACTAGAGCAGTAAGTACAGCTGCTAAACAGGAAACACAGTGTGTAAGTCTAAAATTAATTTTCGATCACACAGAAGTGAATTATGCATTATTTTGTAAGGCTTCAGTAATTAATGGGCTTTTCTGAAGCCCAAACTGAAGAAAAAAGTTTTCCACCTTAGCAGTTGCCTCAAACTTTAATTTTGTTGCATTGCAACTAAAAATAGAATTGTTTTTTGAATAACTAAATGATGTGTAGCAATTTCCTCTTTTTCTCTTTTATTTCTAAAACACTATTCTTGAAAATAAGAGTATGGCTGATTTTGTTTCATAGAGATGCTCCAAAAATTCGTGTAATGGAGATTATCTTGGTCAGAGGTTAGTGGAAACAACCAGATGCAGACTTCAAGGTCAGCTTGCAGCAGCCACCTCTTTGAGATTTATTGAGATGAATCTGGCTGTGGTGTTTCCAGGAGGGCTGGGGTGAAGACAGTCCTCGGGCAGTGGCAGTGGGAGCAAGAGCTGCTGGAGGGGAAGGAGCAGATCACCCTCACTGCTCACCACAGGGCTATCCTGAGCCTGCTGTTGGTGCTGCTTGCTGGGCACCCTCCTTCTGTCTGCAGCTGCTTCTGAGGCAGCCCTGGAGTCTCCCAGCGCTTCCTAGGGTGTTGAAAGAAACATTGATGCAAACCTCAGTTTCTTCTGACTGCTGAAGTGGCCCTGCCACCGTGTTCGTTAKCTTAATTGAAGCTAATTATTGTTACAATTCAGACTGCTTGCGGCTTTGTTTCTTTCCAACGGGAAGCCTGGTGCAGGAGGATGAGTGTGCAGTCAGCGTTGTCCCTGCAGCAACACTGGAAACACTCCTGAGTTGGTTCAGTTTGGCTTCACAGAGTGTTCCAGTGAGGCAGTGAATGCATTGGATGCATTCTGGATGGGCGGGTGTCAAGTACCACCTATGAAATTCCACCTGGAAGAACATGTTAGCAATCCAGGCATCACCAATGGGTAAAATTGCTAATTTTGCAGTTATCCTTATATCTCTGCGCAGATGGAATGTCGTACCTCCCTGAAATTTTAAATTAATGTTTTTTTGAGAGGCCAGAGAGGCTGATTTAATACTGCGTCTGATAAATGAAGGGTTAGTAAGTGGAGAAAGAAGGCAATGGCTTTAAGGAATGATGATGAAGATTCCAGCTGCTACTAGCCAGTATTCCTTCTGGAACGAAAACTTTGTCCTCATTGTTTTTCCTGGTAAGAGAAATGAGGTGCAGGACAATTCAATATAATGCAAATGTTTCACATGTAAGCATTCTAAGGGCAGAATATTAAAGGGCCAGGAAGCAGAGAACATGTTTATACTTCTTGGTAACAAGCTCTGCTATTTCTGAATTGTTTCTGCCTCAAATACAAAGAACTTCTGAATCAGCATGTTAAAATGATACAAGGATTATATGGATTCCTAATTCTCCCTCATAAATCCCTTTTATGCTGCCAGATGTTTATGTATAACCCACTGAACTCTGGAGCTGCTGCTGCTTTCTTGTGGTTGGATCATGCAATTCCTATTCAGACTTCTTATTTCCTGTTAATACCATTGCAAATCTAAAAATTGTTTGGATTTGGAATGTTACTTGAGAAAAGGTTCTTTTGAAATACCCTGTGAGGTGGGGCTCCATACTGATGTAGAGTCCCCAGGCAGGTACAAAGGAGAGCTGCTTTACTCTAAAAACCAGGCCTTCTTAAGCAGTTAAGCCTTCATCAGTTACATATCTTTAAATCATAACAAACATAATTCAACCAGCCACCACACTCCATGATGTGAACACGTAATGGTTATATAATTTGTTTTTCTGCCTCTCATTCAGCTGAGTCAGTTTCCCATAGTCCTTTTCTGCTTAGCCAAAGTAGCAGGCTTGAGCCAGGGTTTTACAAGGCYTTCCCTTTCTGAGGTTTTACCTGTATGCAACAGTAGCCCTTTTCAGATATTTCAGGTACAATAAATGGAAGCTCTCTTTCATAGTAACTGTGTGCTAACTTAGTAGGAAATTATTGGTTATTATTAATTGTACTAGAGGGCAATGACGATTCAGTAATTTGATTGCTGAGAGTTCGATAGTATAGTCTTAGAATTTTTTAACCATAATCTAAAAGCAGATGTAGAGTCTTGTTTCAATTTTGGTGTTCTTGGTGATCTATGTTACTGGATCCAAATCATTACTCAACTSTCTGTGCACAGACATTAAATATCAGGAGTGATACATGTCCTTAATCCTTTAAGCTGGCCTGACCAGCAGCTGATTCCCAAGAGGGATGAGTAGCAGGAAGTGTTGGAATGATCCTTCATCAGGAAAACAGAACAGAGATATCCAGGTTTATTTACTCATTAGGCATTTTGGAATCCAGAGTGTGCCCTGCCTGGTAGTGAGGATCCAAACACATTTCAAAATCTGTATAATCAATTTTAGGGCTTTTGAGAAATCAAAGTTCAGAACGGAAAGCTGTTTCCAAGTAGAAACATTTTCTAAGAATACATATTTCTCTGTTATTGAATTGTCTGAAGGGGACCTATTTTGCATAACTCTCTGAGCATCCTCTCGGAGACAGTTCAGCTTTCCATGCTATCATTTCATAAACTACCATTTCTCTAAGCAGGCTTTTCAAAATCAATTATTTTCCTAGATAGAGAAGGACAAAGTATAGCTATATTGTAATCATCCAGAACCTTCTTTCTTGTAAAAGGCTTTTGTTCAGTAACCACCGTGCAGTACAGGTCACATATAGGTGTAACTTGCATTTGACAAAGCTGCCTCTTTACCCTGTGGCTGTTGGAGAAGAGAATTCAGAAACTAGTGCCATGGGACAGTCTTATTTATTTCTTGGATTTCCTGAGGTTTTGTCACCCAAGAACAAAGGATGTCCTGTTCAGGTTGTTGGGAGCCTCTCCGAAAGCTGGGATGTGCCGGCCTCACCTTGCAGCCATGTTCCCACACTGGGTATGTGGGGGGCCACGGTGTCTTAAAAGCACAGGGTTGGTGAGGAAAATTGATGCCAGCTTTCAAGAGAGAGGAAGCTAATTCAGGGAACAATTTCATCCAAGGTTAATGGAAGAACAGACCTCCAACACAGTATCAATTGGATCAAGCTTAAAGCAATCAGTTATGCCCTGGTAGCTATAACTCGGCCCAGGTCAGCCAAGCAGCACTGGTGATGTTTTACAGCACTTTCTCAGTGGCTTTTATCAATAAGGAAGGAGAAACAAGTTTCTCAATTCCATTTCTAGAGTAATACTCTCTGTGCCCCAATGAGGGAAAGAAAAGCTTTTTCGGGAACTCCWAACAAAGACTAGTTGTAGATTCTATTCCAGATAGTTTATAGAGGGAGCGAAATGAATCGTATATATGAACATGGGGGGACAGCTGAGTGTGGAGCTCTCACATAATGACTGTGTGCAGCCAGGGTCTCTTGTCAGTCCTGAAGTGTGTGCTGCACTTAGGTATTTTCTCCTTGTCTCCTTGGTCACAATGGTCTGTGTTTTGAACTCTTTGTTTCCAAAAATTCAACTTGGAAGACTTTTGTCCTTTCTAGGCTGTGAGGTAAACATCCCAGGGACTGCTGCAACTGTTCATCCCTCCTTCTGCCCTTTAGGTTAATTCTGTGTTAAACCTTCACTTGGTGTGGAAGATCAGCAGTGCAAAACTATTCTCACTTTTTCTGCTTTATCAATTCAGAAAAGGAWTTTTTTTTAATTCATCAAAAAATGTAATCATTAAAACCAGAAAATTTGCAGGGAATTTGTAGCTATTTTCCTGGAAAATTTGTCATGCCTGTCTTGAATTTCCTTCTTTGTATTGATACAAGCATTTGTACTTCTGGACATCACCATGGAGCTGCTCTCCCAAAACCCAACCATTTATTTGATTTGGAAGGAGGTCAGGAGGGGCAGATGACAAGGGCAGAGGTTGCACCTCTTTATTTTGATGACTGTGTTGGCCTTTGCTGGTTTGAAGAGTTGGTGAAAGTGTGTTCTGGTGTACCCAGCTCCCGGGGATGCTTTTCTAGACTGCAAAGTTTTATTTGTTGGTGAAGGCACTGTTCCATCTAAAGAACAGACAGTGCAGGCCTGGAGCTCTRCTGGAGATGATGTTTGTCATGGAGTGAGCCAGAGCAGATTGTGCCCTTCCACAGCTGCTTTTTCCCCTTCCAGTTCTGTCTCTGCAGTTGCACCAGTGCAGCTGCTTCTGGTGCTGCTGGAAATCACATCAACCAAACACTTCTTTCACTTCCTTTAATCTCATCCCTTAATTGAATACATGGCCCAAGTGTCTCCTRATACCAGTCTCTAGAATTTTAATTGCTGTTCCTCAATTACTTGCTTAAACAGCCAACAGATCATTGAAAAAGAGATTTGAGAGAAGTTAGTGCCACAGAGCTTAGCTGGTGAACTGTCCTGCTTTTCTGAACCTGCTCCAGAATCCAAGGCATTTAACTGGGCATGTGAAATCTGGTGAGTGGGAGCAGACATTACAGAATGGCCCCATTTATTTATTGAACTCCAGTGGGATCCTGTGCCATTTCAAGCATRTGTTGTTGGTAGAGATATCACAGCCTTTTGATGTACTTTTTTGCTATATATTTGTTCTAAATATAGTGAAAACGTACTGTTTTGGTAGAGTGTAATTGTGTAACATGGGAAATTTGGATGGGATACCACTCAAGGACAATCTGAGTCTTTTTGTTCACTTTGAAGTGGACAAAAATACACAAAAATGCCCTCAGGTAATACCTGTCTGCATTACCAAGGATGTGGTTACATCCTTTGGGTAACTACAGGATGTAACTGTGGGTATCACTGTGCTGGCAATTGCTCAATATGGTTATGATAGCAGGGTGTGGAGAGAAGATGCTGGTGCCAAGTTTTAACTAAGTAGTGTTTGCAAGTGGTATGTGCCATACAGTTATTTAAAAAATAAAAGTTTCATTTAAGAGGGTCAGCAAAATGTTAAAGAGTACAAAATAGTGTTCATTATTTTAGTAGCATGAGACTGTTAAAAATTTCAGTGACTCACATTGCAAAATTTGTTTTTTTTGAGTTGCCTGCTTCTGACCAAGTTCTACCATTATTGCAATTTTTAATATATCGTGGCATGCTAACTTCTAAAAACTGCACATGTCATTTCAGGTTTGCCTGAGTCCATTATTGCAGCGGCGTGTGCCAGAAGTGGCCAGAGAGTTCTTCATGTGGATTCGTAAGTTACTCCAGTAATTTCCCTTTTTTAGAGCTAAACCGACTGGAAGGGTTTCTGTGTTTCTGTCAGTGTGGGCTGCAGGACTCCTCTCTCTTCATCTGGCACCAAGTAATGTTATGTTTCTGTCTCTGCCTTATTTTGGGGGTGTTATTTCCATCAATAGAGCAGTTTTTGGAAGCTACCTCAGGGATTTAGAACATCGGTGCTGTGRTGAAGGATGCTGTGATGGCTCCTTTTTTGCTCCAGGCAGGAATGACTACAGGTTTAGTGCCACTGATTCTCAATCCTGACAGTAATTATCCCATTCTCTTTGATGAGAGTGACTTGTATCATTTCAGGGTTTTGTTTTCATTGGCTATCAAAGTCTGTAATAGTATTGACCACTGGAACTTTGATTTCTGTTATCCATGCCTGTTTTTAGCTATGATGACTATCACCTTTTAACAATGGAAGTTGTTCCCTTCATTAATGATCAGAATTATGAATTCAAACTTTTCTCAGTGTGTAAAGAAATGAGATTTGGGGTTACTGAAATAGCTGTGTTAGATGTGCTACTTTGATTAATCTGTTGTTCCCTACAAAGGCCCAAGTCAGGCACCAAGTATTGCAAACATATATGCATAAAGTCTTTGTTTATAGTTTACTTGCTCTCATTACCTTGTGTACCTTATTTTATTACTTTTAATCTCCAGCTGTGTTTGCATTTATCATAATATACTGCATAGGTGATTATGGGAGATAGTTTAGAAGTGGCCTATTATAAAATACTGAGTTCTGAGTTTGATTTATAAACACTGTCCAAGCATTGCCATCAGCAGTAGCTAATCTTATTCAAAATAGTCACTTCACTGCAGTGTTGCCATAAATTGCTGTAGACTGATTTTAAACTGAAGTTAGCTTCTGCCAACTAGTAATTGAAGGAGCTCTATTKCTCTGTGCCAGCTATCTGTCTCAATAAACATAAAATCTGTGCTTCTTCTCAGAGAGCTACATTTACTGTAGATATTAATGAGCTGTTGACATGTGAAATTTCAAGGATATTTGTTAAATGATTTAGAAAAGTAATTTGCAATTTAAAATGTGGAGATTGGCACTTAGTTTAAATTTGAAGCTGCTGGAGAAAGGTACATCAAGACTAAAAGTGGATTACTTGGAGTGAACATGCTTCCTGTACTAATTGTGCATATACAAAAGACTTTCTCCTAACCACTTGCTCACGTTTCTGCTTTTGGTCTTTTGTTTATTTTCCTCTTTTAATTCTGTGTCTGTAGTTCTGCAGCAGTTTGRGTACTGAGAGTGGGGCAGTTAGGGGTGAGGCACGTTTAGCTACATTTTGTATTTGATATTCAACACTGGAATACAGCATATGTAGGCTTCAGTTGTATTATCTACATCCTTTCTCACTGGCTTATTTATCTTTCCACATAAAACTTAATTCAAAGGCAAAGGACGGTCAGGATGGAGAATTTTAACTTTTGTGAGAAGTAGAGCAAACTGGGTATATCTTGTTTCTTGGCACCTGTTGCTTCTATTATTTTTTTACTATCCTTGACTATGCAAGTGTCTGCAGAGCACTTGAATGTTCCTTGTGTACAAAATACTTTTATTTGAGCATCCAAAAGTGTGCTGGGCCTTATTCCTGTACCTCCCCAGTCCAAGATCCCTGCTTTTGTAGTTTGTTCCACTTCCTGCTAGACAAGTCTCACTTTCTTTTTCAGAACTTTTAAAATGTATGTTGTAATAGACCCTTTGTCTTCATATAGCCCTCTTTTGGATCTTTAACTGCTGTGAAGTGAGGGAGCTGTGGGAGTACAGCAGCCAGAGAGCAAAACAGCTGCTTCTTTAAGCAGTTCAATTTCTTGCAAAAAAATAAAGAAATTATGTAATTTCAAAAACGAAAACTAGGCAAAAATTTGTTAATTAGGGTATCTTCTGAGCTTTTTTTGAAGAAGTCCTTTTTCTGTTTATTTTGGTTTAGGATACAATCTCACAGCAAAGGAATTAGAGAGTAAAACGTGGTCTCAGCTGGGCCATGGTAATTCCCTTCAGTCATGTACATGTCCCAGGATATAATGTGATGTAGCACAAGTGACTGCCACCATCACCCACCCTTTTGTTGGGCTGAAGGATCTCAGGAGCAGTTTGGGTTAAAGCCCTCCTCCTCCTGAAAGCCAGGCAGCTCCTAAGCACCATCATTGAGCCAGAATGGGAATCTTGAATATATTTGCCTGTGTACTAATAGGTAGCACAGGAAAATTCATGGGTTTGAAACCTAAGTCATTTTGTGTTCAGATCCTTAAAATCGATGTGGCAGTAACTTCCTGTGCAAAAGACAGCTGCCCTGATGGGTCAGGACTTCTTTCTGGAAGATCAGATGCAGGACAGACACATCGAGGCAGCTCTTGGGGGAAATGGTGAGGCATCAGCAGCTTCTGTCCAGCCAGCAGCAGCTCTGAGTGTCACTGTGGGGGCTGTGCCAAGGCCCTGGGAAGGCACTGGCCAGCAAATGCTTTTGCTGCTCTTACATTTTCATTGTGAATATCCTGCTTTCAGAAGTGTCCAGTTTTTCAAATTGCAGTCTGTCTGCAGAAGGGCACATTAGATATTTCCTTGGTTCAGATTCAGACTGTTCATTGGTCAGAAATAGTTTGTGATTTCAATATTCCGGGTTGGAATTTCCCGATTATTTTGAAAATGGTCTTGGTAGCTGAAGAAAAAAGRGGAGAAGAGACAAGATTTTGCAGAGGTGAAATTGTACTTTAGATGCATTCCCAAAAATTTGCAAAACTTTTTGCTGCTGTTTGCTCTGAACTGTAGATAAGAGATTTGAAAAATGTGAAGGAAAAGGAGCAGTGTTGTAATTCAGGTGAATGCCAGGTAACGCGGGAGGAGTCTTGAGCAAGTATAATTTAGGAAATAGTGTATAGTAGGGAAGGAAAACATCTGTGCTCTAACTTGGTAGAAAAAGTATTTTCCACCTCTGCTGTTACACCTTCAAAATGCTTCCTGTCCTTAGTTAGGGAATAATTGGATTATAACCCTAAAAAAGGGAGAGAATATCYATCTTTGTAGTTGGCTAATATAGCAAGAGAAGGAGGGAGCTTAGACCTTGAGATTTTGGAACAATATTTTAGCTTTAATTAGGCTTTGATCTTGACCATTACTTAAAGGAATTCCTCAGTTCATCTTCAGGGCAATTATAACAAAAAAATATTTGGTTACAAAGGAGTCCCASTTGTAAAACCATTAGTCAGCTCTTCTCAGAATTCCTCTTCAAGACTTGCTGTAAACTTTGCTCATTATGTCAGTAATCATGTATGCTCTGTCTTCCTTCTGTAGTGTTTTCAGATGAGAAAATTAAGCAATCCTGATTCACCGTGTAGCACAGGGAAACTAATTAAAATTCCAGGATAAAAAAAATCTGGAAGTTGCTACTTGAGAAGAAGATGAATATTTGAGGTGGCATTGCACAGCTTGGGAAGGGTGTTAAGGCACCAGAGGAAAGGAGGGACAGCTGTGGTTCATTTTCCTTTGGAGAAGGGCTGTGCCACCTCCTCAGAATGGATGGAGCTCTCCACGGCAGGGTCATGCAGTTCTTTGTTGAACATGCTGGGTTGCCTCAACACTGGGTGACATAAATCATTTCAAAGGAAAACCAAGCTGATGAACAGAGGAATGTTCACATGAAAGA
This sequence comes from Mixornis gularis, assembly GCA_003546035.1. Lineage (NCBI taxonomy): Eukaryota > Metazoa > Chordata > Aves > Passeriformes > Timaliidae > Mixornis > Mixornis gularis. Next base: position 2,330,679 of record QVAJ01000030.1, on the reverse strand, counting down.
TGTTTGACAGCTCCCAAATAAACTTTTGTAACTTTCTGTGAAAATAATGTTAATTTCTCATACTGTAAGTTCCAGTTTTARGTAGTCTGAGTATGCATGACTTAGTATTGGTGTAGATTCAAGAAACCAAGTCCTAATTTTAGGCAGGTGATTCCTGGGATTTCTGTGATCCCRTTGCTTGCTCCAACAGTTATATATTGTATTGCATATTCAGGAAACTTACAGGCAGAGCAGGACGTTTCCTTCAAAACAAATCTTCATGGCCATGGAATTTGGAAATCTCAGAAATGGCAGATAATACATGGATATTGAAGTTTTTATTCTGTAGAATCTGAAGAAACGTGAAAAAATTACCCTGCACCATTGATAGCTTAAACAAAGCTGGAAGTTATCGTCAATGCAACTGTCAGTGTTTCTTACAGATTAAAATGTCACAGAATTGGGCATTTCATAGATATAATCCTCACTGCTTTGTTCTGTGTGATACCAAACAGCAGTAGTTCTGAAGCTCACCATTGCAGTCCCACGAAGCAAGGATGAACTCCTGTTACAGAGGGTTGGAATTCCTGCTTGGAAACCATCTGGAGATGGAGGAGTTGTGCTGCTCAGTCACCACATTGTAGGGTGTGGGCCCAGTCCCCCCAGTTCAGGGCCTGGAACACCACAGGCTGTTGTTGGAGCCACATTTTTCAGTGAGGTTTTGTTGTCTTTGCAGAAGATGTCCTATTTATGTTCTTCACTATTGCCTTGCAGAAGCTGGAAGACTTTTTTAGGTCAGTTTGTAGTCAGGAGCAATTAGGCACTGCTCAGCAGACATCTGTCCTTCATATGCTAAGTAAGCACCGTGGTCCAGAGCAGCAGCCTCTGGTGCTGGAGCAGGGCTGACACTCTTAATGAAGTCCTTGTCAGTGCAGATAAGCCCTGTCAAAAGCATCCCATCGTGAATCTAGTCGGGAGAATCTAACCTGAATTTAGCTTTTCACTATTATCACACTGATCTCTACAATTTAAAAGTGGAGGAGGTTATGATAAGATTGATTTAACAGCCTTCACATTATTCTTTAGAATGCAAACCCTATCTTCCTCCCTATATATATATATATATATATATATATTTTTTTTTAGTGTATGCAATAACATTAACTATCTGTTCAGGAGGGTATTTTTGGTGTCTTTGAGGCTTCTGAAGTGCCAGTACACATTCCAGAAAACAGAGTTAAATACTGAAATAACTTTTATTTTGCAAGAACTGGTGACTTTTAAAGATGCAATTGCTCTATTATTTTTCTTCTCAGAGTTGTTAAGTATTTAAGATGTGCTATACCTGACAAAAAAAGCCAACTAATCTCAACAGATGTTTAGAGAAGTATTGGTAGAGCAATTTTAAAAAGAGAGAGCAGAAACTTTCTTTGATTAACAGCAGAACTATTAATTTTCTGTGATTTAGAAACAGTAATCTTTTTCAAGCAAGAAGGTGGTAAATAGGAACTGGGAAGTGCTCAGGGAGGGATGATCACTTTGTACAAATCAGTTCCTTTGGCTCCACCTGCAGTACATGCAGTTCAATAAGTGTTTTGCCAGAGTATCTTCGCAGTCTGTAATAGGCATAATATGTTGTGTAAGCAGTAGATAAACAACAAAATGCACTTTCCTGTATTTGACATAATGGATAAGAGAGCCAGTCTTGGCCAAAAAGCAGTATTATCTCTATTTTCCATTTCTTCACAGAATTCCATGTGTTGTTATTAGCATTATCCATTTATCCTCCAAATAATTTATTTTGGACTATAGTGTATTTGGTCAGAGATGCACTTGATTAAGAGTTGCAAAATACTATTTTTTATCTCGTCTGCATCTGAAAAATCTTGCCATGTAAAATGTTTTGAATGTATCGTCTTAGTTGTTTTTTCTTTAAATATGTGAAAGCTGTCTTACCTGTCCAACAAGTTTTGGTTTTTTTTTTTCTTTACAGGAGAAATTACTATGGTGGAAACTGGGCCAGCTTTAGTTTTTCAGGATTATTGTCCTGGATTAAAGAAAATCAGGTAAAAATTTCACAAATTGCTTCTTTAGGCCTCCTTAACATTGAGACTCTGTTGTTTGCATGATTTATCACAAGACAAATTACCTCTCTGCTTTTGCTCTTTGGTAATTTGACAGTTCAAAGAGGTTTGTAGTTCTCAGCTTTACTGGTTGAGCCTCACCCATCTGGCCTGGCAGTCTGAGGCTCTGATGTGCCTGCCTTGTGAATCTGATTGAGACCAGCTTGGTGCTCAGCCACACTTCTGGGTTCTTGAGCTTGAAGAGAAGCAACTACACCATTGTTTCAGTTCCTTTATGATAATCTGGTCTTTTCCATTTCCTCTTTGATTATTTTCCACTCTCTGATGTTTCAGGCCTTTTGTTTTTCTCATTTGTATTCAGCTGATTCTTTTTTAGGAGGAGAGAGGTGGATGCTGGATCCTTCCATTGAAATGTCCTGTAACCAGGACAAAAAGATGAATGCTGATAAGTGTATTTTTCAATGACCAAAGTTTATCTGATTCATGGCAGTGCACTAGAAATCTTCCAGGGAAAATATTTATTCAGGAGATGGAACRCTTGGGCTGGACTAGCAAATGGCTGCTCTGTTATTTACGGAAATGCTCGGAGCCTGTTGGGCCGTAGAAGATGGAAGTTTCTCAGCTCAGTCTCATGCCTATTCTTTACACTGTGCTGCCTCCTGGCATAATCAGGGCACTTGCTCAGTGCCAGAGCTTCATATTYTGTGAGTTCTGTTGTATGATTTAGAGATTCCTGTGTGCACAGATTAATAAAATCCCCCAGATCACCAGATTTTTCCTTATGGTCTCTATTCAAAGAGTTTTTTCACAGAATCTGGAACTACCCTGGTTCGGCAAACCTGTCTTTTAGGAGACTGTATTCCAAGTTACTTTCAACTCTCTACTGAAGACTGTATTCTGTTTAACAGTGTATTTCAGATTACTAGAGCCAATGCTGTAGGATGAATGTAATAAAGTAACATAGTGTAATAAAGTAACCAGCTCTAACTGTTTTAACTCAAAAAATATAAATAGAAAAAAACATTAGGACAGTTAAGTGGATGTTTTTTCTTGTATTATTAGATGGTACATATTATTTGTGTCTACAGAGATTTATAGTTAAAGAGCAGCTTGCAYTGTACAATATGTAATTTTATACTTGTTTTTTTAAGCAAAACACAGATCTCAGTGATGAATGTGAAGACTGGAGAAAACTGATCCTTGAGGATGAAGAAGCAATTCCTCTTAGGAGCAAGGATAAAACTATTCAACATGTAGAAGATTTCTGTTTTGGCGAGTAAGTAGAAATGTAGAAATTCATGAATAATTTTGGATGCCCAGGGGTAAATGATCATATTGTGCTTTTGGTTTTTTAAGGGTTTCACCATGCTGCCATATTGCACATTGTCTCAAAAAGKAACCCTGGCCTGTGAAATGTTCCTCATGTCCTTGTGCTTTGTTGCAATCCCTTCACTGAAACAGCCTGATCCTTCCTAAATTACCTCTCTGGGTGCAGTGTAATTTGTTGGCCAACTTTGTGAGTTTGTGATTTACTTCTGAGTAGAAAACAGAAGCGGCGTGTTTGGATAGTAGTAGTAGTAGGCAGTTGTGCACTGCGATCAATTAATTTTTCCATTCTTAATTTGCCTAAAAGCTGCTGTTGTCATAGTCAAAAATTAGACCCCTAAATACATGTAAAATGAACCACAAATGAACAGGAACACAAATGGACAGCAGTGCTGTAACTATGAAATACTTCTTTGTGCTAAAATGATAAAGTAATATTTGCCCTTTGTCCTTTTTATATGCAATGAATTTAACTTTCTGAGGTTAAATACACTGAATATAAATTTAATTAACTGAACTGTGTATTTATTTATTTCTTTATTATTTKTATCTTCTGGATTTTGCACTGAACTTAACACTTTCCAGAATTTCTGAGAGGAAATTCTTTGAGATAGGAATGTAAGTTTAACCTTGAATCCCTTAAAACATACCATAGGTAGCTAGATGAAATGCTGACACACACTCACAGAGAAATACATATTTATTTCTGTAAACATCATAAGTAGGAGAAAAAATWTGTGAATTACATAAATACTATCTGAAGGTCACAGACTGAGACTKTTCCAAGGTTCAGTGCTGCACAGTAATGGTGCTTGATTGGATTGCARATAAAATGCAATGCTTATTTTAAAGCAATAGCACTTGGATATTGTAATTGTCATCCTGTTGTCATAATAAATATTGTTCAGAACAAGGATTAAATCAGATAGAAAGGTTTCATAGTCTTTTAATTTTGTGTATAATTTTTGACTGATAGCTGGCTCCCAAATGAAYCCCCTAGCACTGAGATTTCACACTTAGAAGTGAGATTATACTTGGGTAAAATTATACTTTTAAGCATTCAACTTAGCTCAATACAGTGCTGTCTTGGTCATCACCAAAAAAACCCCCAATCCCCCAGGGAACAAGGATAAGATCAATAAACCTGGCGAAGAAAAAGTTCTCTAAAAGAACTTCAAACTTCCTGAGAGAGTCAATTACCGTGTTCCTGACAATTTACGTGTTCTGCCTAGATTCTGTTGTTTTTGCTTAACTTTTGTAACTCCTATGAAGWAACCATTAAACATTTATTTTGAAAGAATAAACAGCTGGGTAGCAGTATAATATACACAGTGCAAATCTGAAATGAATGGCCTTAGAACAAAGTGCATCCATCAAAGGGAAAGAATACTGTGTCTACAACAAGCTGGATTGAAAAAAGGCAAATGGCTGAAAAATAAATAGTGAACACCTGTGCTGAATAAATTAACCAGCTGGTTGGCAATTTTTCATTTGACCTATCTGAAGGGGTTGCTGTTACAAGGCATTAATAAGACACATTCATTTTAAGATATTCCTTTGTTAGTACCATTAATTGATGAATGGTGGAAGATAATATTCTAAATTTACACAACAATTTGTCTGCAGATGTATTATTTTTTTCTGAATTAGGAGAAGAATTGTCTGTACAGAAGTTCAATTTGAGTCATTTTTATAGACAGTTCTTACATTATTCAGGGATATTTGGTCCTACAGGAAGGATGTCATGAATTTAGATTATATACAGTTTTTAGGCTCTCATTATAAAAAGTGTGGAGCTGCAAATCATGGAGATTTACCTGTTCTTTAATGGGAAGTGAATAGAGATTTAAAATATGTAAATATTTCTGTTACATTGCTTTTCAGAGTAATATAGAAAAATACAGTGTATTATGAGTGAAAGTTTATTTTGATTTAAAAAAGTAATAATCAAGTATGTTTAAAATGAGGTGAACTGTTCATTGAGATTGGGAGACGGTAGAAAGAAAACCTTATTTTGAAATTTTGTGTTCTAAAAGGTTAGGATGAGTTAAATAAAAGCTTCATTCTTAGTTACTGAATTACTGGTAAGAGCTTTTGCTTTTGTTTCACAAACACCWTGTTCGGAAATCCTAAAAAARTCCCCCAAAATCCAAATAGAACCCCAAAATTTAATTGACTTTCATTTTTATTTGTAGCAGAGATTACTTTTTAAAAAAATACTTGACAAAGTACTTATCTTTCTTTGATATTTTATGGTTACTTAATGCTGGCAATCTGAAGCAAAAAGACATAATTAATGTACAGAAACAGCCTTCTCTCATTAGTGCTTCCTTGTAGCAGTTCCTGTATTTCCCAGGGCAATATTTTACCCCAGTCATGAGTTAAGTGCTTCCTGGTGRCTGTGCCCAAGCTGGGAGATCGCTTCCGAACTTTTCATGAGTCAGTGTGAGCTCCATGGGTTCATAAATGAGGAGCAATTTTTAAAGGATACCAGGTTTTTGTTCCTTGTTGAAGAGAGATCTTGCCCCTGCTCCCATCTGTAAGGCTGCAGGTGTGTGAGGAAGCATTTTGGTATCAATGCTGAGTAATTCCTTGCTGTTCTGGGAATGTTAACCATCCTGTTAATACTCTGTGTTTGCAGGTCACCTTTAAAATCATAGTTCATTAGTTTTCAGCCAAGATTAARTTGTTTATTCAGTGCATTAATGGCTTGTGGTATAAAGATAAAAAGATAGTTTGGAATTATTGCTGAACTCCTTTCACTTGCAATGACACTGATTTGATTCATCTCAGCTGGTAGTGTAAACTAAACCAAGTTCAAAAGTCCTGCTTTCTAAGGGAGGTGTCACTGAAGTTTAACATATAACAAGTAGATGAGATTAAAAGTGAAGGGCTGATTTATAAAGGGAATTTTAAAGAAATGTTGTGGAGAGGAAATGAACTGTGCGGAGTAAATGTGTGGGAATGTCCCTCCTGTGACTGGCTGTCTTCATCCCCTGTGCATGGATTTGCAGCACTTGCATAACAGCATTGCTGCTTGAACAACTAATTAGAATGCAAGGGCAGAGTAGAAAAAGGAATTTGAACATTTAACTTAAACTTTGGGTCTAAGTGGTCTGGCTCTCAATGGCCCCGCTGGGATCGTGGTTGCAGAGGAGCTTGGTTGTGTAAAGCTCGTCTGTTTTCTTCAGGACAGTATCTCACCTTAATGACCTTAACGCATGCTTGCATTTCAATTTCATGTTTTTTAATCCATAGGGAACTCTAATCAAGTTACTGTTTTTATTTCAAAATGCTCCATTTCTGTTGTTTATGTAGCTGTGTATTGTTCCACCTTGAGGGCCTTGATTTTCATTTTGAGATCCTTCTGTCTTTTGAGTATATGTAAAGTAAAAAATCAAATTTTTGTTGGCATTTTTATCTCCTCAGTAAAAATAGTCCTCTTGAATTTTAACTTTGCAGCCAAAGAACCAGAGTTTGTTAGYGGGTGGAACACCTGAATGGGCCAGGATAAAGAAATTCTAATGCTTTTCCTAGAAATGCTTGAGGTTTCTGTTCTGGCACCGACTCAAAACTTCAAACAAGTTTTTAAGACTCTTCAAAAAGACTTTTCCCCCCTCTTTTTCCCCTCTGTGTTTTTAATCAGTCAGGATTCAGCTGAAGGTGTTGAAGAAGCTGGTGCACTGCCAAAGCTGCCTGTGTTTGAAGCCCCTGCTGCCCAGAGCGTTTCTCCAGGGTCGGAGGAGAATCCAGCAGCAGAGGGGGTTTCTCCAGGGCTGGAGAAAGAGAATCCAACAGTGGAGAGCCCTGGAGAGGACCCACAGACCCCAGAGCCAGAGCAGGCCCCGGGCACTGAGCCAGCCAGGGCAGCTCCCGGAGCCGAGGCAGGAACAGCCCCTGGCAGTGGAACTGCTCCCAGCACAGCTTTGGGCGAGTCCGCTCCGGAACCGGCAAAGACGGAAGCTGCGCCCTCCAAAAATGCTGCCCAAGAACCAAAGAAAATCACCTATTCCCAAATTGTTAGAGAAGGCAGAAGGTTTAATATTGATTTAGTCTCTAAGGTAGGAACTGAATGACTCTTTTTTGTGTAAGTGCGTTTACTTTGCTTAAAATACTGACATTTGTTTTAAAACCTCTCATGTTGAGACAGCTCCTTTGAGACAAAATAGCCACTCTTCAGAAGTAAGAATTGCTACCCCTAAAACAAACATGAGCTATTTAATAATGTGTCCTTAAGTGTTTTATAACTAAAGAGATCAAAAACACAGCTCAGAAATACCTCCATAAAAGTAAATTTCATTAAATATAGCACTTAGGTAATACTGGCAAAATCTCTCCTTTTAAATAATACCATTACAGAATTATATTTTTAAACAAGAAAGAGCAATCTGCATGCAGATTTTTTTATCTTTTTAAAAAGCTAAAAAATGTGTTTTGCAGCACAGAAAGTTTTTTCAAAGTTGAATACTTCACTTTTCATACTGTGTCTAAGAAGATTTTTCAGACCTCTGGGAACTGAAAAAGAAACTCTGTTCAATAATTCATCCAATTCTTTGTGAAGGCACTACAAAATGCATTACTGGAAAGTTCATGTTCCAAATGTGGATCCCACTCCCAAGCATCCTTGCAATGACATCTTGAACACCAGGCAGTGGGCGGTGGTTATGCATGTAATGCTATTTTGTATCCTTTCCATACTCTGGCTGTGACACTGTAGGACCCGGTGTTAATTGCAGCAAATACCAGAAATTCAGATGCAAGAGTGGTCAGCAGGGCAAGCCCAGGARTTTGTGCTGGGGTTTCCCTGGCACCGGAACATCGGCTTCCTTGTAGTGTCCTCGTTGGTGTCCCAGGAAACCTTTATCCAGAAAATTCCTGCGTGATCTTGCAAGGTCTGTTCCTCAGGACCACAAGACTTTTCAGTACAGACAAGCGTTTTCAGTTCATAGTTTCATTTCTGCCCCTCCTCTATTTCATCATATATGTACCTTATAGTAAGATGATCAAATCGTGTGTRACTAAACCTTAGCTTGGGAGTTCTGGAATTTACCTGTGGAAAAGGTCACTCTTGSCTCAGGTGATTTAGGGAGCAGCTGGTGAAGATTTTGTTGGGTACTTGACTGGTCCTCTTCACCGACCACTTCCTTTCTCCTCCCTGTGCAGTTGCTTTACTCCCGGGGCCTGTTGATTGACCTCCTCATTAAGTCCAACGTGAGCAGATACGCTGAGTTCAAAAACGCCACGCGAGTTCTCGCCTTCCGAGAAGGGAAAGTAGAACAGGTATCAGAAAATAACGTGCTGCATGTGTTTCATTTCATCTTCTTAAAATCAAGAAGCTTGAAATTGGTTTCTTTGAGAATTTTGTGACAAGAAGCTGGTGTTTTTTTCTTTAATTATGATTCTAATTAAATTTCTGAAAGAGATGATGTTTGTATGTGTTATATATAAATATTAGAATAAAATCAAACCAAACTAAAATAAGGTTGTGCAGTCCAGTATATTGACATAAATCTTTACCTCAGGCTAAATGTTTAGGCCATGACTGATTGGCAGTTAATTCTTGAAGATTGACRGATTTTAAGTTTTAAGATTCTAACATAGACTTGATTTGTCTTTATGTGACATGCAAGAGAATTCAGTGTAATAATGGCAACAGGAGGTGTTGGCACAGTTAATACAAACTCTAGTGTTTACCTCTGCAGTCAGAGATGAAAGTGAAATTGGAGGGAAATAAAAARGGGAAGAGGCTAAAAAAGATTTTTGATATTCTTATTGTGGGAARTGGGTAACTTTAGTTACAATGGAAAATAGAGGAAAGAAATATGTAAGAAAATAACTATAATTGAAAGCAGTAACTTGAAGTATTTGTTATTTAATCAGACTGTTGCTGCTTGATACTTTTACATTCAGAGTGTGGAAAGTATCTAAAATTATTAAAAAATATTTTGCAGGTGCCTTGTTCTAGAGCAGACGTCTTCAACAGCAGACAGCTCACCATGGTGGAGAAGAGAATGCTCATGAAGTTTCTGACATTTTGTTTGGACTATGAACAGCACCCTGAGGAATACCAAGGTAGTGTCTCACTGAATAAGGCATACTCCCTTCCTAGGAGTTCCTTTAAGGAGGCACAATTCTGAAAGCTCTCCTGGTTTTTCACGTGGTTTATTTTTATGGATTCATTTTTAAAGTATGCTTTGACCTTTTTGTGACCTTTCACTTCAGTGTTAAATTCTTCTACTTAARCACTTGCTCTTCTAGTTCCCACATCATTTATTATTTACATTTTTCTTTAACAGCAAAATTATATCTTACAGCAAAGGTTGCAAAATGCTTTTTGTCATTTTTAAGTGTTTCCTCCCCTCCCCCAGTATTTTTTAAAATAATGTGATGTATTTGTTTTGTCTCTCTTTTTGGATACTACGTAAATCTTTACAGTGCATTACCACAAAATCAGAAATGGAGAAAATGGAGTATTTTAACTATAAAAGTAAATGTAATTTAATGCTCTTTAGTTGTAGAGGGCAAGTTCAAAGTGCTTTTATCAACTGTTGGCTTATTTAGATGAGAGGAAATCAGAATAGATTTGAGCTATAATGTGCGAAGAATAACGAGCATTGGGTCAAAGAGGGAAATGAGTTTAACAGGAGAAAGGTGCTTTGGATTTGTGCTCCTCAGGGTACAAAGAATGATGTGCTCAGTTCTTGGAGTCTAAAAGTAAACTAAGGCAAAGGGAAAAAATCTGTCAAAATGAAATAGTGAGGAAAGAGGAGTACAAACATCAGAGAAAATTATTAAACAGATGCAAGAGAAAAATAGTCAGTATCAAGATCTGGTAAGATGAGGAAAAGAGGAGTCTGTAATGAACTCCAGAAAATCCTGAAGGGGGAAAAACTCATTAGGCTGAAGTGGTTTATTGATTACAGGTGATCTCAGTTGCTGCTGCTGGAAGAAATGGAGGTGCTCAGAGTGAGGATATTGGTGGTATTTAGAAAATTTATTAAGTAAAAAAAGGAGATGCCACATCAATTTTAAATTAATCCATTGATTCGTGTACCTAAATAACATTAGATTTATTTTACTTCCAGAGACAGTTAAACAGATTTTCCTACATTTTAAAATAGACTGAGAAGTAATTGAGAGTATTTTGAGTCAGATTAGGCTAATGTTAAAACTTCAGAAATTTAAAATTGCTCTTGATGAGATCACTTCATTTGTGGGAAGGGAGACTTTTAATAGGAAGAGTTCATGAGAGTGAAGAATTTTTAAAGCTTTTTTTCTGTAAAATGCGGAATTATATTAGAAATTTGAAGTGAARAAAACTTGAGAGTTTTTTTTACAATGATAAAAAAAACCCCATGTCATTTTAGGACTTTCTGCATGGCTGTACAAAGAGCAGTAAGATACATTTGTAATAAAGCAGTGGTTGAATCTTGAACAGAAAATATATYTTGATAGTACTGGTCTCTGCATTGATGGAAGTGTTTCTGAATTAGTTAGGAATTTATCCAGGACTGAAATAAGAGTAGATTCCTGAATAATGTGGAAGTATGCTATTGCTTAAAYACGAGCTCTTCCTGGCAAAAAATGTTTCAGTTATGAAGATAACTAAAGTTTTCCAGAAATATGTCAATGCCAACATGCTTTCAACATCTCCCAGAAGCCTTGTGTTTCTTTGAGTTTCAAAATGTGCCAGCAATRATATTATTTTAAAGGGAAGAGAGCAGCAGCCCTTTCTGCTCGTGGTCTCATCCACATTGGTTTGTTGCCAGCAAGTGATCAAATTGAAATAAATATTGCACCTTCTCATCTTTGGATTGTGTCACTGTATGAGGGGCATCTTTGAGCATAAATATCCAGTCTAGCACTGGCAGTGTGGATGCAGCAGTCCTGTTCTGGAGTGGATGTCATTCAGGGTAATATTTTGGTTAATTTACAGGAAACAGCTTCCCAAGGCACTTCAATGGATTTTTATCCACAGTTTCTCACTTTTCTCTCAGGACTGGGAAATGGAGTTAGATCAAGTCTAACAAAATGAATTGGTGACAGCATTGGAGACCCATAAATTGGGTTTGTGATATTTTGAAATATTTTAATGGAGTGGTATTTCTGTCTTCTGAGAAGACTCAATTTACTTTTAGTAGTTTTTCTAACTTTCATTGACTTGGATGATTGTGTTGTTGAAAAACTCACTTGCTTTAGTTTACTGAAGTCCAAAAGCACTTGTTGGAGCTGAAGCACGAGAGACAGTGGAGGTGTTACATGTGCTGAGTGCCTCGTGTGCTTTTCCCTCAGACTACGAGAGCAGCACGTTTGCTCAGTTCCTGCAGACACGGAAGCTGACCCCCAGCTTGCAGCACTTCATCCTTCACTCCATTGCAATGGTGTCAGAGACTGAGAGCAGCACTCTGCAAGGTCTTCAGGCAACCAGAAAATTCCTGCAGTGCCTTGGCCGCTATGGCAACACCCCGTTTTTGTTCCCCCTGTATGGGCAAGGAGAGATCCCACAGTGCTTCTGCAGGTAAGACATATATTCCAGAGAGGAAACTTGGTAATGTAAGAGTTATCACTCACGAGGATAATACTGTGCAACATTCTTCACTGTTATTGCAAATACGGCTTGTAGTATGCTGGCTGTGATGGCTGCCTGTGAGTAAGTTAATAAGTGCTAGGAAATAAGAAAGCCATAATTTAACCCATATGTAGCTGCCCCTTTTTAAATCTGACAGAGAAGACTCAGTGATACCTGTCCAAAAGGGTGACTGTGCATTTGGATAGTTTGAAAAAATTTGTATGTGATTCTTCCCTGAAGCTGCAGGAAGATCCATGTTGTCAGTCTGTGTTACTAATTAATGCTGAGAATGCATCTGCTGTTCATGGGTAGATATTTAATAGTGAACTGGATTGTTCTGAAAGAGGAGGATGGTGCCATGTGTCCAGTTTACAATTAGATTTAAAACAAACCTTTCTACATCACAGACTTTTATACAAACAGGGCAATTGGTGTAAAATCATGTATTGTGCTCTTGGCATCTTTTTGTAGCTCTCTCTAGACTACAACGTTCCAGCTCCTATGAACTGAACAGCAGAGGAGATCCTGTGCAGCCGTGTTTCACTGAGCCACTCCTATGTTCTGACATCCCAAACAGCAACCATATGTTCTCCACTCCTTGAGCCTTAGAAAGCAAGTAAAACAAAAAAGCCCAGTTGATTCCAGCATAAACTAAAATCCTCTTCAGCCCCTTGAACTGTGGCAGTGACAGTACAGTCCTTGCCCTGGCTCCTGAGGTGTCCCTGGGCCCGTGGTTCTGGCACGGAGCTGGTGCTTGGTGCTTTTGGGGACCATCAAGGATCTGTGTGCAGAGGGTGGGCGGTTTTAATTTCAGTTGTTTCCAACAGTTCAACTGCCTTTTAAAAGGCTGAGGGGTTTTTTTTCATCTTTGCTTCTGCTGGCAAGCAGCCTTTCCATCTGCTCAGTGTGGGTTTAATGTGGTAACCTGTAGGTCTGAAGTAAACATTAGCTCTGTTTAAAAAAAGCAGCTTTGCCTGGTGAGGCCAGTTTGTCTGGGTGATATATTTGTACATCAGTCCTTTAAATAGCAGCGCAGCGTCTTACCTGCTTTGTTTGGTGCTGGACAAGTTCTGCTTTTTACATGTGTGCTACTATGAAATTGTGGTTTACAGCACGTTGTTGGGTATTCCTGTTTGTCTCTGTGATAGATTCTGCTTCTCTTCTCCAGAACAATACTTAAATTACTGCCAGAAGAATGGCCTTAGCAGCTTGAGCCTGCTTGGCTGTGTACAGGATGGATGTAGTTATATGTTGATAGAAGCATTCTGGAATARTTCTGCTCCATTGAATAGAAATGTTATTTGCTACCATCTTCTGTCAGTAGCCTTCCATCTGCTCCTTAAGCTTTATTTATATCGTGATTTAAAGTGCAAACCTATGTAATTAGGTGATTGGACAGACAATTTGTGAACAAGAATTGGGGTTAGGTAACTACTCTGGATACAGTCATGCAACAGAACTTATGCTTCTGGATTTTATGGACGTCTTTGTGTCTTTATAGGACTTCAYGTGAGGCCAGGTATCTGTGTGTGAGCAGCAGATTAATAAATCAGGATATTATGAAGCCATTGAAGTAGTACAATTTTGGCAGCTCAACTTTCCTTTGCTTCAAATACCTGGGGAAGAAAGTAAATGCAATAATTAAAATTTCGTTTGCTTTTTTTCCCTTGTAGATTCTTATCCATGTAATTTTTTTTGCATTCTCAAAATCCCTTTGACTTAATTTTTTTATTTAATAACCAGCACATGCAGTTTTCTGATCTGTAACAGCAATATATTTCAAGAGTTAGCAGTAGATGTGTCTAGAAGTATTATAAATATTCTTATCAGAAAATCATTCTGTGATGACAGGAGTTCTTTGGATGGCCTGAACTTTCTATTTAAGATCACCGGTTGCTGCATTTTAGAGTTTTTTTGCTAAAATTTGTAAGCTCCACAACAAAGAGGGTATTTTAATAGTTGAAGCAAATTATTCTGTCAAACCAAAAAGTAATTATACTTTTAAAAGGTTTGTATTACAAACATTCTAATACAAAACTTTTTTTTTAAAATTGTCATTTGTTTTTAAGAGAACAATTTAAGAGGCACCCATAATATTTTTTGAGATTAATCACAATTTTTAAAGGTGTTCTGCCCTCAGGATTGTGTCTTGCTCAAAGTGAGCCGTATCCGAAGAATCTCTCTGGGGCTGTGAAGAGGCAACACCAGAGCCTATAGATCACAGCCTACAGCTTTTATCACCAGCTTATCACAGGAAGGTGTCACCTGGCCTGTGATTTCTAACCACTGTTCTATATTCTGCTTTAATGTAAACCTCTTAAGCGTTTCTTGCAGCCAGTTACACTGTGTGTTCTCATCAAGGCTACTGTTATAAATGGCACACATGCATATTGATGGGAATGAGTCAAAGACATTTGTAAGTCACATCCTTGCATCCCAAATGAATCCTGCATAAACACCACAACCTTTTAGAACTGCTGACGACACTTGAGTGAGCAGAAGCGCTCTTCGCTCTTTATTGGTTTAAGCAGGGATGGTTTAGGAGAGAAAATTAAACTTTTATGTCACCGTAATGTACATCCCAATATGGTGAGGTGCAGATGTGAGGTTTCTGTCTCCATAAATTGGAGTCGTGGAACAAGGATGGTCATTGGAAGCCTCCTGCTCTCCTGAGCTGWCAAGCAGCAAAACTTTACTGGCCCTTAACAGGTTCCTTTGCTTCCTTCTTGGTACAAAACTGTACAGAACTGTTCTGACTCTTCCTTTCTAATGATGTAGCAATAGTAAAAGTGAAGATAGTAACATCTCATTCTTGAGGAAAACCCAAACCTTTACGTCTGGTACTGTGTTTGCTTTGTGAACACACTGAATTTGGGGCAGAGCAAGCAACAACATTTCTCTTCAGTTTGGTTTCAGATTCTTTCCTCTGCACTCATGCAAATATGAACATGCAAATGGGATTGACTTTCTGAGAAGCAGTAGTTTTTTCCCATGTAAACTTTTAGAGGGAATTGGTGATTGTCCACTGTGTCATCTCACAAAGGTTCTACAGGTGACATGCTGTGTCTTTTGTATCTTTTTAAAGAGTTATCCAAAAACTGACGGATGTCAGGGTGGCAATAGGTGCTGGAATATCCTCAGTTGCTCAGCCAGAGGAATTAGTGGTTCCCTGACTTTTATGAGCTAATGATGTACATTCCCTATAAACAGACTTTGAACTTTGTCATTGTGGGCAGTGTCACCTTTTGTAGTAGTTCCTACAGATTCTGGCTGAAATTGTAATTTTTGTCTCTGTGACAGTGACAGCAGTAATTTAGTGATGGAGGAAAGATCTGATTAAGACAGTTCCATCTCTTTCAGTGCCCATATTTACAGGAAGATTAAGAGGCCAGGCTGAGATAAGATGGAGAGTGTGATTGATTCCAAGAGCTCCTGTATGTATTTAAAAATGAATAATCAGTTTTACCTTTACATATGCACTATTATCTGCTGCAGATGTCAGAGCTTCTGGGGTAGTCTCAGGTCCTTTAAAAGTCCCAATTATGTCCTTGTTGCAATCTAGGAAGGTTTTAGTGGTCTGAACTCGAGCCTGGACTTCAGGAAACCAATAATTTATTAAAATTGCAATAATTTATTAAAAATTGGATACACCATGTTTTTCAGCTACATCTATACATAAGTATCATGTCTCTCATGTTAGCATGTTACCATCTTGCATATTAGCAAGATTAGAACTTTTCTGTGTGGGAATTGTATGATTTAGCATATTGATGAAAAATTAATGAGAAATTCAAACCATGTTAATTCCTGGTAACAATCAGGTGTGGCTGATTTGAGTCTCAGCACATGTGAAACAATCACAGATAATTTAGAAAACACAGTGAGATAAAAGTTCAGTCCTCCACTTCAAAATACGTAATTTTCGTATTTATCTATCTCTTCTCACTTGTAATTATTCCATTTCTTTGGATCAGAAAATGTAATTGGAATTACTGACAACTTACCACTACTCAGTGGGTTGTACTAAAATACTGAATAGTACCAGTAGCTGCACTGCTGCTTTCCTCTTAATTGTYTTCACTTGCATTTCAGGGAAATAATAAAATCTCAAATGTAGTTTGGCCTTTAAAGACAAACTTGATATATTTCTTCTCACTTTGTTGGCAGATGAATGCAAAATGGGCAAGCATAGTTAGCAGGATTGTTTGTAGGATTAGTTGTTTGTTTTTCCATTTAAGGAGAAACTCTTTCTTGGGATAAGCATGAGGAAAGTGAGATAATCCATCATTCTGAGACCTGTTCACTAGTGATGGATGGATAGATTGGTAAAGTAACTCAATAATCTTCATTTTTTTCAGGTTATTCACAGATCAGTGAGCCTTGTCGTTAATACAGCTATGGAATGCTTTTGTGTCCTTGCCCACAATATTTCTCAGAATTTGACAGCAAAAGGCTTTTAATTTTGAAATAACCTTTGTTGTGAAATGCATTAAGTGGATGAAACTTGGAGAATACCTTCCCATTTTAGATTTTATCTTCTCAGCGAGTGTTCATCAATTCTTTGTTTAAAAAATTACTTGCAAACATGAGAGCTGTTCTGCTCCTTGTTATTTCTGACTAGAAATTGTGTTCTGCAGGAGTATATACCTCGTGAAGGCCTTCCACCATTAGAATCTATCACATGGGATGCTTTGAATCATGTGGATGTTGTCAAAGTGTATCGATTTCCCATCTCTAAGTAGGCTTGGAAAAGTTTTCAGTCAAGAAATTTTACTGAGGGGTGAGACTTACATTGTCCTATTCTCATTCTTGGCCATCTTGGTTCATTTCAAAAGCATATTTGGAACCTAGAAGCACAGCATACAAATGCTATTGTGAGATGCTTTTTTTGGGTTTAATAATTAGGATAATGGTGATAATAGGAGRGAAATGTATCTTAATATGTTATTTGGTATTACCTATTACCTCCCTGGTTGTGTGGGGATGTGTAGATTGTGCCTTACAAGGTCTTCCTGAGAATTCTGACTCAGACATATGAATATTTGCAGCAATTTCAGGAGACCTGTGGAAGTGACATGATTGTTTATTAGTGGTGCAAATCTGAGATGAGGAGGCAAATTGCATTTAGCAGAGTCCTTTTTCATTAAACCAGAAGACAGAGAAAGGTAGCTTCCTAAACATGACAGAATTAATAAAATAGCTCTTGAATTTCAATGAGGTTTAAGAGAACTGGAATTTTTGTGTCTTTTCTGGAGGCAGAGAACACATAAATGGGTTTTAGAGGTGAGCTAATGTTCAGTGACTGGTTCTRGTGCCTGGGTTTGTGCCTTGCCCTGCAGTCCTGCTCTCCCCAGCTTCTCTGGGGGGGGGCAGAGCTGTTGTGTAATTACAGCTGAATGACCTTGGGTGAGGAGCAGCTGCTTCTCCAGCGAGGTCCATGGGGTCCAAGCCAGCTCCCATCCTTCCACCTTCCCCAGAGAAGAGCCTTGGGAGTGCCTCTGCACTTCCCTGCCCCCGCAGCAGCACAGAAACAACTGGACTCTTCTATTTCCGTTTTCTTTTTTACCCTCTCCAGCTCTGTGGCAATATCTTACAGTTGCCACAATGCTTTAACTGTAATTTCTAGGCCACTTAAACACATTGCCTGATGGTTTCTCACCTAACCTTCATATATATCATCTGTTTCTTGGGTTCAGAATCCCAGAGAATGATTCTTAACCTTGATTCTCTAAGAAGTAGTGTTAATTGCAATATCCTTGAAAAAATTAGGTTGATAATGTGGTTAATTTTAAGAGACAGCACTTTTATATTGTTACAAGAGTCATCAGTAATATGGCATTTTTATCAGGAATAAGCTGCTGGTACTGCAGTTGTTTAAATTACTAACAGCTGAGATGAAAAGACAGATTAAACACGGTCTTATTTCTGTCAATAGAATTTCCTCAGGTTTAGAAACACCCTAAGAAATCTACACTGGCACAAAGCAAGGCTGAAGTATAGGAACAAAGAAGTATAAGATGAATAAAGCTTTTTATTCCATCATCTTCTAACATTTGAATTTGGGAAATGGAATTGGAGTCTTAGGTCTGTAAAAGGCAGCAGTGACTGCCTTCCCAAACTCTGAAACTTGTACGTCACATAATAGGAACTCAAATGTTAAGACTCCTGAAACAGTTGCACTTCAGTGCAGTGTGGTCATTCAGAATCCATGAACAAAAAATACCAATCCTTGCAAGACTCTGATGAAATAGACTTAAATTACCCCTATTTCAAAATTATGGAAAGAAGTGCACAAAGGGTCTATTTAGGGTCAGTGATAAGTAGATAGAGCTTTAGGCTCTAAACAAAACCAAGCACGCCAGTTTTTTTCTTGTCTATTTTACTGGCAGATACTGTATTCACTACTAGAATGTTTCACAGGATGTGAATATATGTTTCTATATATACAGGCTAAATTCCATATAATTTTCTGTATTTTTATATATACAGTCAAAATTCCATATAATAAAAAGGAGCAGTTTCTTAGTTTTAAAGTTAAATTTGGTTCTTAAATCCCTAGAAAAGCTATATATGAAATATAAAACTTCCTAAAACATGACATATAACTGGGCTACTTTCTTTTTTCCTAACCCCTCTCTCATCCCTGGTGGTTTTTCCTGGAGCTGTCACCATTGCTGCCTGCTGGCTCTCTCCCCATGAGAAGTTTGCTGGAGCTGAAATGAGCCCAAGTCCTTGTTCTCCCCCTGCCACCCCAGCTCTGCCATTGCAGCTCCTCTTCCTGCAGCATTTCCCAGTCACAGTCTGGTTTTCCAGAAGGAAGGGGAGATCTGGGGAAAGAAATCATCTTACCGTGGGCTACAGGCTCAAGATATTCTTTGTGAGTGAACTGAGTGCTGGTGGGTAACTGCAGGAATTTTGTGACTGGTTTAGAATTGTCATGTTGCTGATTAGATTTAGACCATAGGCTGATTCTCTAATCTTACAGGACCTTTTTAAATTTCACAGGAATAATGAACACAGCCTGCAGGAAAAAAGTCAAAATAGTTGTCTCTTCATCTGCTTCCRTAAGCATTTCTGTCGCATATTTTCCTTTCCATAGCTCTCCAAATGCCAGGACAGTTCAGGATGACATTGATTATTTTCTTCATTAGTTTTTTGGTGCTATTTTTTTGGAGAGGGGATTGTTGGTGTTATCCACGTGGATGCACACGCTGAGTTTTGACTTTGGTATGGGAACCCTGTGTTGGGAAGATTAACCATCAATTTTTGTAACTGTAGCTATTTTATTTGTTTGATTTGTCTGGACTCTACTTGTTAATGTTTTTAGAACATGGCAATATTGGAGGAAAGGCTGATGGTCTAGGGGCCTTTCAGGAAACAGAATTTAACATAAGAACCAGGTCACAGCTTGCTCTGTTTGTAAAAATAAACTGAAAGAGGACAATTCATTATTCCAGCCATGTTTTTCTTTGATCTTTCTCCAAAGCTTGCACTGCTGTACATGCAGTATTCAGCTTTAAGGAAAGAAGCAAGTAGTTTTTACTTCAGAAAACATGCATGGTTAAAAAATAGTCATTTTTTAAATTAATCACGACATGCATTTTAGAAAGCAGAAGACAAATTACATGCTAGAAATAAAAACTAGATTTTGGTGTACAATTATTTGTTACGGTTTTAAAATTCTTTCGGAGTGAACTAAGGCAAAGTCTGTAATTTGAGTGTTTGTGGTGTCTCAGTGTTGGAAGTCGAGATGTCAAACAGAGACATTCTATTTTTGTTCAATTAATATCACAGAGAATTACATCAAAGCAGCAAACTCCTCTTGTATCAACAGATGCAGCAACCCTGAAGCCTATTTTCTCTCTTGTTACATTAGTGTTTAATTAAAGAAAACAACTAGTTGGAGGCAGTTACTTTCTGTGAAATGTAATGAAGATTTATTTTGTAAGTGACCTTCACTGTATTAGCTGAATCAGTAATCAGTAAAATTAATAGAATAATCAAATTATGTACAAACTCATAAATCACTGCGAACGTGCTGTCAAAAATGCAGCTTTTAATATGTCCTATTGTTTCACAGCTGTATTAAAAATTGCAACTGCTGATTTCTGCCTCGATGGGGCCCGAAATGGCATTTAAAGGCTGTGTATGATGGAGAGCTACCAGGCCAAAAATTTTCACAACTGTTAATTTAGCTGTAATATGATTTGATGTCACCAGGGCAAAGTTGAAGCCGAGTACAGTGTTGTTGCTATCTTTCAGCAAAACTTGAATTATTGGTGGAGGCAGTCGCCAGTTAATTAGAGTAATATCAGTTTAAATGTCTGTCATTTAGGGTTAATGGTATCAAAGAGTTGCCTTGTACTTCAAGTGCAGTCAAATCATCTTGAATAGCCCATTGTATGAAAGTAATGCCAGCACAACGATTTTACTTTGTCATAAATTATTGGGGTGGCATTTAGTTTAATATTTCAGTTTTTGTAGTTAAATAATTTTGGCGAGTTCTTCCTAATGGTGTCATTTTTCATGCTAGGCTATTTTAATAGGTATTTTGGCTGTTTGTGATTGTTTAGCAACACAATCAAAATTCCTTTCCATTTTCATTTAAAACCAGAAGTTTTCTGCTGGCCTATGAAACAGGTCGTGCTCTCCTCCCCTGGATAGTAGGTCACTCTTGTAAAGAATAATTCATGTTTTTGTGCAGCCAAGCAGTGAAGTTCTTTCAGATCACACTAGAAAAATAAAGTGCATATATCAAAACCCCCTGGCTGTGGTTGAAGTCAAAAGAAAACTGTAATTACTGTTTTTAACTGAGGAATCTAGCTCTAGTCAAGTTAATAGTGCTATTCTTGTATGCAAGATATGAAATAAAGTTCTTTGAGTTGGTTTGAAAGATCCTGATAGCTGCTGTGTCAGGCAGGAAGCYGTGGGTTGCAGCAGCATTAGAGATAATAAACCCATAGCTCTAGGTTCTCTAAGACTTCTTCAGTGGATGTTTAACCTTTGTGTTATCTTCAACAATCTCCAAACAGCCAAGGCTGGGAATTTTGTGATGTACCTCTGGTTTTCCCTGAGGAGCAGGGGTGTTTTTAGGGCCCTGGTACTCCAGGGTGTCCCGTGGTACTTGGTGGTGCTGACAGCTCCTTGGGCTGCTGGTCCAGGAGTGCAGAGAGGGGCTTGGTGACCCTGTGCCTGTGGCTGGGCTGCACCAGTCCTGCAGGTCAGGAGGGATTGTGGGACTGACTGTCTTTGAACTGGTTCCTCTGCCATTAGAATGACAAAATAATGCCATTTTTGGAAGTCAGGTTTGCAAAGAGAAAGTTTTCAAGTTCATCATCTGTGAAGAGATGTCAAAATGCTTTCATTTCAAAATCACAGAATCAGAGACTGGTTTGGGTTGGAAGAGACCATAAAAGCTTATCCAGTGCCACCCCTGCCATGGTGGCACTACTCCAGGTTGCTCCAAGCCTCATCCAGCCTGGTCTTGGACACTTCCAGAGATCGAGGGGGAGCCACAGCTTCCCTGGACACCCTGTGGCAGGGCCTCACCCCCCTGACAGGGAGGGATATCTATCCAATCTACGCCTACCCTCCTTCAGTTTAAGGCTGTTCCCCTTGTTCTGTCTCTCCATCCATTGTCCCCAGTCCCTCTCCAGCTCTCCTGCATCCCCTTGAGGCCCTGGAAGGGGCTTTGAGCTCTGCCTGGAGCCTTTTCTTCTCCGGGTGAACACCCCCAGTTCTCCCAGCCTGGCTCCAACCCTGTGATAACTCAGTGGCCTCCTCTGAACTCCAAACAGCTCCACATCTTGCTTCTTTTGGGGGGGCCCATCCTGTCAGTAAATCAGTGTTACCAACATCTGAGTGCTTTGCCTTGCTGACCACTCACACTGACTGCAATTAGCAGAGCTGGATTAACCCTCATTTCTCCTGTGTTGCAGGCTGTGTGCTGTGTTTGGGGGGATCTACTGCCTCCGTCACGCCGTGCGCTGCCTGGTGCTGGACAGAGCCTCGGGACGGTAAGGCTGACACCAGGAACCTTCTGTTTATACACAAAACACAGGTGAAAAATGTCTTAAGTCAATTTAAAAAAAAATTATTCTTCCGAGATCCTCCTTGGTATTAATAACACATCAACCTTGATTAAAAGTAATTTGTGTATAGGTCCTCCAGAACAAGGGAAGTGGGTCTAGAATATAGAAACTAAATTAATTTCCCTGTGATATTACTACAGCTCCTGATCACCCAAGCTTGGAAGACAAATCATTTCAGCTGCCGGGGGGCTGGTGATGAGTGATGTTAGTTTTCCTTGTGGCCTTACCTACTCTAATTGATTTTCATCAGATGACAACAAAGCCCTCTGTTATTGCATTTTTAAAAATGGAACTCACCTAAAGACTCATCAGATTAATCTTTGCTGATAATGCATGTCACTCCAAGAGAAAAGACTTTAATGAGTTTTTAGGTAGATTGTTGTCATAAACTATGCTGCCCTCTTATTCCAGAATAAATTCTTTTACAACAATATCAGGCCTGTAGGCAGGTTTAAAGTTGAGCTAAGAAAAATCAACCTAGAGTTTTTTCCATAGTGGTATTTTTCACAGCTCTGCAAATTATCATATTTCTGTTATACGCATTTTATCAGATATTAGTCTAACTGCAGACTTTGGCTGTCTTAAAAACTCTGCATCTTAGTTTCTATAATTGAAAAGTTCAAGATGTTTTGTAGAAAATTTAGAAAATTAATTTAGAAATTAACGTAGTACCAATTTATTAGGATAATGAGTAGTTAAATGAGGGGCTGGTGTGTTTACTTCCAAATTACTCTGCAATTTCTTGAGCACAGTTCTTGTGGCTGCATTTTTCACAACATGGTCAAGTAGTAGCTGTTTGAAATAAAGAATAAACTCCAGATTTTACCTTCCTGCCAGTTCCTGAAGATTCTGGACTTCACTGCACAGTTGTAGACTTCGAGATGTAGACTTTGTGTTTCATCAGGTGTGTTGTTTCAAATGCATAATTCATATGCAGATTAAACTGTGCCCCTTTCAGAAACTGTCATTTATTTTAACACTGGTATTTGAACTGTTACTATAGGAAGCTTTATATTCCAATAATGTTTAAATACTTGAATTCCTCTTGCAAGGGGACAAAGCTTATAGTTGGTAGCAACTTCCAAACCCCACTCTGTGCAGTGGTACTAGTTGCCCCAGTTTCCAGCTTCTTTTGCACATCCTGAAGACCTTTGAAATCAGTGTTTTCTTTATAAGGTTATATGTGCTCTAGAAGAGCTGGAGTGCTACTTTTCCATTAACCTGCCTCTGTGTTTTGAATATAAGTTACACAGGGTTCAACATAGTGGAAGTGTCTTTTTTTTGTCTGCTTTTGGGGTTCATTTGTGCCTTTTTAGAATGATAGATTTTTGAGGAGCAGAATTGTTGAAATATTTCTAAAGATTTTTACCTGACTTTCATTATTTCAAAAACATTGAGCTTTTAATAGTGCCATTATCTGATAGTGAATATGAAGAGGCACAACACATCCAAGATATCCATTTCCTTTATCTTCTGTTTTGTTCTTGCTGTTATCTCCTTCCTCACTGTGTATTTCCCCCCTGCACCAGCTTGTATTTCCTCTTGACTTTGGGCTTCAGTGTTTTGCCTAATAAAAATCAGCTATCAAGTTGTTAATGAGGCTATTTATGAGTTACTGAGCTTTTGAGTCAACAGACCATTAATAGTAATTGGTAAGAGGCAAATTCATATTTGGCTGTCAGTGCAGCTGGCTCTGTGCTTGCAGAGGCAGCTTCCCCAGGTTACAAATGGCTCGCTTAGCGCTGCAGAAATGCATTGTGCAGTGGTCATTACCAGTTTATAGCTCCTTCCACAGCCTTCCAGGCTTCATCCACGCCTTAAGGCAGTGGTTTTTTCTCTATTTTTAATATTCCTGATTTAGTACACATAAGGAAAACATATACTTCTATCTACAGCCTTGACTTTCTTCTGAAACTTTTAGGATAAAGTTTAATTAAAAGTCCCTTATGTCACCAAAGTTAATTCCACCTTTTTTCTAGACGTGGCTAACATTGCTTTTTCACATCTTCCTACCCATGCCTGTTTATACAGAGAACAGGAGATTTCATACCTAGCTCTGCAATTATTTTTATCCTTTTTCTGTAGTCCTTTTTAAAGTTTTTGCAAAAAAGGTTCAGGCAAGACAGGGTGGAAGGAGTAAAAATTTTAGACATCTCTGTTTTAAGGTTTTAGTAATGCACTTGAAAATATCTGGGGTTTATATATTGTACTAGATCTACTGTTTCAGTAAGTTTGTAGAACATCCTGAGTTCTTGGTAGAACTGTGTTGCTGTGTTAGAAAATGAAAACTACATTGTATTTCTGAGGCGGAGAAAAAAACCCCACCTTGAACGTATGATAATGTTGTTGCTTTTCTCTTCGTTTATTGTATGTCAGTTTTTTGGGTACATGTAAAATTTCATCATAATGGTGGGCATTTTATATTGCTCACACTTCACATATGTTTCCAATTACATAATTCTGTCTCAAAAAGGAAGAGATGTGATAAATGGACATTTATACATCTGTGATAAAAAGATAGAGCAAACAGCCAGTAATTTACATATCTGCTGAAATACTGCAGACTGGTTTTGTCAGTGCTGCTGAGTCCATTTCAAGGATGTCGCCCTTAGTCCATTAGTTTGGATAATGAGCCCTATAAAGTACATTTATAACTCGTGGCACTGCAAGGAGATGGATTCTAATTTTCATCCTTTTATCCAGACACATTGAAAGAAGGTCAATGGAGGGTTCGCTGTGATTCATTGTCGCAACACAGATCAGATGACAGAGACCTGATAATGTCAGTGCAGAAGTGTTTGCTGCATGTGGAAGCACTACTTGAAAGAAATTTTCTCAGCATCACCCTTTGAAGTAAAGTGGGACTGAAATTAAAAGCTCTCTCTCTCTCTCTCAGTTTAAAATCTTATCACACGTATGACCTGCTGCTATTCCTGAACAAAAGAGAGGAAACAACACTTAGCAGGAAAATAAAATGTGTCGTTGCTTTTGCTGGCTTTGAGTGATGCAACATGACATTTAATCAACCTTTCCCCTTCCATAATGTTTGGGGGGTGGTGGGGAAGTTGTTTCATAAACAATAAGAAAGGTTATAATTAGAAATGAGCTGCAGCAGCTCGACTTCCTTGTTTATTTGCAGTATTCAAATGAGAGCTCAAGGATGAAATCACTGGGGTTAACAGTTAGGAGAAACTTGTTAAAGTTGCAAGTGAAACACATGTTGGATAGGATTTGAAACTGAAGAATGTTAGCTGTTAAACAGTGCTTGTACTGTTTCCAAGGTACCTGTTGAATTTGAAAATAGGGGCCAGATGTCTGGGAGCATAAGAAGTAAGTGTTACAAAAACATGTTTAATAGTCATAAACCTCTTACATTTACAGATGAGGACTCTCCGTGCACCCTTCTTCAATTCTCATCTCAGGTTATAGGAACAACTGGTTTACCAGAGCTGGTGGGAGCTGATTGCTATTACTTATTTASATTTGGGGTTGTAGATCATTACAGTCACAGAAGCTGACAACTAGTTTTAAGTTACAGAAATGTTGTTCATTCCTAAGGCATAACTTGCGTGTCAGATATTCCACTGGTAAATTACACTGTGATAAAACACGGGTAAATCTGCATGTGATCTCTGGCTCAGCATTCACTGGTTTAAGTCCTGTGTGTTAAATTGTTGAAACACTGATGAAGTCATTCCGAAGAATTCAGTTTTAAGAAAAAGTAATTTTCATTCCCCAAGAAAAGGTTCGGTAAAGCTAATTTGCTTTATTTACTTATGCAGTAAATGTTCTGACAGTGTAGAAGACAACACAGATCATGGATGCAGAATCAGTAGTAGAGGTTGCTTTAGTATCTGTGCGGCCTCCCTTTTGTGTCATATATATGATGTAGCTTTGTATGTCATACATAAGTGAAGTTTGTTCTTTCACAGAGAATTTTGCCTGTGAAAATGTGAAGTTTGTATTCTCATTTAAGCTTGCTGAATGGGTTCATTTCTGTGGTTTGCATTTCTGTCCCACTTCTATTTCTGTCCTTGTTCTATGGAGAACATTTGTGTTATTCTTAAAACATGAGGACGTAGTTAATCCCTTTGTGTGTAACTTAGAGATAAAGCGTATTTTTAGTCACAAACATGGCAACTCACTCCTGGAACAGTCTGATGCACTCATTTGTCAGGGAGSTTTCCCAAATCTCCTAATTTAATTTGCTATTTCATTTGTTAAATATTATTATTAAAATAAACTTGGTTTTTGTAAGAAGAGAGAAAGAGAAGAAACTGCACTGGATAGGGTAGTACCTACAAAATAATTCACAGTTGTATTTTTTTTACGTATTATGAGGTAAGAAGTGTAGAACTAAATGCCAGTGTTGTAAGCTTATATTTTCTGTAAAAATGACCAATTTATTAGAGTTGGGATATCATTATTCATATTGGCATTGCMTGTGGAAAACTGCATATGCCAGGTAGAATGTGTCAGTCTGGGATTTGGTGATCAGTTGAATTGGTTTTGGGGTTCACATGTTCAAGAAATACGTACCTAAATTAATTGAAAGATACAAATATTGTTCTATATAACTCAATTTTAACAACTTACACGTGCTTTTGTTACCTTACATCAAAATTTCTTACTGTGTTTTTTTTTTTTAAACAGGTGCAAAGCCATTGTGGATCATTTTGGACAAAGAATAAGTGCCAACTACTTTATTGTGGAAGACAGTTACCTCTCAGAGAGCACATGCACAAATGTGTGTTACAGGTATGTGGTAAAACAAAAAACACAATTTCTTTCAATAATGGTATGTAAAGTACCCTGCAAGTTAAACTGAGGAGCCTCTTGTCCACTCCTTTATTTTTACAATACAGTTCAGTTCTGTGCAAAGTATTTCTCTTCTATTAACTGTAGGATATACTGTGGACTTCGTATAGTCAGGTTTCCTTCAGATAGCACTGAAATCAGGTTCCCCCTTTCCATAAAAAAACCCCAAGAGCTCTAAATGTGTTAGGAATTTAAATTTGCTAAGATGTGTTTGGAAGGTGAAGGTGCCGGTTGCTGTCCTTGCTTTAAATTTGTTCAGCTTTAGATGAGTACTAAACTTCATTGATTCCTGTGGTTTGATTGCTGTTGCCAGAAGCACTGGGCACACCCTGTGTCTGGCTGACAGCAGAGCAGGTGAGGGATCAGCAAAGCTGTGGTGGTGAGGGCAGAGCAGGAATAACCCTGGGCACTGCAGGAGCACAAACTGCAGGTGATGAGGGAACTCCACCCTGCTGCATTTCCCCTTCATCCCAAGGCTCCTGTGCTCTCTGGAGCATCACAAGGCCTTAATATGCTGGTGCTAAGCTTGATCAAACAGGCAGAACTTTTTAAAAAGCAGAAGGAGACTGTCTGATACAACTGCACTGACTCATTTATTCATCACCTGTTTTCGTCGTTGAAAATATTACATTGGTGTTCCAGGTGTGTTTCTGCTTCAGCACCAGGCAAAATACCCCACCAAGAATCATAGTAATAAAGGTTATATAGTGAAATACCCCTGGTATTACCAAAATTATGATTCYAAATTGCTATTTTTTACAGTTTTGTTTTCATTTTGCATAATGAAATTTATTATATAATTATTTTTATGTCATTCTTTTATTTAATTGTAGGCAGATCTCCAGAGCAGTGCTCATTACGGATCAGTCTGTATTGAACACAGACTCAGAGCAGCAGGTACACACCAATTCTGTATCATTTGTGTCATGTGTTAATGTTTAGTTGTTGGTAGGAATTAAGTCATTCATTCAGTTTTGCTTGTGCTTGAATCAAGATCTTTACCCAGCTCTGTACTGGTAATTGTTTAATTTGTCTTTGTGTATGTAAAACTATTACAAATTTTAGTTTAGTTTAGTTCAGTGACTGGGATTTTCCYGTTTGGCTCATGCTATAATTAGTAGAATTTCTAAGCTACTGTCTTTATTTTAATTTTGCTTGCTTTTTAATAAAATGTTACCCTTACTATTCTGTTAATTATTTMTCTTGTCTAAACTTTGTTCAAAGCTCCTTTGGTTTTTTTAAACATTCCTTTTTGCTGTTTGAAGTTCTCACTTTACACTTTAAGATGCTTTTTTGGATCTGCTTTGTCAGTCTTTGTAGTCCTTAATTTTAGAGGGTATTAATCAGTGTTGTGTTTGTTCTGTCCTAGTAAACTAGAAAATCCAAATGGTGTAATTGCAGTTCCTTTTCAGCCGTAGTGAGGACTGTGGTGGCTGCCAGGTCCTGCAGGACACTTTGCTTTCCCTCAAGCTCTGCTTTCTGCTCCCCAGGTTTCCATTCTGACAGTGCCTCCCCTGGAAGTGGGCAGAGCAGCAGTTTGTGTCATCGAGTTGTGCTCCTCAACCATGACATGCATGAAGGACACCTGTAAGTAAAGGAGATTGTCCCCTTTGGCTCTGGCAGCTCTGGAGCAGGACTGAAAATCTCTGTGTGTTGTTTCTCTGCTGCACAGAACACAGGGAGCAGTGGCTTGTTGCCATTGTGGAGCTTCATGGACTCATTTTCACTTGCACAGGAATAAATCCTTCTTCAGGAGATAAAAATAATATTCCAAAGCACATGAATCTTCCTGGTAATGCCATTTGTTGGGTTTTTTTCTTTTAAATGGGCCCCCTTGGGTGAACTATTAAATGGAAATACCTGAAATACGCTGTATTTGGGAGCTTTTTATCTTCTGAAAGGATTCTGTTGTTGMTATTTTATGTGAACTTGAAATAACTGAGCAATAAAATGTTCATTTTGGGTATTTATTAGAATAGAATTAGAGGTTACCTTACTTAATTCTTAACAAGAAAGAAGTAACTGTAATAATTACCAATTAATTTTGCTGTTAAGTAGGCTTGAACTAAGTTCTTTGCATATGAAAGAAGAGTAAAGTAAATGATTAAGTCATTCAAAGTTATATTTCCTACTAAATCATAGTAAAAATAATATGAGTTTGTAATTAATTAATAACTTAGTGCTATAAAGCATATTGTTAATATTTATCATTTAAATAGCTGAATTCTTTTTATTAAGGGTTCACAAAATATATACAGCTGGAAGTGAAACTAATGAAGGATTGATGTTCCATAGATCTAAAGTATTAGTTTCAGGAGGATTTTTATAGGGCTGAAATATTAAGGTTCCTGTTATTTACTTTTCTCCAKAAATTCCTTTAATTTCAGAAGAGAAGGTACTGCCTTTCATAATGAAATTTGTCTTCATATATTGAAATAATTAAGTTCTATATTAGGCATAGCTGAGTTCCAGTTATGGGACATATTTCATAATTTTTATAAAAACTTTTACATCATTATCTGTAAATGGGTTTTAACCTGACTGATTTCTCCTTGGAACAATTATTTAAGGTAAGTATACAAATACATCTACTCTTTGATCACACTGCCCAAATGACAGGCACATCATCTGTATTGCCACTTGAGTGGAACCAAACTCCTTCACTTGCCATAAAAATGGAGACTGTAATGATGAAATCAGGAACTGAACTCATCGTTCTTCTTGCTGGGAGAATTACTTGAAGACAAATGTTGGCAACCACTGTAACTAATGCAGTTATACCTGAGTAAATCAAATATAATCAAAATATATACTGATGACTGTGACTCATAACCATAACCTTAAAGATAATAAAAAAGATTTTATAGAAAGTAAGTGATGTGAACTTTAGTGATTCATGGCTGTTTTTTTTGAGGAAAGAATAGATTATATTACAGTGTTTGGGATTGGAAGCATCTAGTTAAGATTAGGGGAAAACTTTGATTATCACCACTCTTTTCCTCATTTTAGTACATATTCCTTCAGGCAGAAAGTTTGGTCTGGGTTGAATGAAAAAATGAATAATAATGTTTGAATAGAATCTGTATGTGTGCATCCTGAAAGCAGAGGAGCATGAAGGGGTAAGTTTCTGTTCCTGATGGAACCAGGGTCAAGATCTGTRTGATGTACTGGAAAATAATGACAACAAATATAGCCAGGCTTCAGAGAGAAGAGACAAAAATGTCATCTGGGTTTAAAACAATACCTGAGCTGTGCACTGCTTTTAAATGGAACAGAAATTTACAGTAATGAAGAGAAAAGTAATCAGTTTAAACTCTGTACAATGTTAAATTCCTTCATGATTTTCTGATGGACACTTTTCTGGTGAGAAGCTTCCAGGAGCAAATGAGTGCAGTAAGGTGGTTTTATGAAAAGCTTTAAAGTGGTGAGGCTTTTAAATGAATGAATGGCTGGAAAATCAGGTGTGGTAAAGCAGCTGGTTCTGTATCTGAGCAGAGGCAAATGGGACAGAAAAGGGTCAGGAGCTGCATCAAGTGATTGTCCAATGAGGTAGCAACTGCAGAGTCTGCAAAACAGAACAAATAAAGGAATAGTTCAGCAATAGTTCCTCCCATCTAAGAATTGGATGAATAAAATGTTGTACAGAGGATTGCACAGTCACAGTGTACATCATAGAAGTAACTTAGAGAATTCTGAGGTGTTTCCAGAGAATTTCCATCTGTGCTGTACATACATTGTATGTCCATACTACAGCACTTCCCTGGCTTAAAGGAAATGATTTTTGTGAAGAATTGTGATCTCTAAAAGCCTGCTGTGCCTTATAAAAATTGTAAATGTTGTTTATCTCTCTTTGTGACGGTGATTGGAATTAATTTGTGTTCTCTTTTCCCAGATTTAGTCCATCTAACCTGTCCGTCAACTAAAACTGCAAGGGAAGATTTAGAGCCTGTTGTACAGAAGTTGTTCAATCTAAATGCAGAAAAAGGTAAAAATAAATAAATGAGGTATTATGATACTATCTTGCATAAATAAAATTTACCAAAGTAGCTGTTACTGCCTTCTTCAGCTGTGGTCTAACTTCAGTATCCAAGGACATGACTCTTAAGTGTCTCGGACCTTTTTATTTTTCACACTCTGTTTTTCCATGAAACATATTTGCTGTTCAGCACATCCTTGAAAGATGCAGTAGTGAAATGAAATATTTGTGAAATTGTAGAAGCTGCTTGGGTTGTTCTTGCCTCTTATTCTCAGGCTGTTGCTCGGCCTCTTGTCTTGAAGTGTTTCCTTGTTTGCTGTTTGAATTGAAATTCTCTGGATTATGAAGTTGTTCTATATTGTTATCACAAAGATAGATTTCCAGTAATTAACTATTTGGCCCAAAATTCAAGGAAACCTTGGCTACTTCTTTTAACTTTGGCATTGAGATGGACAATTCCGCACCCCAGAGGAAAGCAGCTGCTGATGGAGCAGTTGCTGCCTGGAGGGAAATTGTTCCTGAAACACTTGGGCTAATTCCACACAAGTTTTTGAAATTTAATCCTGAGATCTTGATTTGTGGTAGATGCTCACAGAGTAGGTGATGTGTGTGTGGGAGATGCTGCTGTGTTCTAACTCKGGCAAAAGCAGTTTAAATACAGTGTGCCCATGCTGCAAGGCAGTAAATCACACTTCTTCTGAGAGAAAACAATGCTCAGCTCCTAGTGACAGGGGTTTTGTTGGTATATATACTAAGATGTGGGAGTACTTCATAATACTCGTAATTGGTTTCCTTGTAATATTTAGAAAACAACTTGGATTTGTAAATAGAAAACTTTATTAGACTGGAGAGTTGCAAACATTTCTCATTTGTACATGTGTTAACTTAAAATCTGTTAATTTTCACCTTATAATATTTAACTTCTACCTTCAATTTTCAAGACAGTGCCATGTGTTTCAAAGACCTGGTGRAGAGAAGACGAGCTTAGTGTCTTCTAATGATTTGGGGAGGGATAGCATTAATCTTAATGTTTAAAGTGATCCAGTTTCGAAATGATAGATTGTTTAGAAGCTGACTGAAATTCTTCTGTAGGAACTCTGTGATCATAGGGGTCCTCAGGTGCACTGAGGCACTGAAAAGCCAGTTTTCCCTGACACATAGGCCTTTTTATCATCAGGATGAGGTAGTGGTCRTATTTTAATTAAAATGTCAGAACAAATACTGTTGGAGTTATTGAAAATGAATCACCAGATAAAGTGAGCACTGGGCCATGGCAGGTCAAAGAGGCAAAGTCACCTGGAGAAGAGGACTCCATTCATTTTCCTGCCTAAATGAGGAAGAAGTAACTTTTATGAGCAATGTGAACTTTTAAATATATTAAAGAGCATCTTGCCCTGTATTAAGCCTCAGACTTTCACAGGCTGATGAATTTAATTTATATTTCAAACTGTTCAGTATGGGTAGCACCTATTTTTTTTTAACCATGTGACAGTTATGAAAGGTACTGAAAGAATAGCAATAGATTTATCTCTTTTCTTGTAATTCAGCTGCTTTAAAATACTGTTTTGAATGCCGTAGTTATCAAGAAGTTTCTTCCTTGGAAAGAAGTAAATCTCACAAGGTCTTTTACAAGCTTCATTWACTTTAGAGGAGGCAAAATACAAGAAAGGGGCAGCAAATATTGCAAACAAATAGTGTCTGTTAAGCTCAGAATCTGTGTTGTGTATTCCTCCATTGCATTGTGCACTGTTAAAAAGTGACCTTCATGTTCCCAGAACTTTCTCTGCCTGTGTGCAGA
Organism: Mixornis gularis; assembly: GCA_003546035.1. NCBI lineage: Eukaryota > Metazoa > Chordata > Aves > Passeriformes > Timaliidae > Mixornis > Mixornis gularis. The sequence goes on along the minus strand of QVAJ01000030.1, from coordinate 2,298,038 downwards.
GGGAAAACAGGAATGTGTAAAGTACAGCAGGGAGGGATGGATTATGAGCAAGGAGGTTGAATTGGTGATTATTTTGTATTCTTGATGAGTATTGCAGCACAGTACAACCCAGTACAATAAATACAAATTAGTAATTTATTTTTATTTAGCAGCCCTGCCGTAATTAGAGACTATGTGCAAAGATAAAGTCTGAAATGAGGGRAAGAAATGACACATCAGAAATATCTGTGCACAGGGAATGCAATTCCTTTGAGCTGACAGAGGCCAGAGAGGACTTGCTCAGTCTGTCATGTGCTCTGGGAGTTTATCCCCAGTGAAGGAGATAATGTGAGAGGTGTTAAATTTAAACCAGGCTTCTTGGTAGGGTGCTCCGAGTGATAACTGCTGCTGGTGTGGTGCAGGGTGTGCAGAGAGAGGAGAGTTTSCATATCTGTACTTGGAAAAGAAAGGGAAAGAATGATGAAGGAGGATCTCAGAAAGTTAAATAAYTGGCTTTTTGAAGAACAAAAATATATCATTATAGTAATTCCATGGTAAAAATTTGATTTCCAGTATGCTGGATTGCATGTCTACCTCATCACACAACTACGCTGGTTACTGCAAACACACCTTTTCCTTTTCAGAGACTGAAAAKGAAGAACTGGAGAAACCCAGAGTCCTCTGGGCAGTCTACTTCAACATGAGAGATTCTTCAGGAGTTGAGAAGAGTTCCTATGCTGGCTTACCCTCCAACGTTTATGTCTGCTCCGGGCCAGACTCTGCTTTAGGAAACGACTGTGCTGTCAAACAGGTTGGGCAGAGCAGATTTTGGCTGCAGAACTTTAATTTAAAAGAATTAAGTCCAATACAGGTCTGGGTTGTTCTGCTGTATGAAAATATACATGATGACTGTGCAAAATTATACTACTAGGTAGATGGAGAGATCAGGAAATAGTCACAGTCTTTTACCTGGAAGGTAAAAGAGAAGATACAGTACAAATCAAAGCCAAAATCCTGTCTACAGTTCAAGTTGAAAGGATCACCAAAGGAGTTTAATACTTGCAGCACATAGTCCCAAACCAGAAACTTACTGGGGAAAAACCCAAGACAATTCCTAATGTGGTAGATTAGGCCTCCTGCCTCATTTTTCCTTCTCTTTGCCTTGGTATCACTGTAATACAGAATTTTTCCTTTCAGAGATCCCCTGGATAAGGAAAGTACAAATTCTTGGGCAGATCTACTCCAGCAGCCCCTGTGGTGTCAGGGCACTTTCAGAGACAGGAGAACGGTTCACAGCTGTGGAGGATTAAGTGTCACTAGGCATTTTTAAATCTGTGTTTTTCATGGCCCATGTTCAGACAATGTGCATGCCATCTTCCAGCCAGTTGCAGGATTTTTTATGACTAAGTCATAAACCTCTTAAAAATAAGAATTTGAAGTGGAARGGCTAACATAGCCTGAACTGCAGGGTCAGAACAGTGTCATTAAGGGCTAATAGTATCCTTCATTTTGCTTTACAAGGCAATAATTTGCCTCTCAGAGGGATAAAGAACTGTAAAGACTAAAAATAATGCAAGACAGTTATTATGGCAGCAATTTTAAATTGTGAATGAGTTCCTTTCAAAATTTGATTTTTTCAAACTGTTGTTTAAAACAGGGTATGTTAAAAACTGATTAAATACACTTAAAGCACACCTATTTCTGATTCTAACATTTCTAACACTCAGGTTTKTTTTCTCTAAGAGCTCTTCTTACCAGTGAACCATGATGGGATAGATCAGGCCCTGTTTAAATATCTTCGTGCTGTAGTTCGGACTTTGTGTTTGAACTGCTGGCCATCAGTGAGAGAGGTACTAAGCAGATCTCCAAGGAGGAACCATCAAGAGCCTAAATCACTGCCTTTTAGACAAAAATAGAGGCTGCATTTTTTTGAACTTGACACAAATTATGAAACAAATTGTCACAAATWAAAGTGGAAAATATTTCAGTGTAAACACGTTTATAATTCGAAGTCGTGTTTAAGAGCAAAGTGAAGAATAGACTGAAGATGAGGCAGCAGTCACATCATGCAGGGACACTTGTAGACAAGTGGAGGAAGGAAATAGCTGTAAGTTGGTGTGTCTTCCACTCCCAAATCACTTTCACCCTACTAGGAATGGGATAGGAATCTCCAAACAGGAGATATTTGCAAATTCATGGATCAGAATAGCTTAAAAAACCCCAGTGTGCATGTTAGTCTTGAAGATAGCTTGGAAAATTATATCTAGTTTCTCTAATAATTTTGGGATTAGTGTTTTAGCGGTACTTGCTGTGATTTCTTTCTTTATTACCATCAGTATTACTGAATTCTGATTGTCCTGCTGTGTGATTGCACTGCTGATGCATTATTGGGAAGGCAAGACCACAGCTCTTAGAGACATCTCTCCATGTACACTTCACGTACAAATTACTGCCCACTTGTTTTGTTACAATTCTGTGTTCAGTTCCTGGTGTGATAGTGACTTAATGCTGATGGTTGCATTTATTTGCCCTGAGGACAGGCTAAATGAAATGAAGATGCCATTTATGGTCCTTTCAAACCCTCTATGTGTGGATCCAGTAAAGCATCTGGCTTCCAGTTTTCTGTGTTTTCACTGCTGCATCCTGACATGAATTATTATGAGCTAAAGTAATATATTCCCTGACATATTTCAGACTTCTGAGGCATCTTCATGGTTATGARAGGATGTACTAAAACTGTCAGGCCAATATTTGTCCTTTAACCTGTTTATTTTCTCTATCTGGAAGGATTTCAGAGTTAATCAAGTGTTGTTAGTTTGGTTGTGATCCCTGTGAAAGTTGCTGTGGAAGTCCACACAGTTTTCCCACAAGTTGGGATGCAGTAAAACAGGAACAAAATTTAGTTTTATTCAACTCCAGCTTACTGGAATTGCTATGCAAGGGCTTTACAAGCCTATTTCTTAATGCTGGATTCAACTGGACACACATTTCTCAGCTGATACTACTAAATATTGCAGGAACTATTGCCTGCCTTAATTACATACATTAAAAGGCAAAGTGTTATAATGAAAGAGTTGTTAAATTATTATTGTTTATTCTGTATTGCTTCAGCTGGATATGGTTAACTTAAAAACTTGGGAGACCTGAAAGTGCTCTATACCATTAAATTGTTCAGTTGTAATCAGTGTCATGATGTCTTACATAACATTCTTCCCATGTTGTTCCCATGAGAATTTCTTCCCATGTTCAACCTTGTAACTGTTTGACCATTTTTGGAGTGCATATTTGCTGACTGATTGGACTGAATAATTGTTGAGACCTGCATAGGAAGTGTTTGTGTGCTCTAGTTTGTCATATATTTCCTTCAAAATAAAACATCTTCCCTCATTGTATTCTATTAAATACAATAATAATTGAAATGTATTTTCGGAGTAGCAAGGACAAGTGCAAATTTGAAATGAAAAGTTTTTCACTTGCCTTCAAAAAGTTAAACCCCAGCTTTTTAGGATGTGGTACCCCCTTGCTACCTGCACTTACTAGGCAAGCCTTTCAAATGACAAAACCATGATTTTGAAGCAGAGAACAAAATTGTCCATTTTTTCCTACAMGAATACAAAAAATTTGAAACAGTTTTGCATGAGTACGGAAGAGTAAAATTTAGGAAAGAAGAATGAAAAGTGAAATTGAACTGAGAGTAGACAGGTCATTTAAGCAGCTAATAGTGGRGTCCTGCATCCACGTGCTGCTGATGGAAACCTAGTGCTGGTGTGCAGTGGAGTTTATCCCAGAGAGCTCTTGGGTACAAGCTCAGGGATGGATTCACCTGCAAACAATTCCCTCTTGTCCAGGATTCCTCATGGTGTAAGGAGCCTTTGCAGATGGTACTAAGAGAGGCCTGTCAGTTTGGCAGGCAGAGCAGGGTCTGGASCAGGAGGATTATCAGGATTAACAGCATTCCTTCTTGTGTGGGAGCTCTCATCACAGGCTGCCTTTGGGGATGGGTCACTGAACAGACAAATGCAAAGGGAATATTCCATCTGCCCTCCTAGAAACCCAAGCCAGACCCATGATCTGCTTCAGGTGTCTGGGTTTGCCTTGGAAACTTAAGGACTTGGAAAAGSAAGCCTTGATGGAAATGTGGGGGACATGTGGATTCAGTAAATGAATTCCCAACATCTCAGGCTTTTTAAATTTTGAATTTATTTATAAGATAATCTTATAGATGGGTTATTTGTACAGGCACATGTAAAAGTATTTAACACTAAGTAATAGAGCTTCTTGCATTCTTGTGGGGTTTTAAAGGATTTTTGTTCTCCTTTGTTTGTATAAAATGTCTGATTCTCTGGAATTCTAGGRTTGTATTCCTTTGGTTCTTTTTTCTCCCAGATTTTGTAGTTGTATCGACTGTGTTGTAATAACAACCACATTGGTGTTCCAAGAACATGTTTCTTTTTAATGTCTTCCATTGCAGTGGCCAAAAAACTTGCGTGTATTTAATTTCTAAACCTTGATGGCGTGAAGAGCAAGTGCTATTTCTTGAACTAGATCTGTCTTTTTTATCTAAAATACAGTTCTTTTCACACATACTGTCTGTGTGCACATGGGTCTGTGCATGTAATACCTTGGAATTATAGACAGAAGTTTTTAATAAACCACAAATGTATTGGGATGTATTTTCAATGGTAATATATTCCATTGGATAAGAGTAGTTCTCAGCTGGGCTATGTTTAAACTGTTCAGAAAGGGAGAAATAGAAAATTTTTGCAGTTTTTTAGTTTAACAAGGCAACCCACATAGCCATGATATGGACTGTATATATGTACAATTCCCTGGGTTTCCTTGTTACGTGAAATGGATCCCTCTCTCTGGAAAGAGCCAAGCTCTTTCCCATGCTTTACCTTGGACTGCAGGTAAGGATGGTTTTATAGTGCAAAAGATCAGCTGGCTTCCAAAAAAATCCTCTTTCTTGTTCCCAATACAACATAGAATGACAAGCATTTTTTACAAAGCCCCATGCTGTGACTTCGTAGTAGAACAATGTAAAAAGATAAATTGCATTTTCTCTTTTGAGGTCTGCAAAAAGGAATGGATTTCCCATGTGTTTACAATACTGTCAAAATACTAAATCACTATTGATTTGAAAGAACGGAGGTTAATCTTAAATATCTGTAAAATATTGCTTCAGGGTGGTACATTTCAAGGTGAAGTTTATGTTATTCTTCTTTTTCCTGAATAGGCTGAGACTATTTTCCGAGAAATGTTTCCAGCAGAGGAATTTTGCCCTCCACCACCGAATCCAGAAGATATTATTTATGATGAAGATGAGATTGAGCCAGAAGAGTCTGGATTGAATAATTCGCCAGAGACAAAGCCTGAATCCTCAGCTGAGGAGAGCAGTAGTGGAGATGGTGCTGCTGTTGCAAAGGAGGAATGAATGAATGAGTGAATGAATGAATGAATGAATGAACAAACAGTTTTCTCCTAAGAGAAGAGGAGGTTGACCCAAACTAGGACACAAGAGAGGAACAGTAAGAAAAAGAGGTTTAAAACCCCAAGAGATGTGTTATTTACCATTGCCTTACTTTCCTTACCTTGGATCATCTTTTTAAAGTAGTTTCATTGATAGCTGAGGCACTTCTAAACAGTCATAGGTCCACCAGATCCAGTGGGGTTTGTAGCTAAACAAAAAAGTACAGAAGCATCTGAATTGAAAGTGCTAAAATAGGATTTATGATTTATTGAGACAATTTGGTTTTGTTTTATGTCTTAGAAAGAATCTTCTGTCTGTCAAGGAGGCAAMAAGTCAAAACTAAGCAAAAGAAAAAAGTGCAAGTTTGTTTACCAGTAAGAAAATGATTTCTTCTAAAAATCCTTGGCTCTCTGCTTATTAAACTGCTGAAGGTGAGGCTCACCATCTGTCCTTCACAGTGGTCCTATGAATGGAATTTAAAGGCAATAATATTGACAGTTCTGGAGTGGCTTTACTGTATGGTTTTGAAACTGATGCCATAATCAAGTAGGGGATATAATCCAGAAGATGTTCCTCACATGGAACTATTTTACATTCGGTTTTTTTAGTTAGACCTAACAGATGACACATTTTCACTAGTGACTTCAATTACTGGAGTCAGGAAAATGACAGAATTTAAACTTAATGCCAGATTTCCCAGCAAAATACAAAGTCATAAATGGAACATTTCTGTTATTAGTCTCTCTGGATTTGTTGCACTGTTTGGGCCTTTAGGAAGTCAGTAGTTACTTTTTGAAGTTTGGGGCCTGAGAAGTTTAAATGACCATCAACTTGAGGGGGTTTATGGTGGAGAGAAASTTCAACTGATAGTTCCAAAGGTTTGTATTGATCCCAGTTAATAGGATTAAAATTAGTGTGATAGCTGTAAACTATGCATTTTGTAACGATAAATCATKAAGCATTTATACAATAAAATTTATTGAACTATTTATAAACCTAGTTTGTATGATAAAACTACAAAATAAGAAAGCTGTTGTAAATGACCATGTTAAACTTGCACTTCTTCTGAACCATGCTTGAAATCAGATATGAAAAGTATTTATCACGTACTTAAAGATTTACTTTAAAATGCACACCCAGTAGATCAGTAGTATCTCTAGAGTTGATGAGTTGGGGTTTAAACTTCCTTATGAAGGTAGAGCCAGTTCCAGCAGTGCTTAAATACTGTAAGTAAATACAGAATGCCATTGAGACATGAACATTGAGCTCTGCCTGGCCGTGCCACAGCCAGGCTTCTGTACAGTCCTGTGGTGCCTGTGCCTGCCCTGAACCTGGCTCCAGGCCAGAAAGGGGAATTTATTTATTTTTTTACAGCATAACTGATACTCTTCTCCTTGTCCTGCGTCATGTCCACGGTCCAGTTTGAATTTCAGGGTTAGTGTTTGCACCCTTTGTTGGATAGGTACCAGTACGTTTGTGTCTGCGTGTGCATAATCCCAAAGCTCTCAGAAAAACATGTGGCTGAAATGTTGCCAGTGTTCATCAGCTGTAACCTCTGGATGCCTGTGATTGAGCATTTATATATATATATTATATATATGTATAAATAAGCAGGCTGTCTCTTTATTTAGCTGTAATTTCTCTGTGTATTGGGAAGCATGAGTGTATGGTGATTTTATTTAACATCTGCACATCTGTAAAAGAACTAAGTGGAGCGACCTATTCCTGCTTGTCTCTCAAAAACGGGGATCATAGTTGAATCTTTTATCTCTGTTTACAAAGAAATTGCTTGATGAAAATTAAAGGCTTGCTTGCAAGTGCATTGTCCTGAGTTTTCTTTCAATTCTTTTTCCAAAGAAAAACAGTTAATTTTTAGCTGAGATTTCCTGAGAATTCTCTTGGCTGCTTTCAGCACAAGGACACCTGTAATTGCCAGTATGGGTACCTGTGTTACCAAGTTTACATCAATTCATGTCTGAGTTCTCTATGTCCATGTGTAGCCAGGTTTGGAAATAGTGCAAATTTGATTTGAGATCTGATGGAATGATGTACACGTTCGAGGCTATGACTTTACACTACATTGGTTGCTTAAAAACTGTTTTCATGTCTCTTTCATAGGGTGAATGGAAACATTAAATGTTTTTCCTATGGTACTTGAGTACCCAATAGTTCACTTGCAGGAGCACTAGATCAGACTGTTGGTATTTTACAGAAATCATGCTCTGAACTGCATTTTGTYCTTTAAATGATGTAAGCATGCAAAGTAAGGGTTAGGCTTTTTTGAAGTAGTTTTTAAGGCTTGTCATACAGGATGTATTCAAAAGATAACATGACTTTTTAAAAACTGGCAATTTATCTGTAGGATTATTAATAAATCAAGTTAAAGAAAGATAAGGTTAATTGAATTTTTAAACAAGTAGCTGTATTATCCTTCAAGCACCTTGGAGCTCATACAATATTCACACCTTTTTTTTCCTAAGGAGTGCTTTGATATGTTTGAATTCCTTTTTTAATGAGTGCTTTCTTTTTAAGTTGGTTAATTAGATTAACCCTTCATATTCAAAAGTCCATTTTGTGCCATTTTCCCTTCTGTGGCATTGCCTGGGCTGTAGGACTGCAGGTGGTTACTGCTCCTTTGGAGGAATTTTCAGCCATGAAGCTGCTTCGTCGGCTTTTTCTGGTGATGATAATGCTTAGGGCCATTTGACAGGTAATCATTAGAACTTGGATCCTTGCAGACTATGGGGTCTTTTCTCCCATCATTTCAGGGGGATTTATGTGGGCAACTCCTATTAATGTTAATGGGACTTGCATGTGTAAATCCTCCTTGCATCAATGGGAAAATTGACCCCTGAAACAAAATATCTGCGTGTTAGACTTGCTGATTCAGAAACATCCAGGCGCTGCCAGCTCCTGTTTGGAAATGTGCTGGAACGTGTGCCATTTCACTGGAATTCTGTGGGGGAGTTTTCAGGATTTTCTCTTTTACATTGTATTTTATATTTTCCATAGATTGAATCTTGTCAGAGTTCCCCCAGTGATTCTCTTTGTGTAGAGGGGAAATGCAATTTCCCATTCCATACTGAGCAGGTTGYACAGCTCCTTGGATTGGATCTCATTTTATTTCAACCCCCCCTCTTGCCCCCCTCAGTCTTTTTGCTTCAGCAGTGTGAGTTGCAACAGCTTAATTTCAAGAATAATTTGCTAGTGATGTATTGATTAATGACAAGTCAGAAGTATTAATGTAGTGTTTTCACACAATAAGAGRCTGGGTCACTTACAATCCATAATCTCTTCTGGGAAAAGGATAAAATTAATTTCCTCAGCACTCATATGTGTGCTTCAATACCTTGGCAGTACAAATGAGAATGCATTTTATCTGTGGATAAGTTTATTCATTCTGTATTGTGTATGGTGTCATTCACTCAGTTGCTTCTGTAGATAATTTATATAATCTCTGCAGTGCATTTTTGGGTTTTACTTATCTGGTGATTTTATATCAGTATCAAGTCACCCCTTGGGTGTGAAAAGTCTGGTATGGAACTGCACAGACTAAACTGCTCCAAGGATCTCTCCTGGCTTTTCTGCCATMGCGAGTGCTCTCTTCAGCCATTAATGATCCATGAGATCTGCAGATTCTGGTGTGTTGTCTTCTGTTCATGTTCCTTTTTTAAATTATTTCTGAAGATTTTGTGCCTGCCATTAATGCAGTTGCTGATTTTCCAACGAGGGGAGCAATTTGCTGAGATCACATCATGGAACAGTTGATCTGTGTGTCTGCAATTCCTAACAGTTTTTCTCTAATGGTATGACAAAATTAYTAATTCATGAAATTTTATCACTTAAACTCTTGCAGAAACCAACCACTATAGAACATCCAAAARTTAAAATTACCTGTGTTGCCAGAGTTGTCAGAAATAAGTGGGAGAGTTGCRGTGGCAGAGCAATTGCTGCGTTCCTTGGGTCAGCAATAATGCCAAATACCTGTGGTGAGATGTAGAAGTGGTTGTGACACTGGAAGTTCGAGACACTGATTTAAAACATTCATTTATTGCAACCCAATTTAATAGTAAGCTTGCTGCAATGAACAGATGGAAATCTTAGCTTAGGTGTATGATTTCAAGAACTTTTTWAATGTGATCAAAAGTTTCCATAGGTGGATTCTTTGAGCTGCAGAGGTGAGGGGTAGGAAATGGTCAGCCATGTGGAATTTATGTTGTCAGCCTCATCGCCAGCAACAAAACAACTCGTYGTGGAAATAGAGCTTATTAGCAATTCCACCATTATGTTTATTTACAGGCTGCCAGTTCCTGTTTTTAAGAGTGAATGRTTCTTCAAAATCTGGCTGGGGAGACCAGCAGGAATGTTGTAAATCTCACTGACATCTGAGATTTAGAAAGTTGACAGTGAAGTATCAGGAAGATGCAGTTGTTGACTGCATGGGAGTTCTGATCAGAAGGGACTTTAATAGAAAATACTCTTCCTGTCACAATTCCAACAGACAATTTATTTTACACTGCTTGCATACATTGACAAAAGAGATGGAAAGTATCAACCTGAGCGTATATCAGACCCAGATGGGTTTGACTAAGCAGCTCAGGAAGTCTCAGAACACCCACATTTTTAGATGGAGATTTTCAGGGTCTCATACTACTTTCTTAAGTGCCACCCCCTAATTTATTCTGTATTTGGGTCTCTGGAGAAGGCCTTAGTGCTGTTCCTACGTTCTGTAGGGTCAAGACTTCAGGAAGTGGGGCTGGCCAAGCCTGTGGACCCTCYATCTGCCCTCTGAAGCAGCACAGGCTTCTCTGCTGGCAGGACAGCARCTGGTGGCAAACAAAAACATCTTTGGCTTTCAGAGGTGCTTTTGTGCTGCTCCAGGTTCAGGCAGCTTCTCTCTGGGGTTCTGTCTCACTCCTTTTGGGCTGAGCATGGAGCTGGTCTGGGAAATGCTGCTCCGTTGGGAATGGTTGTTGGCTCGATCCTGGAGCTGAGGTCAGCAGTGATAAGATACCTGGGTAATGCTGTACCAGACTGCAGCTCACCAGCGCCTCAAAACCAGTTCACAACATAAAACCAGTGTGGGTTTTTGCTGCTGAGCTGGTAATTGTACCTGAGCTGAATGTCTAGAGTGAGGAACAACTTTTGTATCACTGGAAATTTGAGTCTGAGAAAGGATAMAAGAGTCTTCTCTGAAAAAAGAATTTTTAAATCCCAGATCCAAACCCTCCTGGGCTGTTTGAGACTCTGCATAAAAAACTCAGTAGCCACTAATGTGGAAATTCTGCATCTATTCTGCTTCAAATCCAGCATATTTCTGGAGCTCACCCAAGGGAAAGCCATTTAATCACAATGAGAGACCAGCTGTCAGCCCAATGCAACCAAACAGTTCCCTGCTCTGGGAGCTTCTCCCTAGCGTGAAAGTCACTGCAAGTCATGGTTGATTCYTTTGTTGTGAATAAATTACCCAGTGAATTCAGCTTTTTTTTTCTTGTGCAAAAACTTGTGTAAGCCCCAGCTAAGTACCTTCAGTGAATCATTTTYAGACCGTAGATTATCCAGAAAAAATCCACTATGGGATTCCTATAGCAACTTACTAGCTTAAGTCATGGGGTATTTCCCTGCTCCTTATTTRCATGCTAAAATAAAACATAATAATGAATACACCATTTTAAAAATCACATCAGACATTTTTAAGAAAGAAAATGAAAAAAAAAAAGCTTTATGAAAAATATACACAAATCTAATTTTAAGGAAGCCACTGTAAAATGAAAAAAAACCAACGCCCCCCTCTTATTTTGGCGACATTTGTACATGATGTATTTTCTTTCCATGGAATTTTTAAGCCAGGAAGCATTTGGTTTCTTGCCAGACTCCCAGTCTGRTTCCAAAGTGAAAATATGAGCATGGTAAAAGCCCGCAGCCCTCTCGGTTGCGTTGTGAGGATATTCCTGTCTGCTGAGGGATCACTYGGCATGCACAGGTCCAAAAACAAGTGCACAAGTGTCATGAGAAGGGGCAGAGCAGGACTCACAGGAGGAATAACACCACCAGTGGATTGTGAATCCACTTGGGACTCCACAGAAATGGATACATTTTTTTGGCCCTGCTTTCCTCACTAACGTGGTTGAGGCATTTCCCTTTAATGCTGTAATAAAAAGGTGTAAAATAGTGACAGGTATTTYCTGAAGCCTTTTAGGAGGTCAGTGAAATACAAAAGTAAATGTATTAGGAAAGAAAATGAACAGTGGTTATGATAACTGTGAAAATGGATAGCAGAAGTATTTGAGTAGAGGGGCAAATGATGTGAGGAAAAAATCCAGTGTAACTCTTGTAACATAACTGGGATAGCAGATGTTTTGTTATTCAAGTCCCTCATTCCATCCCTGACATTTCCCGTGTTTCTCGAGTGAGGTTTCACCAATCAGCACAAACTCTTTGTTTACTGCTTAATAAAAATAACCAAATTATCCTTATTTTATGAAATCTTTTTCTGATTATGCATATTTTGCTGGCAAATTGTAATGCATGTTGCTTCATTGTTTAATTAGGACTTAATGCTAATGCCATTAACATTCTGTTTGATAATTCAGTAGGTTGCCTATTTATAGACATAATGAAAGTCGTAACTTTTTGTAGTGAAGTGCTTCTGATTGTGCTATTAAATTAAACTTATTCTAACCTGACATTAGCTTTCAGTTTCATTGTCCATGGTCCAGTGAGTCTGAAAAATGCTGCTGCATGCACTAAACATGAGGKTTTTTTAAGTGATGTTTTCAGTTGAGTCTAAGTCATCCTTTTCTTTGAGGGAAAGAAAAAAAAAATAAATAAATAGACCAAACTAAGCAAGAATATCAGAAAACTGATCTGGAGTTTGAAATGTTGTCCCTGTAGACAACTGGGATTTGGAACACTGAATTTAAGTAACTGGAATCTTGTCCAAATTTTATTCTGTGGTACTGCTTCTAAATCAAGTAATTAGACAGCACTTCACCTCTCAGTTTCGTATCACAAATATGGATGTGTGCTTTATTTGTGGTTATAAAGTGCAAAATAACTGCTGGATTTTGTACTCCATGTAATCCCTTTAGTAGGGATAATGAATTCTATGGATTTCTTTATGGCATTTCCCTAAGCATTTGTAAAATATTATTTGCATAAATTATCTTTTCTAGGGAGATGTTCAAATAAAAGCAGTGAGTTGGATACTCAGTCACAAGACTGAGTAAGCACAGCCCTGTTTTGCATATTTCACTGTTGTCCTTAAGTCCTTAACTTCTAAATGCATTTTATATTTAGTGACCAAATCATGCACTTCCTCACTTTAATTCACCTTCTTACAGCTTCGGCGTATTTGTCAACCTCATTTTGTAAACTTTGTAACATGTCCCAGTTTAATTAAAAGGGACTTTATAATGTGTGCTTTGCACTCTTTAATCTTTGAGTTAAGGAGGTTTAATGCTGCCAAGCCAAGAATTATACTAATAATAAGTGAGAAGTGAAGAGAAAGTAAAGAAAAATGTAAGTCCTGCTGGTGCCCTCCTCCTTTAGGTRCACATAGGGAGTGCTTGGTGGGGGGAGTAAAATTTGGGAGGTGCTGAAATAGTTCCTGCTTGCAGCTTTACAGTTCCAGATTATTTTCTCTGGCCACAGCTGGGCACTGCCAAGGGGAAGGGGCTGTTGGGACAGCCCAACACTGACCAGCTCATCCTGCTCTGGGACACCTAAACGCAGCTCTGRATGGGAGCTTCAGAGTTCTGTGGAGTTTAGAGGAATACGAGGTGAGTCTGGAGTTCCTGCTGGGCACTTCTGTCCTGTTGTCATTGGGGATTTTGCAGAGAAGACCAACTCCAAACAAGGTGAGGAGATTGCTCTCTGTCCTTGCTGCTGGGGTCTCCAGGAAGGCTCGTTCCCTGCTGGAGCCTGAGGTGCAGTGCTGACTCTGGTGGGGGCTCTGGGTGGCTTCACACTGCACAGCTTAAACCTCTTCTTCCTGACACCAACAGACACTGTGCTTATAAAGCCACTTGGAAAGGTTTTTAAAGGATTACTGGAATTTTTGGATTACCACAGATGAATTCATTGTCTTTCACAGAATTGAATTATGGCATCTTATCTGTTGCTACTGTATTAATAAAATGTCTGAAGCCAGCCTTAAAGCACAGTTCCTTTGTGGAGAGACTTTGAGCAGGAAGGATTATTCCAAGCTGCATGTTTTTCTGAGTAATGTTGCAYACAGACTGGAGATTGCTGCTTCTATTGAATTGCATAATGAAAAATCAATCAGTTTAATGGTTGACAAACTTTGACATTCAAATAAAAATGTTGCTGGTGTTTTCATAAAGACCTGTAGGCATGACTAGATTCAGCAACTTTAATTTATGCAGTAGTGAATGTCTGCCAAAACATTGTACAAATGACTGTATAATGAGGCAATAATAGCCATGAAGAGCGGAAGGAAAGCAAACAGAGGCCAAATCTCTCAGTTTTTGCAGATTATATAATTTCACAAAGCCTTTCAATGTAAAATATGTTCCTATGGCTTCCTTTTCAACACCATGTTCTGTTTTGAAAGCAATTGCTTAAAATCATCACAACAGATTTAACTGAGGTTGTTGTGTAGCATCAGATGACAGTGTTTAGTTTTTCGACAGCGTGGTGGTTCTGATTGACAAGGGATTTTTAGAGAGGAGAGAAATCCCAGTAAGGGGGGAAGAGGACACCTTAATTCCTCACTTTTCTGCTTTTGGTGTGTTTTTGAGCACAGCACAGGGAGTGCTGAGCTGTGCTGCCTTTAGGCACTGCCTTCCCTCAGCACCAGGCTGGCCTAAGGAGCCCCGTCAGCCTTGCACAAGCCCTGTCTGGGTGCAGGATTTCCAGTGCCCTCAGCCCAAGAGATTCATTCTGCCTCCAGTCACCTTCACGTAGCTCTTCCCTTGCCCTGTGCCTACATCCTCCTTGGAAATTTCCTCTCTTGTATGAAGAGCTCTCAAACTGTGACACTCAGGAGAAACAAAGATTGAATTAGGAACTGGTGTCTTGGAGATGCTGCTGTTGTCTGGAATTTAACACAACTGAAGTAGAATTCTGTTCACCAAAATCAGTTCTTTTCCACCCATACCCTTGGGTTCCCAAGCATGGCTGGCAGGTGAAGGTGTTGAGGTTTGTCTGGGACAGCTTGTCAGGTCCTTTTGTTGTCTTTTTGTCCTGCAAGGTAGTGACTGTGTCTCTCTCTGCTTCAGTATTGTCCAATAAATATTATATTAAGTAATGTGCCAGGACCTGCGTGTTATCCCTGCTTAATCTTGCCTTTTCTCAAAGGAAATAATCTTTTTCGTGTCAGGAGAGTATTCCCTTTCCTTTCCATGGGATTCATGACAATTATGCTTCCTTGCCACCTTTAACACTCTTCTGATTTTTGGCTCGATATGGTGACTGATATTTAGTATCTCTGGTTTGTAACTTACAAAAACAAATTGAAGAAATTAATTGATTTCCCTATAGAATAAACAGTGGAGCACAGATTAAAGCATTGTTCCCATTTTATCCTTCCAGCTCAAATTAGAGATAAGTTACTTTATACCTTTGATTTTTATAGTAATTTATGTGGTGAGCTGCCAGCCTATCTCTGTCAAGAAGTCTGCAGTATACTCTGTTTGAGAACTTTCCATTCCCAGGGGTGTTAATGGCTAGATGGAATCTAGAATGGCTATTCCCGAGTGTAAAAAGGTTTGGATTGGTTTTTCTTTTGTTTAAATATAACTGCTTGTATGTATTTGTGAGGACAGGATTTCTTTCCTTGTTCTACATGTGAATTAACTATTAAGTTGTGATTTAGAGAAGAGACCAGTGTCAAACTCCTGCTTCTGCATTTGAAAATTACCTCTAAAACTATTCTGTAAAATGAAGTGATAAACACTGCATAAAATCTGGCCTTTTTAGTGGACTCAGAGCTGCTCAGTTGCAGATGTTCTTCTGCAGAAAGTTGGTGGGGAAAGTCTTCTACACCTCAGGGTGGATCTCCTAAACTCTCAGGGAACCAATAGCCACAGAATACAAAAATGTCAGTCAAAAGGCCAAACTTCTTAAATGTGGTGATTTGCCTGGTTCTATAATTTACATTAAATATCAAGCACTGAATAAGGAACTTAAGTAACTGAGAAGTAAGACTGATACTGCTGATCTACAAAATGAGTCTATTCCATGGATGTTATGGAAGTGAACTGAGACTGCTGCTGGCTTTGAATTTATAAAATGCCCAATGCTCCAACAAATAAGCAGTGGGTATTTCAGATATTTCAGATAATGGATGAGTTATCAGTTACTTTTCCTTAGTGCTGGAGTTGTAGATGTACTCAGTAAGCTTTCTGTTATGTCAGACAGTGATTAGTTATGTGAAAAATGAGTTGCAGTGGGGTTTTTGCATATCACCATCTTTTTTTGTTCATTGCTCGAATGTCAACTTAATTTTCATATAAAAAATACATCCTAATTGCATTTTCAGTCTAATGGGCTCCTAGGTGAAGCTTGCCTGTAAAGAATTGCTTGGTTTTTACTCCCATTTTACTTTGGCTAAATTAATATTTTATTTATTGAAAATACAGAGACCTGTGGGGGAAGGAACCTAGCTTTAAAATTCTGCCAGAAGATATACAGAACTTACATTTTTTTTCTAAACACAGCTTCAATTTTGGCAACCCAGCCTAGGCTGCTCTGGAGGTAGCGTTGAAGCTGGGGCTTCATAACTAAAGAACCAAGTAATTAAAAATTAAGCCACAAAACTTTCTCACTTCTCCTGACTAAAGCATCCTTCCTCAGCAATAGAACTCAAACAGTTTGCTAACCTCCAGCACTTGTGTCAGCAGCAAAATTGAAAGTATTTTTTGTCACCTGCACTGCTGTCAGCAGAAAGGAAAAAAAAAAAAGTGGAGGAACATAATTTCAGCACTAACATAAGTATCAGAATGATTTACCTGTCTGTTCTGCTTCACTTTCATCTCAGCTTTCAGGGCTTCATTCATCAATCTTTTATTTACACACGCATATCTCATTTTTACACAATTTCTCTCTCCCTGACCAGATGGCTGCTTTGGCTGCTTGGTGTTCATCAAAGGCAAGGAGAAAACACACGGATGCCTCGTGTCAGCCAGGAAGGATTCAGGTAACTCTGGTTTTCAGCAGCAATTTTGTAGGTATTCACATAATGAAAAAGAAAACTTTGTCGTTTCAGGAAAATACCACAAAACTCTMAGCCTTTAAAATGCATTGTTGACTTTTATCTAGCTGGAAATGYTCTCTCTCAGTCAAGACACCAGGTTTGACCCATCACACACAGCCTTTTCAGGGACATTAACTTAGGACAGTAATTATAAAATGGAAAGCTGCTCAAAGAGGAAAAGTGCACCTTAAATAAAATGAAGAATTATTTTAATTTTTTAAATTTGTTAATATTCATTTGAATATCATAAGCAAGTRCTGTAGTAGTTCCATTTATAACTCACTCATAGTGCCCATTTTATCTTCATACAATTCTGGTTTTAGCACAAGCTCAAGTGACTTTGTTCCCAATGAGCTTTTCTTGAAATGTGWGCAACTCTTTAGGAACAAGCTTGTTCTAGTCATAAAATGCTTTCATATCTTCCTCTAACTTTTTACCAAATTGTCCTTATTTAATTTCACACAACCTGTYCTGCCTGCAGTATTTCTAACTATATTTTTTGTTGCATTTTTAGCTTCTTAAGTGCTATTCCCATAAAAGCTCAGCCTATGGAATTTGGCTTTAGTGGGATCCATCTGGTTTTGCTGCTTGTTCAAAATTAAATAGACACAGAGAAATAAATATTAAGAACCATGTTTCCACTTCTAATGAACCTTATAATTATAAATTAGAATTAAGATTAGGATTAGAATTTTCCAAGTGTGTGTTTGCTCTTTTTCTACCAGACTCAATTTCTAGTTTTTATTTGTTAGTAGGGTTTGTGGTAATTACTTACAGTCTGATTAACTTCAGGAATCCCAGGCAAAGAATAGGAAAGAAAAGATTTGTAGGGAATTCCAATCCTTTTGCCAGTCAGCATTGTATTGTGGATATCTCATTCTTCACAATTCATGTTCATAGAGACATTTGCACAGATGTATATTTTAGGTGCAGGTTGTGCTATAACACAACAAATGAGCAGAGGATGAGGAAGAGAGTAGAATGTAAAATGGATCTGAGCCCTCGCACAGGAGCCAACAGTGGGAAATAYCCTTGGAAAGGCAGCTTTTCTGCCAGGGTGGAAAAGCCTAATGCCTTCAATATTCTTATCAATAATGTAACATAAATATTGCAATACCACTCCGCACATTTGCCACTGACAAAATGATTATGGCTTAATCAGCATTGACAAGGACAGGGCCATTATGCTCAGTAATGCAGCTGGAAATGGGAGCAGTGCCATTATAATGAGCAATGTGTTAATGCTGCCACAGCCCAGGGAAAAGAGCCCCCAGCCACAGCATGGACACTGTGTCCAGGCAGGGAGTGACTTTGAAAATCACTAAATGACTCAACAGAACCTCCCAGCAAATGCTGTGCAACGTAGGATAAATCTAATAATAATATGAAGATTGGGTTTCACCCTGCCGAGGCCAGGGAGGTTTAATTTTTGATTCCTCATTGTTTTCTCATTCATTCTGGTGTTTAAATTGTAAACAGTGCTGAAGAACTTAGAGGATGTAGAGAGGAGCTTCAGATGTAAGTCMGGCTAATGAAACACCTGTGGATCTAAAAAAGAACTGAATAGGATAAACTGTTTACCCACAAATAACTTCATTGGATCAAGGTTTGTTTGCTAAAACCTCTTTAATGCAAGCACAGCAAGGACCAGAACCTCCAGCAAAGTCATCACTATAAACTGTGAAAAAAGCAACCAGGGAAAGTGATGGCTGTTCTTTCTCAAAAAGTCCTTAAATTTTGAATTTTGCCCTGCTGTAAAGTAGGTGGGTCCAGACAAGGCAGTAACAAACTGCTGCAGTTAAAGACTAAAATCCTATTATTACAATATAGGAATCAGAGTAGCTCATTTAAAGGGAATTTTTGCTTTTAAATTTAAAAGTGTGTGGTAATTTTTGKATATTAATACTGTGATTACAGACCTGTGTTTTAATTGGTTAAATTACTGCCAAGTAATAAGAACAGAGCCCCTGAACAGAGGAATCCTGGGAGAAATTGGAGGGATTGAAGGGAAAATGCCCAAACTGTTTGCTGAGGTGATTTAATCTGTTTTCCAACAACCTATAAACTGTTTTCACTTACACTGGGGAAGAGCTGATGGACATAAAAGAGTGCAAGAAACTGAGCAGCACTGAAAGAGATTTGATGTTAAATGAGAACCAGGAGGCACTGAAGTGAAGCTAAACTGAAACACAGCCTTCTCCTCCCCTTGTCCTTCCCTGAGATCACCAAAAGGAGCAAGCTCTGCTGAAACTGGAATGTAAGAGAAATGTGCATTTAGATAATTTATTGGATTAAGATTTTTAGCAGTTTTTAATCTACTGCTGACAATGACTTTTGGCTCTGAGGATTCCTTTGTCATTTTATACTAATTAATGCCTATTTCCGGAAGAAAAAAAATTCACATTCAAATGGTGAAATGCTGTCAGATCTGAATCTGGGTACTTAAAAAATTATGGCTCAGGGTTGAAACTTAGAGGAGAAATACAAAGTTCTCTGAATATTAAACAATGGGGGAATACAGGTTGCAGTGGGCCTGTGTCAGTTATGCCATTTCCCTTTCAAATTGTCCATACCCTTGATCTTTTTTGACTGACAAAATAATGCTGGAACCACGGGTGCTTAGTTTGGCTTTTCTGTACAAGCACTTTTAGTCAAAATTTTAAAAAACAAACAAACAAACAAACAAACAAAAAACAAACAACAGCAAAACCTCCCCCCCCAAAAAAACCCAACCAAAAACAAAAACAAAACCAAAACCAAACAAACAAAAAACACCCCCCAAAAAACCAAAAAAACCCCCCAACAACTGCAGCTCTAGGTGTAGATAATTACAAGATCTGACTGTGACATCTTCACTGCATCTATTTTTTCACATTATTTCCATGGGAAGACTGTTTTTAAAAGAATTATTAAAACTAACAAAAAAAACCCCACAAGTTTTTTGTAAGCTGTGTCAGAGAAATGAATTTTTCTTTCCTACTGCTGCCAGAAGTAGTAGTTGTAATGCACAAGTTTTGGAGTAAAGGTGTAAGAATTTGGAACACTTTTAAAGGCTCTTTCTCCCGGCAGAGATGTAACAGCCCGTTTTAGATTCCTCCTCCTCCCCTGTAGGTAGAGAACACTGCCATCTGCAGAAAAAAGGGGAGCTGTGTTACACCTGATGGCAGCAAACTGCTGAAAATTCCAAATTCCCCGAGTGACAAGGGACACATTTCCCAGGGCCAGTGTAATAGGCTGTGAGGACAGCAGGGCATCACTTACAGCGAGCAGCAGAGCTGTGATTTCCTTGATGGAGTGTCCTCAGCAGGGCAGCTCGGGGGCCAGGGATGCTGCATGCTAACAATAACTATCTTTCTGAGGCTCTCAACTGCCCTGAAAATGAATACGAGCCCTTGCAGCATAGAAATGAGGAACTTCAATTTCTGCTGAATCATTTTTCTATGTCCTGGAAGAAAATAGCTGTGACAGATGCGCTGCAGCGAAAGAACAGGAGCTTCTGGAGTTCCATGCATATCAACAAGTTCCAAAACTGCTATCCCTCCATCTTTATTATGATATAAAAGCTATCAACCCCCAAATCTCTCCTCTCCCACCTCCTTCCAACATGATGGGGTTTAATACATGGCCTTGTTTGCTGCTTTGATGGTGTTTCTGGAATGCTGCTGGTGGCACAGCTGGTGCACACTTGGAAACCTCACAAACAGGGCTGACACCCCACTTGGGGGGCAAACAAAACTCCAGGAAGASGCTGTTACCTGCCCAAAATCAGGTGAGATTTCGGTGTCTTGGGGATCAGAGTTACCCCTGCACAACCCATAAAACGAAAAGATCCCAAAGTAAGGCAAAACCTGTTGGAATAAAACTGTATGTGGGAGGGAAAACTGAGTGAATGTTCAGGAAGGTGGCTGTAACTCAGGTCTGAGCAGAGATTTCCTCCTGCTTTGAAACCCTCAGCTCAGTGTCACTGCTGTGCCTGGKGAACACTCGAAAAGAGAAACATTTAAGGGACAGAAAACAGAAAACGAAGATTTTTCTGTTTCACGCCTTACAATTTACAAAGTTCCCTTCACTCTCAGCTCAGGAATAATGTTATTTCCCAAAGCATTTTGGAAAGCCAGGAAAGTTTAAGGAGACAGTGAAACAAAGGGAGGATGGGGCAGGTTCCCTGCAAGGACAGACTGGGGAGAGAACTCYGCTTGCCAAAGAAACACACCAGGCCAGGCTGGCAGCAGGTCTCGGCACCACCAGGGGCTTTTCTAACCAAAATAATTAACGTRAAGAGAGGTAGGATTTTTGAGTTTAGGAAAAGATCTAAAACCTTCCTGAAAGTGAATTGGTACAATTGCAGATATTAGCAATTTTTATAAAGATGTGCAATTCCATGGCCACATTGACAGGATTCTTGTTTCTTGTGCTTTCTGTTAGCAATGCATTTCACAGATTCTTTATGCCTTAGTTTTAAGAAGAGTGGGTTTTTTCTAGATTTAAATGTACTTCAGTTTTCTACCTCTGTTATGACAGTAAACAGAGTAATCATTTACTTTAGTTTCTTAAATGTTCACTATTTTATCTATCATTCTTCTGTTACACATCTTGACTAAAGAAAAATGTCCTATTTTTCACTCCTGGTTTTTTTTGTATAGTTTTGATCATTTTTTTGCTCTTYTGCAGAGCCCTTTGGTCTGTTTTGTACTTTCTTGTGACTAGAATTGCAGACAACAATTGAGGGAGGAAGCTGTTTCACTCATTTCTAAGATGGACTCACAATAACATACCTTCAGCGAGCAAAATAAACTCATCTGGCTGAGGAAAATCCTTGAAATTCCTGAGAGTGCTTTGGAAGTGCTTGATTTAGTGCTCTTGGTGGGTTGATAACGCAGAGTTTGCACTAACTTCACCCTCACCCTTCTGCTTTCCCTGAGCTGCTTGGTATCTGTTTAGATGAGGATTTTCCAGGGCTATAAAGGACTTTGTGGAACCTTTGCCCCATCAAGTTTCAAACCCCACCAAACTCCTTTGAACAGCCCATTCTTATTGAAAAGCATTTTTTCTATATCTCTGGATGATTAGAGAGCTGTTTAAATGCAAAAGAAATAATGTGAACAACTGTTTCTTTTAAGGATTCATTCAGGATTTGGGCCCCTACTTACAAGTCTGGGATTGTATTTTAACTCTATTGCTTTCAAATGGAAGAATTTATTTTCATTTTAATATCAAATACTGTGACCATTGAAGTTAATTGTACAGGCATTGTTYTCGGGTCTGGAGGAATTAGTGAAAACCTCTGTGAGAAGACAGAAGATTTTTCACACTTATTAATTCTATAAATTACTGCCAAGGAGGTTCATGAAAACAACTTCACAGAAAGCTCAAACTGAGCCAGTGGTGCTGGTCCAGAACCTTCTGTGGGCTGAGGCCAAGRGGTCCCACCCTTCCCATTCCCACCACAAATACAACCTGTAATACATTTTGTAATGCTAATTGAGSTAAGGCTCAGGAAAATRAACCTCCAYGTTCCTGCTCTGTTTTATGCTGCTGGAGATTTTTTAATCTTCTCCCTGATCAAAGGCACACTCGAGGTTCTGCATCTCTAGGCAAGAGCTCCCAGCTTTTCCTCTTCTTCTTCACTGAACGATCAGATTCCTTGGCAATGCTGATGTCCATCACTTTGCCTCATCTGGATAGGAAATAAGTATGAAATTTCCAGAAATATCATGTCCAGGAGACCTGGTAGGAGAAAACAAAAGAGATTTCTGCTGACATCCCAAGCCCAGTTAGGTATGCAAGGCTGCATCTCATTTCTGCAGGCAGTTGCCATGACTATGGATGTGCATTGGATAATTGCAGCACCAATGACTGCTGGCATTTGCACACACATTTATCCAATTAGGATGTGCAATCAAAGTAATTTCATGCACAAATTAGCTGCACAATTGTGCATGCCTCCTGCACATGTAATTGTATGCTTAATTGGTCTGAAAATCTTGTTCACAATGTGTGTCTTGATTTTTACTGTAATATGACATAAAAAACCAGTTTCATTTGTAGAAATGCAAATTTTGTATAATGTTAGCACTCAGAAATAACTCCAAGTTCTCTTTATAGATTTCACAAAATAAACGTTTCTGTGTGTGCTACCTGTAGGCAGTGTGAACTCACAATCCACAAATTAATGACTGTTGAAAATTTAACTTTCTTTCTGATTTTCAATAATTATAGCCTTAATAAATCCTATAAATACTCCATCCTTTGTGTAGAAAAAGGGCCACAAAATTGCACTACTTTTGTTCCTTCTATGCCAGATTTAAAGAAAAATAATACTGTAGTAGAAATTCTTGTGTGGGCACATTGTTAAAATATTACCGTGGTTTTATATCAAAAGAAAATGTATTAAGCAAYATATTTAGTTCATATAAACATGAAAGCCCAATAGAAAAAAAAAATCTGGAATCAGTGGAGGCATAATTTCRTTTGATGTAATAACATCTGGTGATGTGCTTGAACCAAGGCTTTGTTAGAAGTGAGTTTATTTGGTTTATAATCACATTTACTGAAATCATGGGGTTTTATTCTTGTATTTATTTATAAGGAAATCAAAATCTGAAGAAGGGAGCCCTATTTATCTGCTTTTTCCTGATTTCTTCTGTTCTTCTTCTTCCTCCCAGTGGTGAGCTGTGACCAGGCTGTGTGAGGGAAGCAGCTGCCCCATTCTGCCCTGGGCAGGGACACCTTGCACTGTCCCAGGCTGCTCCAAGCCCCATCCAACCTGGTCTGGAGCACTTCCAGGGATGGGGAAATGCCAAACCCTCCTGCACTGGCTCCTCACTGTGCTCTGTACCCACGAACAAACCCTAAAATACTGGAAATTCCCACTTCAGGGTCTCTTTKCTTCCTTGAGGAAGGCAAACAGATCTCTCTATCCTTGCAAAGCAAGGAACCAAAGCCAGCAGGCAGGGGTTGGTGTTTAGCTTTTGACTTCTCCTGGACCACATCTGGATTGGAAATGTTCTCACTCTGTAAAGCCACTGCTTGCAGCATTCAGATGAAGTTTAGTTGCTGACCTTCTGTCCTCATTCAGTTTTTTTAAATTACATAAAGCAGGAATCCTCCCAGCCATCCAGAGGTGGAGTTTTGCTTATTTGGAGCAGAAAATCCCGAGGAGAGCCGCCTCTATCACTGCTGCTGGTGTTGCTCTAAATGAATCATCTCCCTCCCCTGAAGGCACAGAGCAAATCCCATTTCTTTTTGCTTGGTTTTTAAAGCACTTTGGGGAGCGCCTACCCCAGCAAAACCCAGCCTGCTTACACTCGTACAGCTGAGAGCATTTTAATACCTGCATTTGACCAAATTCTGTTCTTTTGCAGTCACTGGTGAGCAGCAGAATTTGGGAATGCAGAAACTGCGGCTGAACAAGGGGGGAGCTGCCCGTGGGCAGCCCGGAGCTGGGGCTATCGTTTATTATCCTGGATTTATTTCTACTCCAGCACTAATTTTCCAGCAAAGCRCCAGCAGAGAGAGCTGTTCTCTCACTTTCCCACCAGCGGCGGTTCTGATGTCCCCCGTGGAAATCGGGTTTCGCACAGGATTTGATGAATCTCCGACTCCAGCAGCTCCTGCAGTGCCCTGCACGTTTTGTGTCCGAAAACAAGAGTGTTGTAAATATCCGGGGTATGCAGCATTTGCTCCAAGGTTGAATCTGAACGTGTCTACTCAGACATTTGGTGGKTTTATATACATTCAAAGGCAGAAATTCTGCTTCTGTAAATTCAAATAATCCCACCAAGACTGTCTTTAAGACATGTATTTTAATGAAAGTAATTTTAGCACGTTTTATGCATTTTGCTTATCTTGAAAAATGCGACCCTTGTGATTATTCTTAAATTTACTTTGGAAGGTCAGGTTAATCTTTAAAACACAATTCCAAATTCTGACATCCTTGCACCTTCTTAGGGCTGGTTTCTGTGCACTTGTACAAATCAGGATGTACTGAGCTGCAGTTCCTTGTCCTCTTTATTACTGCCCTGTTCTGCTTCCTTTTTCYTTTGTTGTCCCAGCAATCCAGCACATCCTTTACCTCTACCGTGCCCACACTTTTCTTTTCAGCCTCCCTGCATTCATCTGCACATGATTTTCCCTCTTGGACACTCCTTGTTTCAGGGCTCAGTCTCTYTCTCTCTCACCCAGCCTGTCCCTGCCCTCTGTGCCATTTCCTACCTACAAGGACCCTCGATTTTATATCTTCTCTCATCTCCACTTCCTTTTCCAGCTCCTGTGTTCCTCTCTACCCTCCCTGTGCCATATTTCTCAACAGCAGCTTTGCTTTCACTGAACCCTGAGGGAAACAGCAACACGTTTGTGAAAGGTGTGTGGTCTCAGTCCCCACAAAACCAAGGGGACTGAGGCAAGTCCCACTGAGCCAAAGGCTCACAGAAAACCTGCCACAGTTTGTGATAAGCCAAACATTTATACCAAGGCTGGTGGTGGAGGTGGCAGCGTCTGCACGTTGGGACGAGGTTTTCCTGTCAGTCAGAGGATGAAAACCAGGTCTGTCACACCAAACACATGGATCCCTGCCCAGCCACTTCCTAAAAGGTTCTCATCCAACCTCCCACCAACCTCATTTGGAAAACTGGGGAACAATACCTGCTGCCTTTGGATAGTTTTGCCCARTAATTGGGTCTTTGAAGCTTGGGCTTTTGGCTGCCCTCACAGAGCACCTGGCCCTGCTGAAGGTGTTTGATGGGGCTGTTTGTCTCTGTCCCTGCAGTCGCTGCCACGGTGCCCAGGCACTCCCCAGCTGGGCAGCCATATGTCAYCATGGCTCCTGTGAAATCCAGGCCTTTGATGGGGCATTTTCCTTTCAATTAACTGGAAATTGTCAGATATTCAACAGAAGCGTGACAAGTGTCCACTGGTGGATGAAAGGTGATGGCTTGAGGAGCCGTGAGGTAAGCGAGTGGTACAAGGTGATGTAAAAAATTTGGGCACAAAATTTGAGACCCAGCAGTAAAAAAATTGCCAATAGCACAGAACAAAGAACCCACAATGATGCCATAATGGGATTTTATGGATTATCAAATGATTACCTTTGTTCTGCTTGCTCGGCAGACAGAAACAAACTCTTTGTTAACCTCACTTATTCTTTTGCTGTGATTGTTTTATATCCAAATTACAGTGTGACATTTATTTTCATGTGTCTGTTCTTTTCTGTATGGAATCATAGAATCCCAGGATGGCTTGGGTTGAAAAGGACCTTAAAGCCCATCCAGTCCCACCTTCTGCCATGGGCAGGGACACCTTCCACTAACCCACGTTGCTCCAAGCCCTGTCCAACCTGGCCTTGGACACAAAGATATTTAGGACATATTCTCCTATTAATTTGGACGTGTAAAAGCATGAAAACTATTGATATATGGATGCAGTTTATCTCTGTAGATTTATAACAATGTAAAATCAGCATTTTTTTCAAGTCTTCAGTCACGTTTTTAATTTATTCATGCTGTGTTGTTCTCAGGATGGGGGTATTCATAASTGCAGATACCTGAAGCAATATTCCATCACTTTTCTCAAGAAAAAAAGTTTTGATTAAATTATTTGCAGCATGGACAGAATAAACCATGAAACTTTTACTTAATTAGTAGTACGTATTTACGGACACATTAATAGAAAAATGTCTACTGCTTCCTGGGATTTTTGCATTAACTTTAGTAAAAATCCACAGTCAGTCATGCCAAGAGTGAATGTTTACTGCTTTAGAATGGACATTACACCATTTTATCTTAAAAACCAGCAGACAAATGCCCATGACACTGGTTTCTGACTGGTGAACAAGGGATATYAAATACCAGGAGTATATTTTCATGGAATTTTCATGTGCAGTTATTTAATTTAGGATTGTAGTTATTGTGTCTGTTTGTATCAAGCCATGTAATTGCATTATACAGATACACGTTCAGACACAATTTTYATTTGCATCCAGAAAGAAAATGTCATTAGGGAAAATAATTTCAGATCACCCACTTCTGCATGTCTTGCTGGCGCATAAGTGGCATTTGGCTGGTATGGAAAATCTGCTAATGAGCAGAGCAGCATCAAAGTTGGAATTAAAAATCTGCCCCCTAGAAYGAGTAGCAAGGCTTAAATGATGAAAACTGTACTGCTGGGGGTTGTCTAGTGTGTAGGGAGTGAATTTATTCTTCATTTCTGTGATAGTTCTACGGAATCTAAAAATTGGTTGGTCTCTTAGAGGAAAAGCTATCAAGAACTGAGATTTAACTGTGACTTTCCCTAGCCCCTGATAAATGGGATTATGTGTGGCTTTCAGTGCACTTCATTTTAGAAGATTTAGTGAGAACCATGATGTGAAATCATGAACGAATGAGCTCATGAACAAATGCTCACTGCCCAGGGGAGGCTTCTTGATCTCACAGCTTGTTAAGGAGAAAACTATCTCAGATTTGAGTGTAGCACCCTGGTATGGTCCTGAAGGACACCAGAACCATAAAATCTACATGAAAGAAGCAGATTCAGCTCGTGGCAAGTTGCTCCTTATCCATTCCTGTGCCTGTGCAYTGAATTGCTCCAGGTGGAATTATCCTCAAGTCTTCACTCCAAGAAGGTAAAATTGTAACCTGACCAAGAGTGACCAGCGAACAGAAAAACCCTGCACAGTTCAAAACAGCAAGGAAAAGGGATTGGAGACACATATCCCCAACATCAGCTGTGTGAGAACTCTGGAAGCACAGGCCCTGGCACATGTTTGTTCCACACGTCTGTCAGATCGGAGTGTGGGGTTTGTGATGTCAGTAGAACATGTCATTTAAGTGTTGATTTTTAGGGAGTAAACATTAGAAAGTGAACAGGCTTGCTACTTGCAAAGTATGCTTGAATGACAGCTGTTCTGTTTTCCTAAATTTCAGCAAGCAAAGTAGCTTGAAGTGTTCAGGAGCTAAATCTGTCAGCTTTCTGATACAAAGGAAATTTTGCGGGGTTGGAGCACTGACAGAAGTGGGGGTGGAAGCACGGTGACAGAACAAAAATCAGAAATAAATACAGCTTTACTCTGCACTTTAATTTACATTCTTGCCATGTTTTAGAACCCAAGACAGACACACTTGCAGCCACAGCTAGTGGAAAATATTTCTGAAAGGCTGTGGGTGTTTGTAATCTCCCTTCCTCTGGACATGCAGGGACAGTCAGAGTCAGGGCAGGACTGGGAACATGAGGCTGAGCTGTGCATCCTCAGGGGGGACCCAGCCAGATCCTCCCCTGCACTTGCCATGAGTTTATCACACCTGGTAATAAAGGATAATGATGACATAAGCCCTCACCACCTCAAACTCTCAGTATCAGGCGCATGGTTAGAAATTAATAATGCTTTGGGCATYGTATCTTTGTTTCTGCAACTGCCACTACTGGAAGCTCTCTGTGTGCAGATTCTATTTAAATTCTCCTTTTCTTTTGATGTCTCTGTCAGCATTTGAAGTTGACTGRTATTTATCACGGAGAGCTCACTGCCTGCCCTGGTTTCCCCAGTGCATACCCCATGGCCCTCTTGCTCAATGCTGAACTGGCAAAGATGCTGGCAAGCATCAGACATGCAGACTAATGACTTRGGCTGCCTTCTAAACATAAAGCTTTCGCCATTTTGGTTGAGTTTTTTTTGTTTTGTTTTGTTTTGATTTGATTTGATTTGATTTTGTCTGCAAAAGGTAAGGGGTGTTACCCYCCAGAACCCTCTTAGTGGGGAAGCAGCTATGGAGTTAAGCAGAGCTAAGCTGGCAAATTGGGTTTAATACTTGGTGAGCGTTCAATGATACATCCTGGAGGCCTTGAGTGAGTCAAAGAAGTAGTTTAATTCATAGTTTTCAGTGTATTTCTCCTGCTGGTAGGTTACTCACTTGAAAAGTGGMCATATTTTACTGTCAGTACCATTGGAAAAGAAATAGTGCTCATGTCGGTA
This sequence comes from Mixornis gularis, assembly GCA_003546035.1. NCBI lineage: Eukaryota > Metazoa > Chordata > Aves > Passeriformes > Timaliidae > Mixornis > Mixornis gularis. The sequence goes on along the minus strand of QVAJ01000030.1, from coordinate 2,269,409 downwards.
TAAATGAGAGAGAAGTGTTACCAGAAGACAAATTTTTGACGAGTGTTCTTCTGTTGGTACAGATGGCATCTGTGTATTTTTATCACTGTAAATCACTCACAGTTGGAGTCATACTTAGTCCAATATCTTKCTTTATGTTTATTGACATAATCACAGTTTTAGAGATGATATTAATCACTCAGTTCTTTGGAAACATTTGGATTGGTAGATGAAAAAACATATTTATTTTGAGAAAGCAAATGGTACAATTAATTTTCACATATTTGTGCATTTGCAAATAATAAACAAACTATACTGAAAAGCAGTGAATTAGTACATTGAAACATTGATTTGTAAGCCTTGTTTTTCTCCTACAACACGCTGCAGGTGTGTGATAAATCCRGACTTCTACACTAGCAGAAAATGCACCAGGGAGAGTACATTTAAATTTAAATGCACATTTAAATGCCAACTGTATTTTTGCAGTTTTCCCCAAAAGTCCCAGCATATTGGAAAGATTCCTCAAGAAGTCTTGAATTTGTTTTTTGTAATGTTATAATTTTTTCCTGCTGACCACAGCAGCATCAGCTGGGAATGGTGCTCCCAGCTGGACCAGCTGGGAGGGGAGGGTGGGAGGATTACACAGAGGGCTTGGATGAAACCAGCTTTTTCCTTCCCTTCTTTTGGGGCTTGCTGATGCCTTGCTTGTCTGGGAGCAGAACCAGAGCAGTTCCTCTTGCACTGTACGGGTCCCTCCTGCCAGGGTGGGAGCATCTTCTCCAAAGCCCAGGAGCACAGATGGGAGAGCAGAGCCATGAGCAGCACTGCCCTCAGCTGCTGAGTTTGTCTGACTTGGACCATGATATCCACAGGAAAGGGACTGTGAATCCCTGCTGATGATGCTGGGGATGTTCCCATCAGAGCAGGAATGAGCTGTGGGCTCTGCTCCCCYGTGTCTTTGCAGAAGGATGAAGAGGGAGCAGGCTCGCTTCAAGCTTTGCAAACAATTGGCTATGGCCAGAAAGGAAAACAAAAAGAATTATTTCTTCATTTTCTCAAGGAAAACCATTCCATTTGTCCCCTGCTTTCCACAGGCTGTGAGGGAAGCTGGCCTGCATGCACAGCAGATGTGAGGTGATGCCAACTGGGTGTATAACCCCTGTGACCTGACCAAGATAGACGACTTCTTACTCACAGGTTTTTCACAATTAACGCAGTTTTCCTCTTTTGAACCTCAGCAATTACCCAGTTGAATTAACTTTGAAAGGATGGTATTCAAACTATGAAATACTTAAATTCAGCTAAGATGTAGCCAGACAATTTTGCACCAGTAACATTCATTGAAAACGATAAGAAAATGTGTGTTTCTATAGGCAGACACACCCAACCTAACCAGTTTCAAATTTGTACACACTTGCATTAGCAAATTGAAGCKTGCTTTGCTCAACTGAAGCATGAGTCATAAAGATATCAAAGAAAATAACATCCAAAATTCCACCTGAAGAGTAACACATAATTAAAAAATTGGTTGACTCAAAGGAGCAGCCGTGTTCATAAGCAGAATTCTCTTCCATGACCTTGTCTCTATCTAAATGTGCCTCCACACAAAGGGCCAGCACTCACTGTCCCTGTCCCTGGGAGCCCAACGTGTCAGCACAATTATTCCAAGAATTCAGGACAGCTTTGGCACTGCTGAGCTGCTGGGGTGCAGGAAGGTGGGAGCTGGGATTTGTGCTTGGGTTCTGGTAGCACTTTTATCAACTCTAGTTTAGTTTTCATGACTCTGGGTGGACCAGGAGGACACGGCCTTTGTGTTCCTACTGTAAAATCTAATCTGAAACAGTTCCTGGTCTTCACCGGATCAGTGAAATTCAGTTGCCACTGTAAACGAGAAGGGAGAAATTCTTCACTTTTATTTTTCTGAGGGGAGTAATTCCATCAAGTCCAGGGCAGTTACTCTGTGTTTACTGCCCTGTCACTGAGGTCACAACATGCCYCCCTGGATCTGAGAGCTCTCAGAAAACTGTGTGAGAGGATCACGCTCTGGAGGTTGTAAGGGGGTGAAAGGAATATTTCAGAAAATAATTTGCCTAATCTATTTTATAACTCCATGTTCACACATCCATACATTTATATCCAGGTATTTACATGTCACAGCAAAAGGGACATCAAAAGTCCCCCAGCTGAAGGCACTGAGATGAGCTGAAYCAGCTTTGCCTGGAGCCTTTGACGTGAGAAGGGATTGTTTACTACAAGGACTTGGAATTCTGCAGGACAGTGCAGGCAGGAGGTAGAGATGGTTTACCTTGGGTAACCTAAAATTGGTAACAGAACCAAAAAAAAAAAGCCTGATCACATATAAACACATTTTCCTATCAGCTGACAATCCTCACTGTCTTACCATGATRGGTCTGGCACACTCAGATAGTGGGGTTTTGTGTAGGAATGGCTTRTAACAGAATTCATATATTGAGGTGYTAATAATGTTTAGAGTAAACYCAGATGTATTAAATACACAGTATTAGCCATGTTTGTAAACATGAATTCCTGCCATTAAGGGATAATTGGGTGTATTTGTAATTAAGAAACATTCTCTMGTGGAAATGACACGCATTATACTTCCTATATTGATTCAAATGTCATTAATATTAYATACAAGACAGACTTCCTTCAAAGGAGCACCAGGCAGCTGTAGAAAACCTTAATTAAAAATACAAAATGAGGTCTACAGTGGAGTCTACTTTCCTGACTAAAACATTGTGTAGCTTTGTGTACCTGCAGGGAGTTGGGAAGGGAGAGCTGGAGATGTAAGAGTTCAGAATTGAGGTATTGAAGTGCAATTCTTCGGGAATTTCCCTGTGGGAGATTAAATGTCAGACCTGTCTGTAATGCCCTTTTAATCCCAGTGACCTCAGGAAGGTCTTTACTTCTTTACTTCCTCCTTCTTCCACTGTGACAGAGGTTCCAGAGGGTGGTAACTTCTTATATAATCTTTAATAACGTCATGGTGCAATAGAAAACACAAAACACGATGGGAACTCCATAGCAAAATGCTGTGTAATTATTTCTTGCACTCAATTATAAGCATAGAGCAACRCTAAACCAACAAAATAATATTTAACTCGCATGCAAAAAAAACTATTGCTGGATTTACAAATTGGGAATTGTCAGATATGAGAGAGCAGAAGTTGTTTCCCCACATGTGCAGGAGTGCCCTTGGTGAGTTGATAAGGCAGATTGTGCAATTTTCCTATCAAATTTTGTAAGATTGCTGCTGCAAAATTTCTGCCATCTGCACCTCATTTCAGTGAGACCGGCTGTGCTRGTGGTCCTTTGGCCACATCCATTTCATGCCTGGAAATTTCATCTTTCAGGCTTAGATATCACTCAAAATAAAATTTGTAAAGGAAGAAAAAAATATAAAATGGCAAACTGCACCACCAGCCCCTGCCCCGCCTGTCCCTCTGCACTTTGGATGCAAGGATTTCCATGTCATCTTCTCCCTCTGTTAATGGGAATGAATATCCAGAAATACCACCAGGACCCCTGTTATCTGAGTTGTGATGGTGAACAGAGAGAAACGGGTTAGACAATGGCATGTAAACAAAAGATCAGATAGTACTGCAAAAAGGTTTTATAAATCTGTCTCAGACATCACATATGAAAGAGGTATTCAATAGATGGGATTAAAAGTATTTGTAAGTATTAAGATGATTTAAAAATTCTTCTTGATAACTTGCTGCCTTGAGTCAGAATGAATGAACAGAAATTTGTGAGCATGTATTTACAATTTTTATTGAGAAAATACTTGTTTAGATGCTTGGGGTCAGAAAAATATAAAATATTGTGTGTGAAAAGGTATTAAGGTCTGTATGTGAACTACATCAAAATAATCCAAATAATTGGACCTTGCAGCTCCACTCTTCTGTTTAACTAAAATGTTATTTCTATAAAGATTTTTCTCCCTACAGGTACTAAGACTGCCCTAATTATTTATCTTGACACAGTATTTAGATCAAGGCCTGTAATAATCTGTTGTTTGCTAGGATTATAACAAGGTTTTACAGTTTATRTTTGTGTACACAGTCTCAGCTCCGTGAAGCTCTGTTGGCAGGTGGGAACCATGGTTGTTCCTACATCTTTGTGGGTTTTGACAAGTATTTTCAAAAGCAAAGGCCTGACATTAACTAATCCTGGCCTAATCTTCAGCCTGGTGCTTTGACATCCCCATTGCACTGGGGAGAATTTGGTAGTTTTGAATGTCCTTTAACTCRCTGGGAATGTTCTATATTGGAATATTATATATTGGCCATCTCAAAAATGCAACCTGTGTTCTTTCAGCTTCTCTGGCATTAGCTGCTGAAGAGAGGGAGTTTATCAGATGGAATAGTTAATCCAGGGACTGGCTCATGTGTTTGATAATGCAGCTYGTTCTGCAGTGGCTGTGGACAGGTTGCAGCTTGCCTGTAATTATGGATCATATAAACACATTACAGCAGGAGTTTCTATAGGCACAGTTCCAGGAACAATCTGGGCTKGTTCTAAATAACAAATATAGCACCAGTGCAAAGTGTGGGAATGGGCACATAACATCCAGTAAAAATGCTCYTGCTGGTAGGACTCCCATTTGGCTGCTATGTACATGAGAACACAAGAAAAATTCAGTTAATTGGGGAGTCTTAGGAAGTGGYTGGAAGTAATTGTTTTGCCAAATTAGTAGTCTTGATGATAAGGCCAAGTTCACATGAAAATTCCTTACTGTCACTGTTTGGCACGAATATGTGATTTAAAGGGAGGTTAATTGGCTGTTCTTTAAAATAATTGAAAAAGCATCTTTTTTTCTTTTTGCGGAGGCTCCTCCTTGCTACCAGGCAGTGTTCCTGAGGGGATGTGTCAGGGGAGGGATGGAATGTTTGCAGAACATGCAGGAGCAATTTTGGGTGGTTACACGGACCAAGCTGGGAGATACCCGTGGCTCCTCGTGACTACATTCCTTCCCTTTATCCTGAGAGGGAATTTTCTCCCTGGCAGGGTGGCTCAGGAATCCAGGCACTGGCTGACATTKTATCCCTGCATTCAAAACTGATGGTTCCTTCTAATTCTTCCTCTCCACTCCTGTTTTTTTATCCATATGAAATGTGGCTGGAACATAACGGGCACCTTCCTTTTACAAGAACCTTCTGTAATAGCCCAGGAAGGTTTTCCTAGCCAGCAACAAGGATTTCACTGGTGGTTTTGGTGGTTGTTGGAAGTGGCTCGCTCACAACCAAACAGGCAAAACCTCACAACAAAAGGAATTTGCTTCAAATAACCAGCTGTAAGAATTGCCTAAGCTGTAAGAACTGGGAATGCATAAGGAGAAGGTATGAAACCTGCAGGARGAACTGAGGTCCATTGACTAATCTTATATTTTTAACCCTAAATATTTCAAAACATGCACTTTTAAAATTTTGGGTTGGTTTTTTGGTGTTTTTTGTTTATTTGTTTGTTTGGTTTGGTTTGGTTGGATTTTTGTGGGTTTTTTGTTCATTGCATTTTGGGGTTTTTCCCTGGTTTTGCATTTTTTTTCCGGTAGGGTTTTTATTTTTGATTTTTTGACATTTCTGTCATATTTTCATTGTTTCCATGTTTTCTCCAAAAGCCTGGAAGATAAGGTTTAAAACACCTGTTTATTGAAGGAACGTTTGTGTATTCCTGTGCTACAGAAGAAAGGAATGGATGTGTCCGATCCAGTTTCTTACATGAGAGAGGAAAGTGGTGTAAAAATCAGAGAATAAAAGTCAAGAATCTTATTTGAGGTCTGCAGCTGCACTATTATTCCTGCCCCGTAGTGAACTATTTGCCATCCCTTTACTTGGCCTGCCCCTGTAATATGGTGCAAAATGACAATTTTTCATGAATGTGTTCTGACTAAAAAGAAGAACAAAACTATTTCACATCTTTATAGGGATAAATAGGTCCAACACAATGGCAGAGGATAGTTGTTGTTTCATTTGGTGAGTAGGAACCAYGGGATATTTTGCAAAAATTCTCATTAAAGAATGAAAATTATCATGATACCTTCCAAGAAAATATTTTGGACAGTACTGACACTCTGGAACAACTTGTCTGGAAGAACTTTTAGAGATACTGGGCATGGGATCTCAGCTCGTTCTCATAATAACTTTAGTGATGATCTTTATCCTTCTTATTCCTATTATTATTTTTATACAGCTGATTAAATGTCATAACACTTGGCAATTAATGTCCTATTTAATTACAATAGGAGGACAGCTGTGAGGTGCAGTGATGACTGGCCTTTATTTCACCGCCTTTGAAGTTTAACTCCACCCTACAAAGCACCTTGTTCCTGAATTATACCCATAATTCTTTCTCTAAAATGCTTGCACAAGACCAAGGTTTGTTACCATCGACTCAAAACAACACCAGGGTAACAAACCAAAATTTTCTGAGCCACTGTGAAGTTGCCTTGTCACTTACCTTTCCCAATGCACTGGGCTAAGATGATTCTGAAACGTATCTCTGCTCTAGAAAGAAAGTTGAAAGCCTGGTCCATTCTGTTCTTCTAGTGCCACAGAAGAATATAAACATTTGAATTATTAAACTGAATTGCATGCAAATATTTTATTAAAAGTAGCCAGATCACTTATGATAAAAATTATTTTATTTTGTAAATGTTATATACTTTCCTCTATAAATACCTTTCCGGTAATTTCTGTCAGCTTTCCCTTTGCATTATATTCTGTTCTGTCATTGGTTYGATGAGTAGTGACAAAGCTGCACCAAATTCAAGATTTCTTTTCAAATGTTGTTCATATTTTAAGAATCCCAGAACCAGGCAACTTCTAGAAATTATAATACAAAATCAATCTCTGTGAAAGAAGTAAGGTACAGAACATAAATCATAATAGCTTTTAAAACTCAGGAAGAAATTTGAAGATTTTCAACAATATATTTTACTGTTTGTCTACAAATCCTACACAGAGTAAAATCTGCCACCACTACAATGATGCTGTGGGTTTGGATTACAGTGCAAGATTATTACACACACAGATTTGAGGTAATCAACTCTGTGTCCTGCAACAAAATCCTTCTGAAATAATTATAAAAGTAAWCATGATACCCTGAGGATCATTTGTYTGCAGRGAAGCTGTGGCTGCCCCTGGATCCCTGGAAGTGTCCAAGGCCAGGATGGATGGGGCTTGGAACAACCTGGGACAGTGGAAGGTGTCCCTGCCCWTGGCAGGGGTGGGATGGGATGAGCTTTARGGTTCCTTCCARSYCAAACMATTCTGGGATTCTGTGAAGGTTTTGAATCCTAAACCTGAAATTTACCACTCTTTCCCATTTTGCAGACTGAAGTTGAGTAAAGCACTCTGCTTTAATGCTGTGATGAGGGTCCTGCTGGCTCCTGGTTTAACATTCCCGGGAAGGTCTGTCCTCCAGGAAGGGAACATYCAGGGAACCAGATCACCTGGCCCTGCAATCAGCTCTCAATCACCCTGCCTGGCCTAAGGGCGCTTTGTAAATCCTTGGCCAAACCCAAACACCTTCCAGGCTAAGTGAAGAGATTTGGGGATTCTTTGGAGTAGTTTTGCAGCCCCTGACTAATTCTGTGTGTGTTTGGTTTGCCCAGAGAGTGAGAGCCTGTCAAGAGAGCTGATTTCTTCTTCTGTCAGACTCCAGAGAGTCTCTTYTGGTTTGATTTTTTTCAGTGGAAATGTCTTTGGGATCATGAAATGTGATATCTTACAGTCTTTAACCTGTGAAAGGAAATAGCACTTTTCCCTCTGTTCACCACAGGCAGCTCTAGAAATAATGGTCTTAAGAGGCAGCAAGGGAAATTTAAAGATAATCTTATGGAAACCAATGACAACAATTAAGCCATGGAGTGGATTGCCTACAGAGGTACTGCTGTTGCTAGAAAGGGACTGACAAACTTGAAGATGCTTTTAGGTGTAGCTGATCCCTCAAGATCCTTCTACCTTGCATTGTGAATGAATCAGGAACAGAAATGAAGTGTGCCTCGCTCCCTTCCAGCCTCAGAGATTCCTTTCCCTTCCTTGTAAAGGCAGGAGTTATGACCCTGGCTTGCTTTTACTCTCTTAGTTTATTGGTTTATTACAGTTCAGTTTGTGTGGCTYGGAGAAGCAGATTTAGCAATTGTACATGGCAGAGATTTTCATGGGGCTTTGTAGTTCTTTCTCTTCCATTTTTTCCCAAGACTGACACAGAATCTTTGCAATAAAAATGAAATTATAGCAGTCATTCTTACAGGCTTGAGCTGTCACATCCATAAAAATACACCAACAAATGTAAGTTCACACAGAAATGTGAAAGGACAGAGAAGACATCAGGATGTTGGAGAAAAAAAAAACCCAAAAACCAACAAAACAAACTGTTGTCTCTAATAYTGCATTTTCCTTTGAAATAACTGTCACAGGCAAATTCAGAGTTTCTAATTTCAACTCAGAAATTCTGATTGGTGAAGCCAGGACAGTTTTTCCAAGTGGAAAGGTGTTTAATTCCCTGGGATGGGGAATGATGGTTAAACTCATTTGACAGAGAGCTCTCTCGTGYTCGAATCCTAGAATGAAATTCTTTGCACGTGTTTATGCATTCAGTGAAATCAGAGGTCTTTGTACTGTGTTTACTGAACAGCTTTTATGAGATATAAATACCAGCACATTCTGGTGGGTTTCTAACAAACAGAATGGTCTGCTCAGTCCCAATATGGTTCTGTGTTAGAGCAGATTGGATGGTACCCTTCGATGAAGGGAAATGCATTTAAATTCCATCCAATGGCATGTATGTCTTATAAATTTAGAGAGGCTGTGGGTGTAGAGAAGCTGATTGTACAGCATTATTCATTACGTGCCTTATATCAAGTTTTGGCTACTATTCTGTTCAATGACTGCACATTATCATTCTTCTTGATCTTCGGTGCGTGACGCTTCCTGCAGAACTGGTTTGGACCTGTCTTCCWGCTTGAAGAGTATTCTTTCTTCTGCCCCTGTCATTAGAAAAACTTATTATTGATAGTTGATGATTTTCCAGAACTCTTCCCAGTTCCTAAAGCTACAGGCTGGATACTCACAGCCCAGCCATGTCTCTGGAACAGCACTGATGGGTGGATGGATTGAGGGGCTGATGGATCATTTAGGAAGGGCTCCTGGTGTCACCTTCTGCTTTGGCCACAGGTAGAAGGTTTTCCTGTGTCTTTCTGACTGATCACTTTGTCACTTGCAATTAAAATAAAGAGGCAATTACTGAGTTCTGGGAGTGATAGTCTAAACTGCACTGACCACGGAATTAGTAGTCTGTGAGGAACAGAGTCCTCTCTCTTCACTCTCACTGTCTGTAAAGCACACGCCTCTTTCTATTACACTGAGTTTATTTTAGCCCTGTGCTCTGTGATGTAAAATGCTTTCATCCTGCTCTGTGGATAATCTTCCTTAGAGACAGAGAAATGGGGCTGAATGGAACAGGGAAACATATTTTATGATATGGTTGTTGTTGTTGTTGTTATTACTACCATTACTATTACTATTACTATTACTATTACTATTACTGTTATTATTATCAAATATTTTTACCAGTAGCTTTAAGAACTGATAAGTGAATTTGTGCCAGGTATGGCAATGACTATCCCCAAGGGCAGACCTAGTGTCTGAAACATGACATCTCTAATTTATCCTTCTGGTTTTAATTTAGGGGAAAAAAAATTCCAAAATTCATATCTTAAAAGAATACATCTTATTTTTCAGGTGGTATGAAAGCTTGGAAGAGCAATACCTCCCTTGCAAAGGAACTAAAAATGTTTCAAGTTGATTACCTACAGCCATGTCTCAAGTAAGGGCCATTCTCACTTCCAGATATTCCCAAATATCTCATGWTGCCTTTAAGATTTTATGCAAACAAGGCAGTCTTAAAACAGCCTCGTTCAGCTGCAAGTTTTTAAGCCTCTCTTAATTTGTCTTAAAGCCTGAACATGTTTATGGCTGAAGATCCCACTTGTTCCCTGGTCTAACAGCCGCACAGAGTAGGGAAGTGGGTGTTGATGAATATTCTGAGATGTTTCTCTGGTTTCTGAGGGTCAGGGATGGAAGTGACTCTGTACCAGTGCAGACATTGCTGCAAATTTCAGCTGCATTCAGTCAGGGCCATGCACAGGTCTGGGGACACCTCCTCACCTCTTTCAGCACTGCTCCAAACACCAGGATGGAGAGAACAAGCATCTAACATCTCAAGAGAAGCAGCTTAACTCCTGGTTAATAACAAAATAATTTATCTCAAGATAAGCTGAGATGGAAAATGTGTCTTTCTGAACACCAAAGTGTGCTTCAGGCAGAAGGGAGCTGACGCTTCACCAACAAGCTCCAGAAGGTGCTGATGCCTGAGATACAAGCAGTTTGTAGGAAGGGGTTTTGTTTTTCCATTGTTTCAGGACAAAAGAAACTGAGTGTTAAAGCAGATTCTTTAGAACTGCACTAATACAGCAAGAGCACATCAGGCAGAGAGAGGCTTGTTTAATGTCTCTGTGGTGGTGAGCTGCCTGTTTAGCATGTGTATACCTGACAAATTATGCAAGAGAATGTTTTTTCTTGACAAATATAATAATGCACAGGTAAAACCAACAAAAAAATAGTAAATATAGTAAAAGAACAATTATGTGTGAACCAGACAGCAGAAAGCAGAGCAGGAAAGCTGAAGTATTACCAGCGTGTGAATGAGGTAATGTAGAAAACACAATCTGATGGCATCTTAGTGAAATGGAAAAAATGTTGAAGGAAAAAGTAAATAATCTGATGCAAACATAAAAGCACCAGGTAATGTGGATTGCAATAACACATGGAATGTTGGTATTGTGCACATGGGGACTCACATACCTGGGTACACCATCAGCAGTCCCACAACACGGTACCCCTTCCAAACGCTGCTTGCTTAGAGAAGCCAATACCCAGGGATGACTGGAAACCACTCATTTGCTAAGCTTCTGTAAATGAGGAAACAGGAGGCAATTAGTGAAAGCCAAGACTCTTTAATCTCTCACTGCTCCATGGACTTTGTTCTCTCTCTGGAGCTTTATACAGACTCTGTGAGTGTAAAGCCCTACCTGGGAGGAAGGTGCAAAGTATAACCTTGTTCACTATAAACAAGTAACCCTCCATATCCATAGGCTGTTTTAAAACATCATTTACAACCCACCTGTCTGGTCCAGGAGGGAATTTATAGTTGAGAAAAGAGTAATCTGGTGGAGTGGTTAAAACTAGGAAGTGCTTTGAGTCAGTGACAATAAGCCCCAAAATGGTGAGCTGTGTGTTACCCCACTCTGCACCAGCATGATGCCTGAAGTGTTAACCAGGGTGAGACACTGAAGGAAAAAACTTGCTTCCTAAAACTTTACTGCTTCCTAAAACTGGGTGCTGTAAATTTTGCTGGCTCGGGGCAGTGACTGGTTTTGCCAGCAGCATTATACAGGGTTAGCTTTACTGGGGTACAATTAATTCTTATATTCTAGTTTGGGGGCAAAACAGTCGCTGTGCTGGCAGAGCAAAGCAAGTCAGAGACTGGATGGTGGAGCCGTGTCAAAATAAAATTTCTTCCTCAAAAAACCCAGCAGTTGTGGGTTTAAACTGCAACTGTTCTAATGGTGAAATGAAAAATAAAATCAAGATACACATTTGACTGGAATGTTTTGACTTTGACTCTTTTCCAGCTTGAAACATAAATAAAAAGTAGTTATAAAATTAAGCGCAACAGCACACGCTGTCCCTATCAGCACAAGCATCTCACTTTTGGAAGTATAAGTTAGAACTTGTCAGGTGGCTTAAAAAAAAAAAATCCAAACCACCAAAAATCATACAACACAATCAGGAAAACAGATATTCATCACTTTACACAAGGCTCTTGTCTGAATTCTTTCTTGTGCTAAAAGGTTTTACAAGATAACGAAAACTTTTGTGCTCAAATGGGCGATAAAAKCCATAAAACCTCCCAGTAAATGGAAGTTCTCATAAACAAAACACCAAGTCCCATTTAAAAGAACTGTTTCATGTTTACGCTGCCAAGTTGCTGATGGTGCATAAAGTTGTTCTCTTAATAATGAGTTGGGTAGAGGAACGCCCAGAATCCAAAAATGTGTTGCCTCCTCAGAGATCTGCATTTCAATCAGCTGATGAAACAGATGTGGGAGGATTGTCAGGAGCTCTCGTTCTGAAATCCCAGAGAAGCAACCATAGATCTTATACATTTTTATAGGGGGAAAAAAATCAATTATCAAGTTGGTTTCTTGCTTTCTACCTGCCTGGTAATAGACAAGTCAGAAATGGAAGCTTTCTCAGAAGTGGAAAGAGCTCAAAATGAATATTTTTTTTTTTCAAAAATAAATCCTGCACAATGGTTTACCTCAACAAAACCAAAAGCTTGCTAAATGCAACCATACCCTGAAAACTTTCCCATGTTGCATTAAGACAAACAGCATAAACTCTGTACTGACAGAAAATTGACATTTCAGGTGTAAATTGTAGGAAGATATCAAAACTTTGGTCACTCCAAGACAGAGAAACGACGAACAAAACCCCAAWTTTCATGGCAGAAAGATATAATATATACTATATATAGCCAAATGTATAGTTATGATATAATGATGTAGAAGAGAAGCTCTGTAGATCCCAACATGGGACAAGGMATTCCAGTCAGCCTCTCCAGCTGCTACAACAGCAGCAATAGTAGTGTGTAGTTAAAATCTAGTAGTTACTAATGGTCTAGAAGTAGAACCAGGTTAAAATATCCCTATTCCAGCTTCTGTGCCCAGGTTCCTCAGATATTCAGATGTTTTGTTCTAGTCTCTGTACGCCTGTGATGCACATTGACCAAAGAACTGTAAACTTGTTATTTAAAATCCCAATCATTCTTCATCCTCAGCCATAGAAATTTCGTAGCAGTTGAATAATGGAAATGATGATGCATCAGAAGTTAAGTATATCTTAAGGCACTCTTTCATCTTGAGAGGTTTTTGGGTAGAAAAACAGTCTCTAAAATCTATAGCAGAYTTTATTTATGGATGTTACTCCCTCACTTTTAATAGTTTTATATTCTAAACACTTTTCTGTGCTACATGGTTAATGATCTCAGATTTTCTTGAAAGACAGACCAGTTCTTTCTAAAACACATTTTTAGTCAGGTACAAGTAATAGCAAAGATAAACCCCCAAATCYCTGTCTTGTTCTCCCCAAAAACGCCAAGGTATACTAACATTTATTTTAGTGTGCCACAAGCACAGCTCCTTTATATCCCTTAATAAGGAGCATTGTTCCTCAGGCAGTCTGCCCAGGAGAAGGAAATGCAAATTGTTGCTTTGGAATTGAACTGGTTTCCTGCTCTTTGGTCATAATGAATGTAATATCTTTCCTTGGCGTGGAACTGCGGAGTGTTTAACTCACAGATCAGCTGCTCCCTGTGTTCCACGTGTCTGCAGGCCCTTTCCTTTATCAGCTCCCTTCCAGCATCCCTGAACTGTRAATTAGAACTGGCACCATAACACAGATATCACTGCTGGGGCTCACAGGACTTCTGCAGTGTCAGGAAGAAAGTTTAACATMATTTTATTTTGTACTAAGTCTTAAAATGTTACGTTTATCATACAATGTTCTGTTCTGAATGGGGTTTTTTGATATTTGGTAAATGATAACAGCCAGTGTTTCATTCAGCTGAGGCATTTACTCCTTAGCATGCTGAATAAGGTCTTTAATGGGTAGGAGGAAAGCTGTTCAATGAGGGTTTTTTTGCTTGATCACCAGTCTCCTGCATAGCATTAATTATCTGAAACAAAGTAAAGTAACTGTTAAATAACCTCAAGAATTCAAACAGGAAAATGGTTAGAACAAAGGAGTGACTTCTGCTTCAGGGTAAGTGCAGCACTGTATTATTTCATTATTTCATGAAATAGAATCTTTTGAGTAGCTAAAAATACTGAGAGCATCAYAAACCCACTGTCCTTAAGAAACAAAGTCATTTATTCTGTTTTGGTACTCCATGTACTGCTGTTATACTATAATACAAAGATGATTTTTCCTCTCTGGTGGCACAGCAAAAGTGGAAGTGTATTTGCACGTTCCTTGACAATTTTAGATTTTTAGATTATAGCCACTAATCAATAAATGCATTTTTTAAACCCAGATTTCTTTTCATATTCCAGGGATTTCCATTCTTTTTGAAGTGTATAAATGACAACTGATATTACAATTTATTATAAGGAACATATTAATGGGATAAGAGAGCTTTCTTTCACTCTTTATGCTCTGATCATGAGCTAGTGCCAGCAAGKTGAGTCTTTGAAGCATAACCTAAACTCTGTTCAACCCTTTCTGCTCACTGAATTTTCTTACTACTGAATGTAAAAGGAGAGTTATAATTCCGAAATCACACAAGAGGCATTTCAGATCCAATCCTGCTAGGTATGCATCGCAAGGCACCTTGTTAAAATACATTTCTAAATGAAATATAAAATGATACAGCAGATAAAAAGCCATYGTGGGTGAGCACACAGAAATGCTTGCAAGGAACAGTGGGAATAAATAATGGGCTCTGAGCAGCCCCTTGCTGCTCCAGAGTGGGACTGGACAGCCAACGAGTGCTGTCCTAAAACAATTCAAGGTATYTCACCTCATGTGCTTTTGTATGTTCTTCTTGTGGGAAGTAGAGCATGTTGTCATTGCAGAGCCACAAACCACAAGGGCAAGGGATCAGRCAGTACCAAGCCCAACCTGCCATCCTTTCTCTCAGCATCCTCTACCCCGAAATTGCTGTGGAGGGGTGGCAGATGGGATTCCAGGTGCTGCAGAGCCAACACTCATTGGGTGTTTCCCAGCCAGACCTTTGCTCCGTGCTCATCTGTTGTTTCCCCCACCCCCTCACCTCCTGCTGCTCCCCTAAATCCCCTCTGCCCCAGCCTGGACCCCAGAGAACAGGATCTGCTGGTGCCAGGCACGGCCACAAAGCCTGACCTGCATAAAGTGGGCTGTGACCATCCTGAATAATTTTTGCTGTGAACACACACTTCTGAACAGAGCTGTTTTCAAAAGCCAGTGATGTACTTGTGATTCAAACAGCAAGTCCCAGACATCTGCTCTCTTGTCTGAAAATGCCTTGCATCATCTTCATGGCAATTCCTGGTGCTCAGCTTTAGCTGGTACAAGAGCAGAGCCCTGCAGCCAGGCTGTCCCAGCCTTTGGAAKGAGGAGAGGGACATCCTGCTCTGATTCCCTCTAGTGCTGTCCCACCACCAGCACAGCCAGCCCAGGGTTAACAGGAACAAAGTGGGGGCACTGGGCTGCCTGGATCAGGTCATTTGGGAAGAAGTGGGGGCACTGGGCTATCTCTGCAGACTGGCACCTTCACCAAACCTCAGGTGCAGGATGGCTCTGCCTTCAAAGGGAGGACCACACAAACAAAGCCTCTGCTCACCAGCTGGTTCTGAATTCACTCCCTGCTCTAAAGMCTTCCTTCAGCTGAAAGCAGATTTTTATCTGCCTCATCAAGYTGCTTATGGGGGTGCTGCTCCCTGCCAGGCTTCGTAACCCTCTGTAAGCCTCAGTTCTTCAGAGAGCTTCCCAATCCCATAAATAATATAAGTATAAATGTTGTAAACACTGTTCCTGGTTGTGGTGTTCCCAAGGGAGTATTTTTCTATTTTATATCAAAGCAGTTTTGTTCCTTGTAGCCCCAGCTGTCACAGCCAGAGYTCCAGAGCAGGTAACACCCTGCACACCACAGTGCAGCACCATCCCAAGGTTTGGATGTACGTGGAATTTTGGTCACATTAAAATTCAGAAGCTTTGTTTGAGGCTCTTTTCATTACCTGGTACAGATCACCCTGCATGTATTACTTACTGTTGTTATTTATGACTCCAATAATCCTCACCACATCTACAAMGCCTTCCAGAAGTTGTTCCATATTTCCATTACAATGGGATGGCTTGGGGCCTGCTTTCTGCTGACCCTGGTAGAAAGTTCCTTATTAAGTAGGGCAACGTGCTGCATGCAGGTAACATTCCTGAGTTGGCAAATCAACAATGTTTCCACATTTTATATTACAGCACCTTTTCTCCCCCGAGCAGTATTACTGCAGTTTCTGTAGTTTCCTACTGAAACACAAAACACTTTCTTATGGTCTGTGTACAACAGAGGCTGKTGTAATCATATTTTACTGCTTTCCAAGAAATGCTCTTTTTTAAATTGTTTGTGAGAAGSCACTAACAGTTCTTCCAAGCTGGTGAAACAAGAATGAGGTTTTATGACAAGATTTTCTTTGCATTTAGTTCCTTTTAACCAGTGGGACAGAATTTACCTGAAATGCTTTATATAAACACTCCTATTTAAAGCAGGGTGTCTGTTTGGGTTTAATGCCTGGAGGAAAAGTGAAACTTTTGATATGTGATGAATGTCTCCAGATGCCACAGTGCCTTAAAATACCAGATTGTTGTAGGCATTCACTCTAAAATCCATACTTTTCCAAATGCCTGCTGAGCAGATTTGGTGAACACTTTTWAATTTCAGAGACAGAGCTTCCAGTGAGTGTAGAACAGTGCAGAAAGTATTGCTCCATCATGTCAGAGGTGTTTTGCCTTACAGAAATTAGTTTTTATTCTGTGTGACTGACTTTACCATGTGGCCTTTCAGCACACTAAGCATGTAGAGGAGACAAACTGACAAAATAAAGAATTTCAGGTTTATCATTAAGAAGAATATTCATTACACAAGATTCTACAATTATGTGATTGCTACATGACCTTGCAGAACAAAGTTATGTTCTCAGTTAGGGCTTGCCTGATGCTGCCAGAAGAATCCAACTCAAAATATGYCAGATTGAGAAACCGAGTTCACATTCTTCTCTGCAGAGTGAGATTTTGAATAAGTAACAAACTCCATCCTTTCTAGATAARAGCCATGTGGTATTCCATACATAATGATGAGGGCTGGGAATGACAGGTCAAGGGGGAATGGCTTCCCACTGACAGAGGTGGGATTAGATGGGAYACTGGGAAAAATTMTTCCCTTTGAGGCTGGTGAGGCTCTGGCACGGGTTTCCCAGAACCGCTATGGSTTTTCCATCCCTGGMAGTGTCCAAGGCCTGGYTGGACRGGGCTTGGAGCAATCTGGGATAGTGGAMAGTGTCCCTGCTCATGTCTCAGGGTGGAACGGAATGGGCTTTAAGGTCCCCTTCAACCCAAAGCATCCCGGGATGCTCAGACCAGCTGGTCACTGAGGGCAGCCCGTGCAGGTGCAGGGATGCASGTACAGAACGTGCTCGGCCTCCTGCCAGCTGCCAAAGGCCACCACGACTCGTGCAGGTGGAAAAGCTCTATGGCCAAGTCCCTAACCTCCTGCAAAAAGAATATTTGAGTTCATTTTGAGCAGCAGATAACTATGGGTTTACACTCCCCCTGCACACGTTGTAAAGAGAACGCCAGCAAAGGGCTTTACTGAACATCGTGGGGCTTTGCTTTTCTCGCAATGCTCGGCCATGTGGGGCCGCGGTGCTGAGCCCCGAGCGCGGTCGGTGCGGAGCCCGTTCCGGGCAGGTGTTGGTGCCGGTGCCGGTGCCGGTGTCGGTGTCGGTGTCGGTGTCGGTGTCGCTGTCGGGGCCGGGCCCAGGGCGGGGTCGGGCCGGGGCTCCCCGCCCGCAGGTGCGGCCCGCCCAAGGCGCGGCCCGCGCAGGTAAAGCCGGCGCGGCCCRGCCGCCGCTCCCGCAGTCCCGCCGYGATGTTCGGGGTGCAGCAGCAGCTGCAGGCGCCCGCGGTGCCCCCGCACCTCCAGCAGCAGCACCAGCAGCACTACTACCGGCGGCAGCAGCACTACAGCACCCTGCCCGCCCGCCGGGCCTGCCCCGAGCCGCCGCCCTGCCCCGAGCCCCCGCCATGCCCGGAGCCGCCGCGGCCGCTGCCCTGCCTGGACCCCACTCCGCACCAGCAGCAGGACGTGGCCTACGACCGGGTGCGCACCTACGGGCCGGGCTGCCGCCGGGTCAGCACCTCCTGCTCCTCCCGGGCCGCCTCGCCGCTGGACTGCGGGCACGGCTGCGACCCGCCACAGGTACGGCGGGCACGGACCGGCCCCTCGGGGCTGCTCCCGGACCGGGATCCGGCTCCCGCCCCGGATGAGGGACCGTCGAAGCCGGAGCCCGGCCCCAGGAGCGGCGGAGGGTCTGAGGGTCGAGCCGGGCTCCCCCGGGGTGGGACGGGTCCAGCCCCGGCCCGTCCGCTCGCCCCGCTCCTTTCCCCCTGTGGAAAAGCCGCTGTGGCCTCTGCCCGCCGTCCCGGCCTCACCGGGCTGTTCCCGGGCAGGGATGCGGTCGTTGGCGGCGGCCCCAGCGCGGTGTCACCCGTGTCCGCCCAGCGCCGTCACCCTTTTCACCCTTTTAGCGCAGAACGCTGTTTTTGCCGGTTCTGTAAGAGCCCAGCAGCAATCCCGCCGCCGGCGCTGCTCCTTTCCCAGCTCCCTTCCCACGCCGGGATGTCGCTGCGCGGCTCTGCTGTCTTGGGGCTGCTCGTGTTAATAGCGCACGAAGCCTGTGTGCTTATTAGTTCTCTTTGAATCGATGGTGCTTAGTAAGGTCCACGACTGAGGTGTTGGAGTCGGGCTTGGAAAGCCCTCACAATGCAGTTCAGCAGGTTTGTTGTGTGTGTATCCAAGGCATGGCGTGGAAGTATCGGTGGAATTGAATGTCATTTTAACACATGCAACTGGCATACTAAAACTAGAAAGCAATAGCTTAAGAACAGATTTGACTGCAAAACCAGAAAGGAGATTGGAATTTACTCTCAAACTTTTTCTCCTCATACAGCAGAATGCCATTGATAGGATTGCTCTKCTATACTCAAATRGCAAATCTTGTTTCAAGATGAACTCTTACTGAATTTTCTTTCCCGTGTTATATTTACCTGTCAAAAAGAATCTGTATTAAGACCAATACAAGATCTGAATTCCTTTCAAAGCAGTATTTCCATAGTTTGAGGGCTGCCTTCCTCTCGAGGATGGTTTATGTAAATCCTGGGAAGTGAGCAAGCAGCTGTGCTAATATAAGGACAAGAGGAAACAGCCTCAAGTTGTGGTAGCAGAGGTTTAGGTTGGATATTGGCAAAAAATTCTTCATGGAATGGATGGTTAAACTTTGGAACACGATGCCCAGGGAATTGGTGGACTCACCATCCCTGGCAGTGTTCAAAAATGTGTGGATGTGGCACTTGAGGACATGGTCAAGTGGTGGCCTTGGCATTGCTGGGGAATGGTTGGACTCGATGATCTTGGTGAGTTTTTCCAGCCTGAACGAGTCTGTGATCATAATGGCTTTGTAGGAGTYGGTAATGGCAGAGCCATTCCCTCTGTATCCAAGCTATTAATCCTCTWTTGCAAGATGTGGGGCAGGAGTGTAAACACAGGTCTCTCACCTCCCCGATAAGTGATCTGCTCAGCTAGGCTGGATGATAGTCTGAATTGCAGTTAATTAATTAAATATTCATTGGCATAAACATTGCTGTCCCAGGCTTCCTTTGCCGAGATAAGTACGTGAACAAGGATTACAGACTCAAATGCTGTCACTGCTCTATGGAGTATGTTTAATTTTCAACATCTGCTGTAGTCACTGAACCCATTAYGTCCTGCTGATGAAAACTAATTTCTTGCTGAAGTGTTTTGCTGGACAAGACTTTAAAGACAAGAGGGTGTAGCTCAGTCAGGCTCTGTGTGGGTTGCAGTTTCAGTGGTGGAGAAGGAAGGCGCCTAGTACAGATTATTAGGAAGTTATTAAAGCAGAAAACAGTAACAAACAGGGAAGTCAGCTGGGAGGAGGCAGAAGTGGCAGGCTTGGTGCTGAATGGGAGTTGCCAGGGAGAAGCCCTGGGAGGGGTGTASGACATTCCCAAAGAGTGGATCAGTTGCCCTTTGAGCCGACTGTGCAGAGCCACCTAAAGTGAATAATGGACCAATACCTAACTCACGTCTGTGTTTGTTGTAACAGGAGAATTTGGGGTTAGTGTACTGCTGGCAAAGCAAAGGGCTGTCTTTGAGCAATATTTAATTTGCTTCTGYAGAGCTAGTGTGGATTAACAGTAACAGACATGTACATCCCTATTGACACAGTGCTAGTCTTCAGTCATGTGGCTGGGGTGTGCTCTTGTGTTTATGTACACTTCTAATAAGCTGGAGAGAGGGAGAATTTGAAAGTGGTATGTGCACAGAGCACATGTGCTGGTACTTTTTGTGGTTCAGCATTCAGGTTTGGTTTTTTTTTACTTTCTTGGTGTAACTTTGTTTTGTCCTTGGACTAATTCACAGCAAATTTTGCTCTTTTTCAACGAGAACTGTTTGGAATAAATTCCCTTCCAGTGTGGCTTATGTGTATGAATCCCTTCTCCATAGTCTCGAAAAAATAATTTATGCAGTGGCACATATAAAATGTTTACAGAGGGCAAAACCCTGACAGGCTTTGTAGAGGACATTCCTGTCCATATGAGGAATTTTGGGAATCAGGTGTTTGTGTGGCTGGGCTCAGTTCTGTGACGTGCAAAGGGCTTCCATGAAAATGGTGTAATATTAACCAGCTTTAGGGTTGGTCTGTGTTGTAACAGCCTCAAACACAGCCTGCTATTTCCCCATTTCACCTGCCAACTGGAACTCATAAATTATRAGCAGATGACTGGATTGCTTGTAATTAGCAAGACATTGTGTTGTGGATAAAGGCCTTTGACATAGATGAAATTCTCACTTTCATCTCTGGGTTGGCTGAAGCCAAGGGTAACCTGTTGAAGTAAAAAAAAAAAAGSACTGGACTGATAGTTTCTACATAAAATTGGCACACACTACGGATAAATCTATCAAATKCTTATTGTAAAATTAAAAAGTCTTATTAAAAATCTTAAAGACCAGCAAAAATATTCATGGAAATTTCAGTGTTACCTTTTAAAAATCTCCTTATAAGCCCCATGGCAGGGATTGGAATGGGAAGAACTTTAAAGTCCCTTCCAACCCAAGCCATTCTGTGATTCTCTAAAACAGGCTCATACTGACTGGTCAGGCTGTCGTAAATCCCAAACCCAGTCATGCCACTGAAACCCACAACAGCATYGGGCTTTCCCTTTGGAATCCCACCTTCCCCTTCCTTCTCCCAGTTAGAAAACGCTGCATCTCCAAACTGCATCTTCTGACTGCGTGSAGAGGGTAGCCTGAGCTATGCCCCCTGAGGAATGCTGGAAAATGGAAACAGCCTGAGATCCCTTTCCATGGCAGTGTTTTTATAGGTGGGGGACAGCTGCAGGGGCCTTGGAGGTGGCACCTCCTTGTGCAGAGCCCTGAGCTGTGTGTGGGCAATCCAGGCTGGCACAGACACAGAGTTTGCTGCAAACTGACAAATTGCCTCTTGGTCCCCTCCCAGCCTGTGCTAGTCCAGCCTGCTTGGCTGGAATGGGAGAAAGGGCAGGCAAATCTGTTTGTAAAGCAGTTCTTTGAAAATTAAAGAGTTTGGATATCTCAAAAAGAAGCATAATTTTAT
This sequence comes from Mixornis gularis, assembly GCA_003546035.1. Taxonomy (NCBI): domain Eukaryota; kingdom Metazoa; phylum Chordata; class Aves; order Passeriformes; family Timaliidae; genus Mixornis; species Mixornis gularis. Next base: position 2,247,880 of record QVAJ01000030.1, on the reverse strand, counting down.
CCAGGCAAAATATTCTTAGATTCTGTATAATATTGCATATACAATGAGACTGTCCTTGTGAATATTATAAAGGTCTGTTTCAACTTAAAATGCTCCAGATTGCTCCGTTGTGGGTTTATTCCTCTGAGACACCCTGGTTGTGTTATCCTCTCTAGACTTTGAGTTAGTCCTGGCATATTTGTCCAACCTTTCAGCGAATTCCAAGGCTGTTGTTTAATGTCACACAATGGCCATGTGTTGTCCCTGTGCTGGAATGGAGCACTCCCTGCTGTCCCACGGCTCTCCAGTGTCTCAGCTCCGTGTGCTGCAGCACGGACACCAGGCTGGGGCTGTGCCTGCTCTGGGACTGGGCTGAGGGAAGGAGCAGTGGCCATTCCTTTGCTGAGTGTTTCACTTTTTAGTTCCAGTTCTGCAGGTGTCGGTGGTGCAGGATTGGGCTGCATGTTTCACCTCTCTGTGCTGTCTCTTCTCTGTGTTGTGTCCCCCGAGTCCTGCTGGCACATGGGGTGCCRGTGGCACTGAGCAGCTCCCCAAGTTTCTGCAACAGTTTTAATTTTGAAATTTCTTAATTACTCTTRACTGCTGCAAAAACAGTTTCTTTTCTACTTTTGTTTCTTTCCTTGTGCTGTTATGATTCACTCTTGGGAGGTTTGGAAAACTGCTCCAGGCTTCCTAAACTTATGCAACAGTTGACAGGAAACATGACCTACTTCAGAGCTGCTCTCACCTGGCTCAGAATGTGTCTGAGACTGAACTGCAGTAACATAAACATCCCCCTGGCTTTGGGGAAGAAATGATTCATTATGGAAATTGGAGGTTTGTGCTGTGAGGGAGAATAAACAGTATGCTGCAAACTGACAAATTGCCCAGTCCTTAGATTGGTTTCAGTGGGAACTCTGCTTGTTTGGGTAAAGACCTGGATGTGAAGAGTTGAGGCAATGTGTGATTTGCTAGAACAGGCAGAGGACAGTGTCTCCAGTTGCTTCTAGACAGTGCTGGGGTAAAACCTGAAGAAATCTATTTGAAAACAAAGCTGCTGCCAGGGGCAAATTTTTGTAATTTAAAGAGGCACATCTCATTTTTCACTGGGGAATGTGCAGATGCTCCATGTGGGCATCATTCCCATAGGTGGCAGTTGTGTGCACAGGATGTGACCCAGTGGGTTGTTGGGCAGCTCCTCTACCTGTTCACTTATGAGTTTAAGCAAAATCTGAATTTTCATGCCTTGGTGAAAYAAAAAGAGTATGCATCTCCATCTACGCCAGCTGAGTTTGATGTGCAACGTGAAAAAACAAAAATAAGAGATGGGCTGGAACAGGGACATGGGATCCAGGAAGCCTCATCCAGCTTTGATTTGTAGCCTGTGCTGCTGCACTTACAGAAAATATGGACTAATTCCCTCAGACCTGCAAGGAGGAGATTGAGAAAAAAAAAACCCAGCTCTTAATGCAGTGATGGGTTGTGTCTCGCCATGCTGCACATGGACCAATTCTTTTGGGGTGTGAAGGCCCTGGGTTTAAAACATCTCCAGGTGATTGTGGCCAGTGGATCCAAAGTATTTACAGCCAGTGTCCATAATCAGATTCCTCTGCCAGAAAAGGTGTTAGAGGTTGAAGTGCAGTCATCTCTGAACCTTTTCTCCTTCTTTGCAGGGCACCATTCGCAGGATCATTATTGAGAACCCGGATCAGGTAGGGAAACTGTGCTGGACTTCCCTCAGCTCCTTCCCCGCTCCTCCACAGGGGATGATAAACACTCAGAGCACACAGCTCACACCTCTGAGGGTGAGAGATGGAATTATGAGGAATTGAAAACACTGCAGAATGGCCGCTCGGGCTCCCACCTCTCCACAGTTAAAGTCTTTATTAATCTTGATTAATTACTAACTGTTTCTACTGTATTTATTTCACACAGTCCCTATGCAAGCACAGCCACTTTGTTTCCAAATGGACACACACTCACATGTTCACATCCTAAAGGACATCTCACATATCTTTAAATTATCTATTTTTAGTCAAAATTACCCTAATCCTGAGTTTGCTGTTTGACAAGATTTATGGATGTTTTTCTCTACCTGTTTTACAGGAGCCATTGTCCCCTTTTCTTAGAGGGGCCAGTTTCTCTCCTGGAAATAATGTCATCTATGAAAAAACAATAAGAAAATAYGAGCTCTTAAATCCCCTCCAAGTAAGTTGGGTGTTTATATTATCTATTGCAAGAAGAAAATTGAGTTGGTAGCAGGAAATTGATGTTTCTGGGTGGGTTTGGTTCTGGGTTTTTTTCTTACTTTTGCCAGGAGTAGCTGCCAACCTGAGAACTTCCTTGTTGTGATCTAGGACACATTTTCAAAGTAAATGAAGCAATATTTAAGGAGACCAGAAGGTGGAATGTTTACTGTATTTTTCCTAAGAATTTATTATTAACTAACAATGGAARCTGCTGTTGTATCTCTAATACTCAGTCTGTATCTGAATAGTGGCTGTGAGTTAGTTTCTTGCAGTAGCTTCACAACAGAACAACCAAGATACATTTTTAGAAAAAAATATTAAAAGCACAATTTCTTTTCTACTAACRCTTGAAAAAATGTATTTGGCAAACCTTTCTGAAACTTCATCTCGCAATTGGTGTTTTGTCAGTAGCAAAAATGTTGCTCCAWTTTATTGCTCTGAAACATTTCCAATAGGAAAAAAAAAAAGAAATTTAGCATATCTCAGAGTGATTTACCTGAGGTTTTTTTCACTTTGTTTTTTAAAACTTAAGTTTTCATGCCTCTCTGGATTTTAGACAGCTGAATTCTCTGTGATATACAGTCTCTGAAGTGGAAAAGGAAAAAAAAATCCGTAATTATAAATAACAGCTTCTTTCTTTCTGCAGATCATGTGAAAAGAATAAAAAACTGTGGAGTTTAGCCCTGGAAACCACAGTTTTACTTCTGGTTTTTGTTACCTTGGCTATGTTTAGATTTAGGTCAAATCAAGAGTGTAGTTTTAAATTTCCCATTTTCATTTAATGGGACATCCACCTTGGGAAAGATTTCTTGCCTGTGCTTCTCACTGGCAGCTACTAAAACTGGAAGGAAAGTGGGTGAATTACAACCCTGGAGTATGAAAGTATGAGGCAAACTCACATTCAGTTAGGTATAGAAGCAATTTTATTCGGATTATTAAAACATCCCAAACCACCACCASCACTGCCAGTCACAGACACATTTCATTCACTGTTGAGGTTGATGTCCCACTCTGTTGGAGTGCAGGGCATGGGGAGAACCCCTCAAATTGCCCTGGGGGGTCTGAGASCCTTGCCGGGACCCCAGGAAAGCATTGCCTTTGACCTTAGTCCATGGGAAAAACTTCCAACACTTATGGATGAAATGAAAACAACAAAAATTTAAATTAGATAGTAGTTTAGTTTGTCACAGGGTGAAAATTTGTAGGTTTGGGTTTTTAGAATGGAAGTAGATGAGAGCAAGATGGAGAATTTTGGGCGGTGTCTTACATTATTGTTTTTCTCCTTTGCCTCCATCTTCTGCTGTGATGGTGGCACAAAGACATTGGTAGAAWGTATGTGATGTAGAAATTGCGTGTCTAGAATTAGTAGTGATTATTGGTACAAAACTGTAAACATGGTAAGTTTTAAGAGTTAATTGGATTAGAAACTTTTAAAAGACCTTGAACACCAAGCCCTGTGTTTTTGGCAGCRGTGTTTTCCAACGCATTAAGATGGGTGCTGGGTGGCCTGCAGACCTTGAGATAAGAAAATGGATCAACATCTTTTAAAGATTGAAGCTGCAAGTTCTGCTCATATTTTAAACCCTGGTACAGGACTTTGAAAGGAAAAAAAAMACCCTAATTAGGGGGTTCTTGKAAACAAAATACAAGACCACTCTTTGCTGAGTGTCCAGCAGCACTAACAGTCCTTCCTTCGCAGTGCCAGGAGAGGCAGTTCCAGGTGTGCCCGGTGGAGCAGTGCCCGCCGTGCCCGCCGGTGGTGGTGACCCAGCAGTGCCAGCAGACACAGACGGGCTCTCCCTGCGAGCTGTGCCCGGGCCCGGGCAGCGACGAGTGCCGGGGACACCCCGCCAGGAGGGGCACGGCCCCGCCCGAGCTGGTGAGGGCTCCACCCTTTGTTCTCAGCGCGGTTTGTTCTTAGGCAGAGACACGACTCCGGGAATGAGCGTTTTCATGGCTCTGCAGCCTCCAGAGGTTTGTGTTGGGCTCTGAGCACCGCACCCTTGTCACTAAATAGGGCCTGTGTGTCTGGGACTGTCCAAGGCTCTCTCATGTGCTGTTGGGGGGGTGGGGAAGGCTGTTTGAGGAATTGTATTTCTCGTTGTCGCARACCTGAGCCTGTGCTCAGGTGTGCACTGAGATCAGCCCATGTTGTTAAMTGTGCTGAGCCTCACTGGCTTCTTGGGTTTTGTTTTTCTTTACCCATCAATTCATCAATTTCACCTGTCAGTCTGTACACAAAGACCAAGGGATGCACAGCCTGTGCTTTGGGAGGAAACACATTGCTTTATAACCACAGCAAACATCAGCTCACGGTTCCTTTCCTCCTATGCTGATCAACCAGGGCTTCAAATACATTTCAATGTGATGCAAAAGTTGTTGACACAGATTCAGTGGAAGCGTGGAAGGAGCTTCCTGGTGTCCCTGTAGCCTGTTAGTGCAGCTGGGGAGGGAGTGCAGCAGGTCCCTCCTGYGCACCCAGTCGGTGTTTGGGTGACAAACACCCTGAGGACCTTGGTGTCAAACCTGTGCAGAACCTTCCAGAGCCTGACACTCCCATCAACCAGCTCAGGACACTCAGCTTGGGCTGATGTTCCCACAGAGCTGAGGACACTGCTGTGGAAGCAGGACTTTGCCTGTTTCTTATTGTTCTAGAGGAAGTAATTCCTCTCTGTATAGTTTATTGAGAACCAGCAGACAAGGAAGGCTCACTACTGAGAAAAGCATGATTGCTAAGAGCAGCCAGACCCAAATCCATCCCACCTGTAGCATTTTCATGTTCAGCTTTCATCCCAAGGAAGGGATCCTGTTCTGATGTCCTGCCTGTCTCCTGCCAGGTGAGCTGCCCCCAGGACAGCCCTGAGCAGCTGGACTGTCGCTTCTTTGGGGAGCTGCTGGCAGAGCTGCACCGCAAGAGCACTGACCTGTACAGCTGCTTGCTGCAGCACGTGGAGAAGATTGGGACAAGGTATTGCCACTGGATCTGTCATTCCCATGTCCCAGACATCCAGCACTGCACAGCYGACAGGGACAGTGTTGTTTGTGAATTGGTTGTACTCTTTGTTTCTTCCTGACAGCTAGAACTGACTGGGTGTTTTACACATTCATGTGATTTGCAAGTAACTGAGGACATAGAAATGCTGTAAGCCAAGGAAATTTATGGAATTTGATGCTTAAGAATTGTGTCTCCCACATCTGTTTGTACATTGAGCAAACAAGAACTTACAGCATATTCTGAAGTCTATTTCATGACACAGTTCTATTGCTGTGTCCTGAGGAAACAACCCAAATRTCCAAATTTCCTCTGTCCTATTGTGATGGATTGTCATGGATTAAAGGACAGCCACCACCAGGCATAAACCTCACCCAAATGACCATTAACCACATTCTCTGCAGAGCCCTGCAGACCATCTGTGGGAAGAAATGGGAGTCACAGCAGGCATCATCCTGCACAACCTTCCCCCCTTCCCTCCCAGTTACCCTCATTCTTCCCCCTCACTCCCGATCTTGTCTGGTGCTTTCCAGGGTCACTGAATAAGGAAAGTGGTCCTGTAGCAGAGGCAAAAGGGAATTTARCCATCACAGAAACTCTGACAGTGCCGAGTCAATACCTGGGGCAGGGCASTGCATTGCAGCAGAGTTGTGGGCAAACCATCACCCAGGCAATTAAGGGAGTAATTGGGTTAATTGCCCATAATAAGGATAACTGCCCAAAGGACTTGGGATAGTCAGCCTGTCTTAGCCCTAGGACTCCAGTCTGCCCAGGAATTCCTCCACAGAGGGAAGGTAATGACTCTTCAGCTGATAGAGACCCTTCCTTGCTCTGTATTGTCCAGATAATCTTTTAGTGGTGAATGTGGGACTGAATGCTGAATGTTCTCAAGCAGCTTTGAGTTAACAGACCCTTGGATTTTGTGTTTTACAGGAACCATGACATCGAATTCACATGCCAGGTAAGGCCCAGGCTGTCCCCTGACAGTGGTGGGGGGATGGTTTGAGCAAATTAAGCCAAAGCAGTTGCAATGAAGGAGGCTGGTCTTTGTTATTTAATGCTTCCTGCATGAATGAAAAACATTCAGAGCCTGAAAACTACTGCTAGGCAGGTATTTGCAAATGTGATAATAGTGAAAGGAAACTTCGAGAATTTGCATTATTCCAGTATGAGAGTCAAATTTTGGAAGTCTCTCCTGATGTTGCAGTAATGGTTTCACTGGAAAACGACCTGCACAGGTACCTGTATTTTTACAATGTGKTTTTTTTTGCAAAGGCTCTTTCACTCCCTGGCCAGTGAAGCTGCTGCTGAGCAGCAGGTGCTGCACCTTTGAAGGCATTCAGTGTGAACGGGGCAGAAATACCTGTMCAGGGTTCACCTGCAGGAAGCAAATGCCACTGAATCCTGACAGCATCTCCTGGTGGTCATCTRGGGTTTACTGGCAGCCCATTCAGAAACATGAGATTTTGCCCCACCATGAACTGCTGGGAGTTGTTGCAGCATCAGCTGTTAATCCTTGACAGAGGATTGGTTTGAATACTGCTTTTAAATGTTAAATTTAAGGATTTGAATATAAACTTCATGTATCACTTTATCTCACTTTGTACATGCTCCACATATAAGACTTTGGAAGTTTTCAGGACAGACTTTGATCTATTTTTGTTCTTATTTGCCTTGTACTAAGGATGTTTTTCATAGCAGAGCTGTGTAATTAATGAARAAACCACACTACTACCTACCAGGCAAAATTCTTAATCAAGATGTCTCCCCTTTCCTCCCTTCTTTGCTTAGACTGAAGATATTGAAGAATTAATTCCCAAAGGACTGTCTGAGGCAACAAAGCAGCAGATTCGTTATCTCCTCCAGGTATGGGAGTTTGGCAGCCTGTAGGAACTGGGAGAAGTTGGAGCTGGCTCACAAACAGGAGGGACTTGGTACACGACACCCTTCACTCTCTATTCCCTCATCCCATTGTTTCTAGAGTGAAAGGGGATGGAATGATGGCTTTAAYGGAACTGTCACATGGACCCACAGTCCGCTTGTGTATTTTAAACTTTATTGGGGCTTTCCTGCAGTTTCACTGGAAACTGTCTTGGCTTTTGACCACTGGCAGGAGAASAGAGACCTTTCATCTTTCTGTGTTGTGCATTAAGGCTTTACTTTAAAAGCCAAACACAAATAGGAGGTGCTAAAAACCCTGAAGCAGAGCCTGAATCCCACCTGCTCCCAGCCCAACCCCATGGCTRGGCGTGGAGCAGGGAGGGAGGGGTGGGGAGGAAGCTGAAGAACCAGCCCAGGAGGGCAAAACCCTTTGCACCTGGACCACAACAGGAATGGGTCCGTTTGTTGCCTGATGCCAAAAGCACAGCTCAGCACTCAGAGCTGCCTTTGCCAGGCAGGTGTGTCAGAGCAGGATCCAGGGCAGCCTCAGCAGGAGTGTCCTGATCTGGGCTCCCTCAGGTATGAGGAGGGTGATCCTACCTGGGAGCTGCACCTTGGAATCACTTCCTGGTAAAAAAAAAAAAGAAATTCCACTGAAATGAACTTGAGAAGGAGCAGCCTGGTCTCAGTTTGCAGCTGCCCTGCTCTGACCTCTCCCATCCCTTCCAACTGGAATTATTCTGTGCTTCCCTTACAAGGAGGATGGACATCAACCCCCAAATATTCCATGGCCTYGTGCTGGCACACTGTCCTGGTTCAGCTCCAGGTGAAAAAGCTGAACAGGCATTTCCTGTTGTCTCTGTGTCCAGCTGGTTTTACATCCTCACAGCTGTGATTATAAAATGCAGCCAAAATGGCTTTTGGGGAACCAGATGTTGTCAGGAACCACCCAGAGTGCTCTCAGAGCCCTTGGTCACCAGGACAGAGCTGGGAGAGAAGGGTGTGCAAAGCCCAGGATCCTCAGCTGGCAATGGCCAGAGGCTTCTCTAAGGACACAGAGGATTCCACTCTGTGTCCTTAGAGGAAGGAAAAGCAGGGGAAGGAAGGACAAGAGGAAGGAGAAACACACAGCACCTCTTGGATTTAGTAACCTCTAGCACTAAGCAGTTGCTGAGTGGGGTTTTACTTACATTTTTATAGTCTAAATTTCACCATTTGACTCAATTCCTTCTTTCAAACTACTCCATAACATATTACACAATAAAACCAACAAAACCATAAGGCAAAAGTGAAATTCCACTTTAATTACAAAACCAACAAAAGGTGAGTTACACTAGGAATGAAGTCTCAGTCAYACCATGACACCAGTGGGGATAAAAAACTGGGCAAGGGCCAATTCCCATATGGATAGAGAGCATGAGAGCTTGATCTTCCAYGGGAACACAGAGGAGGGTTTCACTTTTGTCCAGAAAGAATATTCTGTGCAAAAGCTGTGGTTTTTCAGCCCTTCCAGGAGAGTCACAACCTGAGGAGTTATTYTGTGTGTCCTTTCCAAGTCCATTTTTCTTCATATATTATAAACGTATCATGAAATGCAAAATTTATGTTTTCACCTGAATCAATAGGCAGCTATYTGAGGCATTAAAATTAACATTCCAAAGAAGAACAGTGTTGGGCTGTGGTCACTTCTGGTTTTCTCTTTCATCCAGGTGACTCCTTTCATCTTTGGGATCTTTTTCCTTTTAAAGGGAGGAGTTGGCTGTATGAGTTTTTTTAATTTAAATTTTTAGAAATTGTAATTAAATTYCCTCACCCTTGAGCTCAAAGCTTTGCCAGATCTCAAATGTGACTCATTCCTCATTCCTTTTCAGGCAGGGCAGTAATTTTGAAAAATCAGTATAGGCACAAAGCTTTGAAAGCTCAAATAATAATTGCASAATATTAATACATTTATTTTTCCCTTTATTGGCATACAAAGGCCGTTCCTTCCCCTGTTGTTTCTTCCACTTTTAACAATGTTGTCCTGTGTTACAAGGCAGAAACTGAACACTGGCATTTGCAGAACAAAGTGCAATGAAAATGTTTCCTCTAGAAACTGTGGGCACTTCAAAGGTTTTAGAAGTTACTGTCAGCTGTAAAGCAGTTTCTGTTCTACCTCTTGTCAGGCATATTGTAAACAAAGCTGCCTAATTAATCCCAATTGTCCTTTTAATTTCTCCCCTCCCAGATGAGAGCGACATCAGACAAATCCCTGAGACTTGTGCTTTCCACATTCAGGAATCTGCGTGAGGAGCTCTGCCATTTGCAGGATGACCTGGGGGTGAGTCTTGTTCTTCCCTCCCACGGCTCATCCAGCTGCTCCCAGCTGGCAGCAGGAGCCAGGGCTGGCATTCCAGGCTGTGGCTGTGCTGGTGGCAGTGGCTGCTCTGTCAGYGCCTCGGGGGGCTGGATGGACACAGGTGGCTTTGGCAGCTCCAGAGGTTCTCTGGCCTTCAGCCATCCCAGCCCTGTGGATGGGTAGCAGACAATTCCTGCTGGGGAAGCAGCAATGTTTCCCACACCAGCCCAAGTGCTTGGCACTGCTGGGAATGTCACAGCATTGTTCTGAAAAATGAAAAGTTGAGGGAGAAGGAGTTTGAACTTGAGCACAGAACAAGGTGGGCTTAGTTTTGGGGTGTTTTTTGTTTGTCTGGGTTTTTTTGTTGGCTTCTACTTAAATTATTTCTGGGACAGACTGGAAAGGCTGTGTCCAGGATCCCAGTGCTCACCACCCAGCACAAAGCACAGGGGTTCAACAGTGTGTGCTAGGTACCTAACCACCAAAACTTCAAGAAAGTTGACCATTCTCTCAGTTCTAAAACATCCCTTTATTAATGACTATGTTACACTTCATGGGGAGAGTTTACTGAAAAATTGCAGCTTTTGACTGTGAACTTTTGACTTTTGTCCTGCAGAAGCTGGAAACAGACAACATCTTGCTGAAGAAGGATTTGGCTTTTAAGGATTCTCAAGTAAAAGAATATGAAACAATGCTGGCTTCTCTGAGGGAGAACAATCGTCAGCAGCAGGTGACTTGAGAAACATTTTCAGTGTCATTCCAGGCAGCCAAAATGGGGGCAGTTTGCTGACTTYTGTGTACTGAATAACTGCTGCCTGCTGTGTATGTGATGCTGTTCCTCCCCTGAGGAATTCCATGTGCTCATTCCCTCTGCTTTCCAGCAAGGGCTCAGGGACAGCAATGCCAAGTGCCGCTCCCTGGAGGAACAGCTCCTGTCCCTGCGGCTCAGCGAGGGGGACAAGGACTGCCAGCTGAAGGAGCTGGAGTACAGCAAGAGGGCCCTGGAGCAGGAGATCCAAAGCCTCAAGCTGCAGGTGAGGGCTCACCTGGCTGGGTGCAGCAGCTGAGGGATCAGTGTAGGAAAGCTAATGATGAAAAAACCTCTCATTGTAAAATAAAAACGGGTTCTTTGCTGCAGAGCTGCTCCAGCCCAACCCTGCAGACCACGACGGACGAGCTCTCCAGCCGCTACGTGGAGATGATCAACAACCTGAGGGAGGACAAGGACAGGGAGATCCGCAGCCTCAGGGTAAGGGGCTCTGCTGGCACTGGCTGTGTGTAGGGACAGCTGTTCTTGCAGTTACAGCAGCAGAGATCGACCATTTTTGGGTGTATTCTGGTTGTGCRGTTAGTTTACTCATAGACACTGGTGACAGTATGAAACCTTTATAGTAGAACATAAAACTGTGACTTAAAAGTAACCCAACTGTTCTTTACATCAAGAAATTAGGGCAAAATCTCATTAGCAGCCTGTCTAAAAGAATATTTTGTGTGTCCTGATAACATAAGAGATTAGTTCAAAAGATGCTCAACAGGAAACAAAAATAAAGCCCACAGCTGCATGTAGGAAAYGTCTCTCATGGAAACCAGAGGTACAAGACTCCAACCCTGGAAGCCAATTCAAGTGGTTCACTGCTGGTACAGCTTTAGAATTTTAAAATCATTAAATTAATATTGGGTAGAATTCAGTCCAGTTAGCACTTTCTAATTTACTGTGTGGCTCAACTTCCTGACCTGAAAATSTCTGGGTCTCACTGTTGATGATGTTAATGAAATGCTACCCCTGGAGCCCTGGGTTKGTGCTGAGGGGCCCTGCCCAGAGCCCCCCACACCTGAGAGCTCCTGCCTTGTTCTGCAGTCCCAGCTGTGCCAGTTCCAGCAGGACATAACCAGGAGAGAGGGCAGCAACAGCGACTTGCAAATGAGGCTGCAYGAACTGACATCACTGCTGGAGGACAAAGAGGCTTTTATTAAACAACAGCAAGAGGTAAAATAATACAAGTTATTTCTCTTCTAAGGGTTTTGTGTTTAAGCCTTCATATACTGCGTAGGTGGACCCTTACCAGGAAGTCCCTTGTCCTCTGCTGGCTCAGGAATGGGGGTTAGGATTTGTTTTAACTGAATGCTGTCCTCTGCCAGCCTTCTGGAAGGGCAGATTTTCAGACTGTTTTTTGAGAGAAAATTCTGCAAATATTGTGTTGTGACTCTATTGAACCAGTACTTCAGAAACATTACTTCACATCAATGTTTGCTTCTGGTTTTCTCAGGAGCTGTTCAGACTGAAGCATGAGAAGTTATCCGGCAGTCAGTCCCCTGGGGTGACAGCCATCATCACTAAAAAGTAACGTGTTACCTCAGAAACACATTCTTTGGGCTTTCCTTTGTTTAGGCTCTGTTAAACAGCCTGTTCAACTCTCTGCAGGTACAGAAATCAGTATCCTATTCTGGGTCTCCTGTCTGATGACTACAAGGTCACATCGCCTGTCAATAAGTCACAAACGATTGTAATTGAGAGGACTGGAGAGATCTGGAAACATGTAAGTTTACCTGGAGATGAACTGTTCCCTCTGCAATCCCTAAGTGTTCAATTTCACTTCAAAGCAAGTATTACCCAAACWGAGAGCTCAGAAATGCCCTGGTGGTAATTTAACTGCAAAAAGCAAAGTGACTGACTGCAGCCAGGGAACTGTCCTGGCTCTCCGGAGCAGGCAGTAATTGGTGGGTGTGGTACAAATAAAACCTTTTGTTGTTTTCTCTGGCACGTAATTACCCTGAACAAAAGCAGCAGCGTTGCTCTAACACCAGCCCCGGGGTGTTGCTGTACTGGGCAGGTAGGCAGGGACTGTGTCCTCCTGTGCTCTCAGGTGAGGAGGGATTTGGGAGGGCTGTGCTCCTCTGCATTAGGAGCATTAATGACTCCAAGCTATTACTAAAACATACAAAGCACCACATCCCTGAAACTCACCTTGAGCCAGGGCAGTGACGAACCCAGGAATGCAGAAGAGTTGGTAACACTTTTTAGGAGTGATTCAGAGTAAAAATAGAGAGCAGGGCTGCAGAAGCTATTTCTGACACAGGCAGGGCTCGTGCTGCCAAGTCAGGCTACAAGGTAAAGGCTGGAGAAACGGCAGGGTGGCCAAGCAGGGGTGGTGGTGGCTGCAGGCACAAGGTCACAGGAGCACCTGGACACAACCACGGGGGGCATAGCCAGGGGACAGTTTTGTGACAGCCTGAGCAGATGCAGGTAATGAACCTGGCATGTTCCTCAAGGGGCCCTGCCTGCAGCAGGATTAAGAAAGCAAAAGGCTCAGGTCACTGGCAAAGAGCAGAGTTTTATTACTGATCCCTAAACCTCAGCCAGGTGCGTTGCAACCTAGTGAAATGTCAAGCAATGAAACATCAATAGAGAAATGAAAAAGTAAAGTGTTTGGTACAGGGAATGGCTCACTGGTCCCCTTGGACACTCTACAAGAGAAACAGGTAGGTAATTACATGAGATGCTTTATGGGAGGTAGTTGTTTCATAACAGAAACAGGTTTGTGTATTTTTTCTAACAAGCTGCTTTCTTTTGTTTCTTTGAGGAATGAGAGAAACATCTGAGCCCTCAGAGCTGCTCCAAGGAATTCATAACCACTACAACTGCTTTACTTTCTGCTCTTCTGCATCCAAAAMAAGGTTCAGTCTGATAGTGAGGAAGGCTGAGAAAACATTAAGGACTCACTTTTCCCTCGGATGAGTGGGATTCTATCCCTCTGTGGACTTCAGCTGTTCTTGACTAGCTCCTGTTCTTCATCCAGTCCTGAGGCAATCTAGGAGACAAAAGGAAGACACCTGAAACCTCTTCCTCTTCACTCTTGTAGCCATGTTCTGTCTCCTCCTGCTGAGTGTGGGAATGACTCCGATGTCAGTCCCACCCCTCCCACAGCTGCTTTCAGTGCAGTCATGGGCTGCATAGGAACTTCAAAAATACCTCACTTGGAACTGCTTCTTACCTTACACCTGCCTCTGTCTGGGAAGCTTGGACACAAAGACAAAACTTACATCAAAGCCAGCTTCTGACCTGGCAAATGCCAGGACCCAGTTCAGTGAAGGGTTGGGCCAAGGCTCATTTTAGGGGATATTTTGACCGCAGAGGTGATCTCTTTTCAGCCCCAAAGTAGCTATAAGTATTTATTTGCTGTGCTTCAAATTCTTAAGAACTTGGTATATTTTTATATAGAAGAACTGTGTGTGAAAATAACTCATGGAGTAAATTAGCTTATCAGACCAACCTGCCACTTACAATTTCCGCTCCTTGCAGGACCAYAGAAATTCTTTCAAACTGATTTGGTGTTCATGATTCAGTAGTTGTCTGAGCAACACAGCACAGAGACTCACAGGGAAAGTTTGCAACACTATAATCCAAAGGTGCTCTTTTATCGTGGGGTTCTTGCTTTGCTTTCCTGCTGCAGCCATGTATTTCTGTTCCCAGATAATATAGACCCTAGGCAATGTTTAATGGGGAAAGAATGCTGGAAGCTACCTGTAACCATGAAATAAACCACAGACTAACTCTCTGGATCACTGTCTGTCTGTCCTGGAACTACCTTGTGTACAACTGGGGGGGGTAGATGGTGTCTGGTCCCTCTCCATGAATCTTTACAAGTGAAGGATTAAGGCTGGCTCCCTTTTCTGGCTGCTGCTGCCAGAACTCCCTCAGGTACTGCTGGATGTCCAGCTGGCCTTGTGCTCTTCAGGACTGGGCAAAGAGCCACAAGTAAAACCTGCTCCTGCTGCTGCCCTTTGAGTGTGTCCAGACTGAGATGGGCCTGCAGTTTTACCAGCCTGGTCCCCCTCCTTCAGCCTGGCTTTACAGAAAGGCTTTAATTAGTTAAATAACCCCCATTTGAATGAGGAATCCCTTGCCCCTCCCCCTTTAGTAGTTTTTCTAAAACAGATTCTAAAGCAACCCCTCTTTCTGCAGAGTAGAATAAAAGGTGCATCTACACTCAGAGTTAGCATGCTCTTGCCACGTGGCAAGTGCAATAAATAATTTTAGTTACACTATCAGCAAAATACTTTTCACCTTTGGTAATCTTAATCAAAAAAAAAGGACTAACAGAGGAAGAGCACCAGCTTTGTCTAGTGCCATCAGAGTTACCTGTGCAGGTGTCTGTGTGCAGGTGCTCCTTGTGCTCCCACGCGGGCCAGGGGTTTCCCACAGCTTGGACAAAGCTACGAAGAGCAGAAATGGGAGTTATTAATGGCCACAGTTCCTGATGGCTCATCCCAGCCATGGACTTCCCAACCAGCCCTTCAGTGACACCAACCTGTGTTTCCACCACTCCATGGCACAGCACAGGGCACACAGGGAACTCCCTTAAGGAGGGACAGGGCTCAGAGCAGGAGCTGCTGGGCAGGGTGAGACAATTCCACGGCAAAGGCCACCACCAGGCAAATGCTCTTTTCAAATCCAGCTGATCCATCCCAGTGGAAACACCATCCTGGGGCAGCCAGGAAAGCTGCAGCTTGCTTAGAAAAAGCCCAGGTTGCTGCTCAGACCAGCCAGCTCTCTGTCCTGGGGGGGAGCAAGGACAGCTCAAAGAATSTGAAGATCACCAGACCCTGTAAATGCTACAGAGCAGAGGCTGTAACTACACTYTGTACTCACAGAGTACACAAAGTAAAACACACAGCAATGAATGGTTGTCAAAAAGCTGAATTAGACTAGTAGATGAAGCATATGGTCGTTTATTTATAGGCTGGTTTTGTTTTCAAATCATATGTATTTAAAAAGCAAATTCAGTATTTTTTACTAYGAAGTACCTGCTACTGTGAGCTCAGCTGTCCCCTCTTTGCTGTGGAACTGATTTATCCAATGTGGTTTCTGCTGGAATTTACAGAAACTCTTTTTCTTATTTACTCAGCTCRGTAAATCCTGGGTAGAAGCATTTTACTTTAGCTCACTTCCCACCTCAGTTTCAAGTAGGTCCACCAAGACTTCTACATTTTTTTCCAGAAATAAATTAGAAAAAAGACAGACACTATTTACTTTATATAATCACAACAATATAAATTCTGCCCTACCTTTATCTGCCAGAATGCAGAGTCTTGTTTTGCACTGAAAAGGAGAAAACTGTCCTCTTTGGTTTGACTGACCTTTCTGCAGTATTGAAGTTTCTCTGCCTCAGCTGCAAAACAAAAGCCAAGGAGAGCCCTGGCTGGGAAGGCYCTGACAACTCCAGCAGCCACCAGCCCACACCCAGTACCTCACCTTTACCTCCAGAGTTCTGCTGCAGCTCTTCCGTGTTTTCTGATTTATTACCTTTAATTGCGGRCAGCTGAAACCTGAGGAAAGAAAAACACAGCTGATGATCAGGATGTGAATCACTTTTAACTGCACCTGTCAGCCCAGTAAAAACCTGCACCAAACAGATCTGACATTTCAGAGCAAGCCCTGCACACCTTTGTGAGGCTCTGCTTGCTCAAGCACCCCTGATCGGYCACAGTTCTCAAATATTTACTGGGAAAAGGGCACTGAGAAGGATTTGGGAACTGTCCCTCAAACTGCTGAGGATTCAGGTGGCATTTTATCCTTGCATTTCAGATTTAAAACACCACTTCACAGTAAAATCTTGTCAAGAACAGCAACTGACCTCCTGCTTTGATACAGAACAATAATTACCTGATTATTTGGTCTGTCTGTAGGGTGGAAAAACGAGCCAGCACAGCCATAGGCAGAGTCTGGGATCATCTTCAGGCTATGAAGAAACTCCTTCAGTCCATGTMTTCAACGTAACATCCAGGAACAAAGCACTGACATTGTCAGAAATCCACAGCTTTAAATCACTAAGATTTTTTCCCTTCTGACTGATGAGCATGTAGGGAAAAGCAGCAACGAAGCCCAGATGAATTAATTCCTGTCTGCCTAATTTCTGTTCTTTGTGCAAAACCTACTAGTTCAGTGGTTCAAAGCCCGTTGGAAATCCTCGATGAAGGGYTCATTTAATAGCACATGTTCTTCTTCAGCTTTTTAATCTGTTACTGATGTTGTAATTCAAGTAGTCTAAAAAGAGAGGTATTTTAGAATAGCAGCGTTTTTAGCATTTCATTTTGCAAGCTGTKCTATTACACAGGTAAAAAGACAAAAACCTTACCTGGGTTTTCCCAAAATATGTGAGAAGTTTTTTGTTCTCTTAAAGGGAAAAAAAGAAATTTCAAAGGAATGTCAGTATCACATTTGATAATTATTTTAGAAATAAGCAAAACAAACACAAATACATTACCTGTAAGTCTAAAAGGTTAAATCATACCAATGTTCTCTCCTCAACAGTCTGATAAACAGACCTGCAGTAACCTGTTTACTTGAGATGTGATTACATATTAATTAGTGAATAATGCAATTAAAAATATCAGGCGAATTTACAGAGACTGGGACTTTCCTAAACACCATAAATGAAAAGGAAACTCCAAAAAATCTGGAGTGCAAGAGATGCATTTTATTGTATGCCCGTTACGATGAGTAACACATTTAGAAATAATAATCCCACAGAACAGTGACAATCTTATTTTACAGCGTGTACATCATTTTTTACAGCCACATAAAACACTTATTTGTCTAAGAGATTTCCCAAATTTTAACTTTCTGAAGTTTAGAAATATAAAAAAAATTTATTCTCAAGGAACTGATTCTCATCTGGTGCAAAAACAAAATATGAACATTATCTGGAACACAAAGCCACAATATAGCATGAAGTTACAATTTCTCATGTGAACAGCTGTGTGCAAACATGAAGCAACTAAAAAAAGTAAAAAATACACATTATATGCATAACATTTATGACCAGGTTTTTCATTAAATAGCCCTAGACCAGCTCGTTATATAAGCGCCATTGGATTTGCAGCATGCTAACACAAAGCATTTTTAAAGGGATGCATATTTTAAATGTATACATTGTAAACTCAAGATCCACCTCCAAACTCTAGTGGCAGCAGATTTTTCTGGTTAAATACTGCATATATACTTTCTTACAGATTGAAAATGCATGTTTATAGCATGGTATAGATCTTTCTTTAAAAGAATCGATTAAAAGGTGCAATTTTATGTCTATATGGAAAATTTCTTATTAGGAGGTAGGACAGTAACTGTCCTACCTGTTAAGAACACTGCCCTAAAGAACCTCTAAGTACTTTGAATTTTTAATTAAAAAAACCCTACAGTTTTCAACTGTTTTTAATATTCTTTTTAGAGAAGACTTTAAAGTAGCAAAGAAAAAAATTAGTGTTGAGTCACAACACTATGAGCTGCATCCATTTTTATCTTTTAAAAAAAAAGTCAAATTCAAAGTTAATTTTGTTATATGTGCCATACTGAACAACATTCAACTGTAGTTTCAGATAAAAAAAGGGAAATTATACACATATACATCTTTAACCCTAGCACCAGAACACCACCTCTGAGACCATAACATAATGCTCTATTTTAAACATCATATCCTGCAATAAAATAGGTTAGCAGCTTTGAAAACCAGTAAAAAAATGCTTCTTGGACCTAAACTAATAAAGGAAACCAAAAAGTTTCCCTATGAAGTGTTTAAAAAAAAACCAAACAAACCAAACCAAACAAGGGACACCTCCCGCCCCCAAATTTCGCCAGTTCTGGAATTCAATTTCTAGGCACAATTGAAATGTTGTGATGAACTGTCTGACTAAAACTCCCCATTCCAAACTGCACAAGAAGTGAAGAGGGRGCTCCTTTGCAAACCCTCTGTGGCTCACTCCAGCAGGGATCTGCTTCCATACTGGAGACACATGTTGGGACTGACAGAATGGGTCACACAATCAGCTCTGCCCTGTCCTCTAGACTCAGCAATGGCAAATACTGTTCACTTGGAGACATTCATCCATCCTTCTGCAAATTTAAGACATTCATCCATCCTCTGCATTCTCTAGTGCTCTTTAGGTTCTGATCAGCAACAATCATAGGGCTATGAGATCCCCTGCCAACCCTAATACTTTTTTAAGACTTTTAATACAAAGAATGTAAAGTTATGGTTTAATATCAAGCTTTGAAACCAGGAGAAACAGTTCGTGAGATTTATTTTTTTTTCCCCAATTAGCATATCACAGTTTCTACACCGCTTCCTTCTGGAGCTCACCTATCACATTATGGCCTCTTTGTGGTGCCTCATTATGTGCTGATTTTTCTCGGAGGGCCTGCGGAAGCCCTTTTTGCAGTACTCACACCTGTGGGGGTAGTCTTTGGTGTGGATGGAGATGACGTGGCGCTTAAAGCCCGACGCGTCCGTGGTGCTGTACTCACAGTACTGGCACTGGTACACCTTCCTGCCACTGTGGGTCTTCATGTGCTTCTTCAGTTCGTTCTGCTGCCTGAAGCCCCTTTTACACCTTTTGCACTTAAAAGGCAGGTCCTTGGTGTGAACGGAGAGKATGTGCCCACTGAGCACAAAAGGATCCGAGGTTTTGAAGTCACAGTGCCTACACTGGTGGATCTTTTTCCCTTTATGGGTCTCACTATGCTTTTTGAGCTCTGASGGCCGGTGGAAGCCTTTCTCACACACCTCACACTTGTGGGGAAAATCCTTGGTGTGCACTGAAATGATGTGTCGCTTCAGGTCGCTGGAGTTGGTGCTCTTGTGGTCACAGTGGGGACACTGGTGAGTCTTATGCCCTTGGAAGAGCTCGGTGTGCTGCTGCAGCTCCTTCTCGTCGGCGAAGGCCTGGGGACAGTGCTCACATTTAAAGGGCAGGTCGGTGCCGTGTTTGGTTTTGATGTGAGTTTTCAGGTTGGACTGATCAGCACACCTGAACACGCAGTGCTGACACTGGTATGGCTTTTCCCCCGTGTGGGTCCTCATGTGCTTTTTCAGCTCCGAGGGGTGGCGGAAGCCCTTCCCGCACTCCACGCACACATGAGGGAAGTTCTTGCTATGGACTGCCAGCAGGTGCCTGTTGAGCAGCCCCTGCTCTGCAGTCTCATAGTCACAATATTTGCACTTGTGGAGCTTGGGCTCCTTGTCCCTCAGGATGAGTTTATTGGAACTCAACGGGCTCGCCTCTCTGTATCTTCTCGTGTACTCTGTAAACTCGTGCGTTTTATCAACTTTATTTATAAGTTTATGGCTTTCCAGATGATTGTGGAAACTTACTTTTTTGTTAGTTGTAAAGTCACAGTCTGTACACTGGTACTTCTTCTTGATCATATGATCGGGATGGTTCTTCATATGCCTTTTCAAGAATCCTCTGGATTTAAATTTTTTCCCACAAATATGACAAGGGTAAACTGTTAAGGGCTGTCCATCAGGACCTATTATAACAGCTGTTTTTGAACAAACAAAAACAAGTTATGAAGGAAACACATTTACTGATTAAGAAGTTTTAAATCAGCCAAGTGCTGTTCAGATTCATGCACTTACACTTGCAGCAGAGAGAGAGTGGCTCAGCAGTTTAAAAAAAACCCATCCACAGCACCTATAGTTTATATAGTTCTGTTTTAGAAACTGCTCAAACAGATCAGCAATATCACATGTGCACTGAATATAGTCATGGGTACTTTTTAATAGCTTGCAACATTCCAATGAATTGCATCAGCCCTGAGTGTACTGACTCTGAATAGCAAAATATGACATTTTCTAGGCACAGAACTGGAGGGGGGAAGGACACAGGAAATACGCAAATCATCATTTATAGCTTTTAATTCTGCATCAGCTTAAAAAAGAGAAAAGGAATAGGACAGGAGTAAGTGGCACTCCATGACAATACCGTAACCATCCAGTGTTTACCTGTTTGCCATTGCCTGGCCTCTCCTCTCCTCCTTTTCTTGGTTTTTTGTTTGAGCACTCTATTAGTGCTAATGCTATCACAAATCTGCAGGTACTGTGTTGCATTACCGTTTTTGTTTTCTAATCGTGTATCCAAGTTATTTCCTAGAAACAAAAATTAGACACCATAAAAAACCTTAAACAACTTGTTTCTTTGGGACTGATGACTGGAATTGCACAGCAGCATTATCTACTTTTTAAAAACAAGCATTACCYATTCCTCTACTACCAACATACATTAAAAAGAAGTGTGCTAATAGGAACCACTATCTATCTTTCCTGGCAAAAGTCAAGAGTATGATTGTTTAAACACTGATTAATTTCTACATATATATCTTGATTTTTATTTAACTTGTTTTTACTTCTTAACAACTGCATTATCTCTTTTCTGTCTGCAAAACTTCAGTAAAAACTTGGCAGTGCCTCCCAACTTCCCTCCCCCCCACTCAAAGGCCTACGGACATCCAGAACTGTTTTCATTCAAAAGAGTAGAGAAAGACTGTGGAGTCCTTCAATATCTAATTTATGGCTCATTCTTTGCATCTCTGATTAGGAGCACTGACACAGAAATGTCTATTTTTTCAAAGACAGTTTTAGTTTTAATGCTGTTAAAAGTTCTCACCTGCCGCTTGACCATCTTCGCATCTTCGGGGAAGCCTTCTTTCATCTCCTGCAGAAAATGGTATTGTAGTCATTATAAAATAATATTCTTTTTAAAGATGCTGCTTTTGAAAGCCTCATAATGAGAGAAAACTAACTTAGCTAATAAATAACAGGTTAACACCATCCAAGTGGAGATGGACAGCTTGGTGTTGTGTAATCATGAGCCTCAGGAGACAAAAATCCCATCCCTGGGAGGAGTTAATATCCACCCCATGTGTGTTTGCATGCTTACCCTGATGGCTCTCCTGCTTTCCATTATTAATATGCTTGTTTCTGCAAACTTTTAACCTCATCTATCCCCTCAGATTGTAATGCAGAGGTCATCTGAAATGCACACTTTGCTCCTGAGATGRAAGCATGTTATCTGTCTGGAGTAGAAGCAGGCAGATAAAAGGACTTGGCCCTTATCAGCCTCTCAGCACAATGAAGTTTTGGAGATGCACAAGGAATAACTCAGGAGCACATTCCTCATTTTGCACTGGAAGCATTTGCTGCTATGTGCCAAAGCTCCGTGGTTCTGAAGCACTTCACCAGCCCAGCTGTTGGGCTCTCATTACCACACCAAGGAATTTTCACTAACTTGCTTAATTAATTGTAACAGAGACTATGGATAACTTGATACCCTTTTAACAAACATTCAACACACCAAAATCCAAGGAAATTATACAAAAGAACAGACAGAATTTACAATATATTCTAAGACATTTCCACTATTTGAAAACAAATCACTTTTTTGTTTTTCACCTGAAGGACTAACAGGCTTAAAACATGTGTACAAACTGAAAATATTAGGAACATATTAACACGTTTATTCCTACTATTACCTATTTCCCCCTTCCTCCTACTAATGTAAAATACTTAAGGCTGTTCTTGTTGTTTAAGATTTTCAACATCAAACATCAAACCTCACATACTCTGTACATCAGAGCTGGGATCTGAAACAAAATCAAATTTCTCCGAACAAGCTTTTCTTTATACTCCACGAAACTTAACACACAGCAATCACAGAATGGCAGAGGTCAGGAGCTGTTTCCAAAACCCCAGAACAAGGTGAGGTCATCCCAGAGATGCTGGCAGCTGGATAATACAGGAAATAATGGCAGGGATTTTCAGGAAAGCAGCACAGGTTCCTACCGTAAGCAGCAGCCCAAGCAACGGGGACAAAGGTTTTATTCACGCCAGAGTCCTCAAGCTGGGTGTCTGGAAGGGATGTGGCTTCTTCTTCCCCTACAATAACTTCCATATAAACTTCATCTGCTATTTCAGCACAGCCTGGATGAAGGGAGGAGAATAAATCCTTAATTTTGTTCTGCCTGTCCTAACTTTTACTTCATTTGAATTGCTCTCTCTCTGATTRATACTCATTATAAATTAGTTTTCTTCCTTTGGCATTTAAGGGATAATTGGTTATTCAGACATTCCTTAAAGACAGAAAACATGTATCAATAAATACTAATCCAAAACAAATGCCCACAAAATTTCCAATACACAAACTCAGGAACTTGCAACTGATGACATTTGCCACTTTGTCAGAAAATTGCTTAATTCACAGTAGAAAAAYAGAAAAATAAGAAGTTTGACTAACCTCATTAACTTCATCCAGAGACATGTTAAATTTAATATAAATAATGAAAAGATTGCACACAGTATGCACAAAGTGCATTATCCACATCACTTTAAAATAATTATAGCCTGCTTTTTATTTTTAGGGAAGATAAGYGTCATTTTCTATTACTTCAGACTGAAGAATCTTTCAGAAAAAAATTAAAAATGTCCTTGGGAATGATGGTTATATGGGTGTACAAACAGCATGAGAAACAAAAATGTTTCTTATTATGCTTACTAATATCTTCATCTTCCTGAGAAGAGTCCTTAACAGCCATGTAAACCATTTTTTCTCGCTGCATTCTCCCAACACCTCCTTGTTCAATGACTCCAGCTACAGAATGGCCATTGTGGAAGTCACTCTCGGTGACAATTTCTGTCCCACCTTGAACAAAAAGAAGTTACACACATTAAGTCAATGTGAACAAAGCCACTGGTAAGATTAATTTCAGATCCAAGTATTTTTTTGACTTGCTGAGACCACCTCAGAGAACATGCCTGCTGGCAATTATTTCTCAGCCCTGAGAGATTTTGGTTCTCCTTGCTGCTGCATCTCTGTCCCTGGAGACTGATAGCCCATCCCCAGAGGAACAAACTGTATTTTAGGAACAGAGCCTGGGAACRATCCAGAGGCTTCAGCTCCAAGAACAACCAAGAGGGGAATTCTGCATTTTCAGGAACAGACACAGGTGAGTTGTGCACACSCCCAGAGCATGAGGAGTGCTGGTCTATCCATGGGGAAAGGGAACTGCAGAGAATTCTGAGTCCCTTGGTTCACCTRCAGCCCCAGAAATCCTCCCCTCTCTCTGCAAAGGCCACCTAAGGTTCCCACCAACAAAAGGGATCCACTCCAGAGACTCTGCTGTGCTGACATACTTGTGTTTTGCAAAGTCAGAGAAAAGCAGCAGTTGAAAAAACAGCTGCAGACACACAGCCACTTCYACATTTGGGCTTTGGCTGCCTGAAAATAGCCCTGCTAATCAAAAAAGAACTCGAGACTAATCCACAGCCAGCATGTGCTGCATCTGGGCRGCCTCCAAAAAATGTCTCTTACTACAAAACACTACAGTCACTGCATTACGTAGAATGAAGAACAAACAGAAAGCCCCTGAAACACTTCACACTAGTGAAAGAATAGGATTTCAAGGTACCTATTTCTACATCATCTTCAGCTTCAGCTTTAAATATGTAGACTTTGATAACTTCTGAACCAAAGCCATCATCTTTAGCAACATCATCGTTTGCCACCTCGGTACTGATCTTCAAGGGAGTACTTCCTATATGGTCCAATTTCTCTCCAACATCATCCACTGCAAAGAGAAGAGAATAATAACGAGGTTCAAACACAGTTTTAGAAGTCAAAATAATCAGCAGCATGATTTTCTCCACTATTCTCCCMAWGCACAGGGAAAGTTTGTATTCCTAYRTGGCCTTTAAAAGCAGTTCATCTTAAGAACCTTAAAAGAGATTCCARAAGTTCAGTATTTTATTGCAACTCACGAAACACAGGAGGAATTACAGAATGAAGGACACAAGAGGGAGCTTGTCAGCAAAGGGAATGAGGTAACTGGTTATGGCTGAAACTATTACTCTTAGAAAGCAAAAATTTATTAATAATTAAAATTAAAAATCTATACAAAAGKGTTGAAAATTAACCCAGAATTGCCTGTTACAGTCTAAGAGTTCTCCAAAGTTTCACTCTGAGGCATAGAGACTAAAATTCAGTGGCTGAAACTCTTGTGGAGTGTGATGACTTGAAGTATATTCMCAGCTAAAGAAGTGTGCATCAAAAATCTGACTGTATCTTCTTCCTAAAAGAAATCATGATTTTATCCACTTTACCACCTGAAAACATACAAATTAATGAAGACTAATGCATGATATGCRGCTGATTAACAGGTGCAGTGACAATAAATCCAAATACTACTATGAGGGATTGACTCTCATTCTTTACACAACTCACTCACTGATTATTTGCTTTACACATTCAAAACGTTAATTTAATTTCTAAGAAAAAAAAACACATCCAAACTATTAAAATKAACATATTTTGGTAAAAAAGGGCATTCAGTGAGAAGACCATAGATACACCTCAAATTGCCAACACAGAGGGTACTGAACTCAGCATCTCTATGACACATGTACCGACACACTTCTCTCCAAGGATAAATTTAGCTCCTGTGCAGATGGTCAACACAAACCTGTGCAGTGCTGAACACCCACTGAAGTCCTCTAAATAGAGGAGAATCCCACAAAATGTAGACAAAACCTGAATGAAATACATTCCAGGGAAACAGCATCTTACTGCACACGTAACATTAAAATATGTGTGCACTAAGCAAAGAAAAACTCCTTAAAATGAACACTTAGGTGACAGCAGAGCTTCCTGATGCCATGGGGATGCTGATCCCTGATCCCTGGAAAAGCTGGCTTACCTGGGATGGCTGCAGTGGTCCCCAGTCCCCTCCCAGTTTCCTGCTCCCAGGGCACTGGTGGCTGCTCCCAAGAGCTGTTTTAACCCCCTGGAGCACTGGGCTAAACTGGAGTCACTTTAAGCCTTTAAAGCTCGGAGCAGTCACAAGAGGTGGGAAGGAGAAGGTGCCTCTCTGGCAGCAGGGGAGTGGGAATCCACCCCAGCAATCCCAAACTAAGCTCTTCCCACTCATGGACAGGATTCCACAGACACATACCCAGTTCAAAGCACTGGGAAACCTCTTTTCTATTCAGAAATCTTGGACTGCACCAGGTGAGTACAGAAGTTACTGAGGACAGAACTGGACAAAATGTAGGTAAGTACAAGTGAAGATTTGGTTTTGTTTTAGAACCTCTGTCAAGTCCGTAATTTGATGAAAACTAATATTCGGAGCTGGAAGGGACCCAAAAGGATCATCAAGTCCARCTCCTAAGTGAATGATCCATATGGGGATTGATCCCACAACCTCGTTATCAGCACCAGGCTCTATAACCTGAAACATCTATGGAAAACATTTAAAAAATGCTGGTTTAGCTATTTGGTGGGGTTTGAGATTTTTTTGGTAACTGACGGATTAATTCCATTACTGAAAAAGTATCCAACATGGATCAGGAAAAAAAAAATTACTCAGGAAGAGAGTTTCTGTTTTTTTTAATTAAAAAAACTTTCTAACTCTCTACTGAAATCAATGCCAGGAACATCAACACCTTAATGAGTGAGAGTCTGACATGCAGTGCCTGATGTTTGTGTGACCTGGCAGGACACTGGGAACAGTCAGAGCACAAACACTGAGAGAGCCACAACAGAGAACCTGCAATATTCCTCTGACACTTGACTTTCCCAGAACCAGGTCATTAAACCCCTTTATACCCACTGTGGGAGTGTTACTGCACCTGCTAATTGACATTTTTAAATGCTGCCAGAATGGGGTTGTCAGAAGAGAGAAAAGTAGAGATGCTGAAATTCCCTTACCTTGGAATAAGTATTTCTATACATTTACTAAGCATGAATTTATTAAAGACTTTTTTTTTTTCCCCTGCAAGGCTTTTAACGTTTATAAAAGTTTCTTACGCATATTCTGAAAAATGATAAATATAATACAATGACCATTCCCACTGCATGTGTGAGTGTTGGAAGGACTGGAGGCAATTCCCAGTATAAGGAGGGATTATACCCAGCTCTATGACTGCCAAAAAGAGTACTTCAAAGCTTACAAACCCTGCCAATTTAGAATTGGGAGGTGGTATAATAAAGTTCTTTTCAAATCTGCAACTCAAGCAACACCAATTTTTTCTAAATTATATATATCATATATATAATTTAATATATATAATTTCTAAATTATATAAATCATATATACACAACATATATACATTTTTCTAAACTCATATAAGCATAACATGTTACCAGTTTAAGAGCATTAAGTATTTCTGTCCTGGGAAGTTCTTCAACAACAGCAACTTCCTGCTGAAAAGGGGAGTTACCGCATGTGTGACAGGAAGTTTTCCTCATGGAAAAATTTCCAACTATTTAACTAATATTATGTGGCAGTGACTGTGCACCTCTATGGGGCTGGTGAAATAATGTAAGAAAAAAATCACACAATTTTAGGTAGTTACATCAACTGCAATGCAATAAACATTAGATGAAGGAAAGAAATGGGGAATTTCCCAATTTTTTTAAGAATGTTTTCATCAAAAGAGAACCCCAAAACACAAATATAGCATGTACAYTCACATACTGTGATTTAATATTGCYTGTAATGCTCCCAAATCTTCAATATGCTTTAAAAATAGGGAGTCCTGTTTTAGAGGGGCAAACTTAGAATAGTATTTTTAACATTTGTGGTTACTCCTACACCATTAACCATCCTGTGTATTCTACCAAAAAAAAAAAAAAATTGGTCTTTACAATTTAAGCTAAAAAAATGGAAACCAATCAGGAAGTTYGTGTATCCAGGGCCTCTGGGACCACTTTTTGAAAAAAACAAATGCGTAATACATCAAAATTCAGAAAATATCATCTGGGCTGAGAAAACGTTACCAATATAGACTGTTATCTGTAAAATGTTACTTTTTGCTTCAAATACAACAACATACACAGAATTGGCAATTGCTTTTGCTGAAAGTCCTGTCTTATCTGAAGTACATCTCATGGCTTCCATCTACCTTTTCAACAGACTTAGCTAAGAAAAAAACAACACAGCAGGACAAGTAACCTTGGTCAGGGTCTAAAATATTATTGTTTTTGAGAACAGCTGATGAAAATATTCTGTTGTCTAAGATACTTTCAATCACTGCCAACCCATCAGTGCTAAATCCCCTGCTGCTTTTCYCAGGGATAGCTCAGACGAACAGGGAATGCTTGCTTCCTTTCTGTCAAAGGAATATCAAAGCGTCTTCCAGCTCTGACTCACTCACCATAAGTACTACATGGTATTATCTGGACCCTTAAAATAAACTGAGAAAACACAACAGAGAAGCTCCATAAATAGATGCTGAATCCTCCTGAGTGAACAAGCTTTAAAGGAAAACTCAGCACACTCCCAGTGTTAAACTTACCTGGCTTGGCTGTTTTCAGGTGTGTGATGTCCAGATTCACCGTGGATTGCCAGCTCCCAATCCATGTGATGCCTCACATGCACTATGCTGGTGATACCACAGCCACCAGAGGAGCAACACGAGGGCAAGGTAAGTCCCACGCTTTGACAATTCTCCGGGTTTTTCTAATGTCTGAGCTACTTAAGTCCCATAGGTTCAAATAGAGGAGTAGGAATCCTAAAATGTTTAGCAAATGAGGCAACAGTGTAAGACACTACAAAGGAGGTGTTGGTGGCACAGTACCTTACCCCCGGGCCAGCTCCAGTGTGGGTCAGTGGTGGCTTTGAGGTCACCAGAATAGTGCATGGGGCCGGCACGCGGAGCGGGGGCTGGCAACCCGCTGTGGGTCTGAATATCGCAAACCTGAAAAACAAAAGAGGGGAGGCTTCAGCTGCACTGCCCACTGCCCYTGCAGCATGGCATGTGCTGCTCACCAGCTCCAACTCACTCCGACAAGGGTCAGGGGCCCACCACCGCACTTGGGATTCAATTCCTTTTAATCAAGGTGTTCTGGTGGTTTAAAGCCAAGAACTGTGAACACCCTGTGGTGTCCGTGTTGTGAACGTATCAAAAGTAGATGTTTTAAGTCCTACGCTTATAAAGCTGGTTTGAAAAAGCTGAATTTATCTGCAGAGTGGTGATAATCTTCCAGTGAAAATTCCCAATCACAAAACCAGACACAGATAGTCACACAAACATCAAGATGAACTTACTATTGTCCAAATGGTATTTACACAGAAAATGTAATTACCAGAAGCGTATAAAGTGTCTACACGGGAATGTCACCTCAAAATGGTGAAAAATCACCTTTCAGTAAAGCCCCTTCCAACCCAACCCATTCTATAGTTCTGACATTTAAGCTGTAACTCCCAACAAGCACTAGGGAAATCAAAACTCCACAGTCAGTTCCATACCCTAAAATGACATATTTTGGTAGCTCCCACATGTGTTCCACAGAAGAACTCATGGTATTCCCTAAGGGCATATCTGGCATCTTATGTAAAGTCTCCCCTTTACAGAYCCTAAATTTCATTAAAAGACAACTAAGTATCTTGAAACTCTTTAAAAGTATCACTTTGTTGTGATTTACATTATAAAAACAGTTCAATAGTCCTCTATATATACCCCAAATGAAATACTTCACTTTCTACAATATTGACAGCATTTGACAATTGAATACATGTAAGTAAATAAAAAGTTTTGACCTGCTGATAAACTGAGGTCTTTGTCTATTCTACAMAACAACATTCTATTATCTCCATAAACAAAAAATTCACGGGTAATATTTAAATAATAAAAAAAATAACAACTGCATAAGAATGATTCATCACCACTGACAAAAACACAATAGCAGACACTCTGTGGGGTCAGGCTGGCATCCCCAGTACAACACAGCCTCAAAACTTAGGAAACACAACAGAGCTCAAAGATCTGTATCAGTGATCCAGATGAAGGGATCAGCTTTGCAGATGACAMTGAGTTGGGGAAATGTTTATGCTGGAGGTGGGAAGCTCTGCAGGGGAGTCTGGACAGGCTGGATCCATGGGCTGGGGCCAATTGTGGGGGTTCACAAGTGCAAGGTCCTGCCCTGGGGTCACGACAACCCCATGGAAAGCTCTAGGCTGGGACAGAGGGACTGGGGACCTGGGAAAGGCCCTGGGGGTGCTGGTGACAGTGGCTGGACACCAATCCAGGTAGGCAAGGGGCCAATGGCACCTGGCTTGGAACAGGAACGGCATCCAGGGGGATCAGAGCAGTGCTGTCCCCTGTGCTGGCACTGCTGTCCCCTGTGCTGGCACTGCTGGAGCACCTCCAGTGCTGGGGCCAGCTCTGGGGCCCTCATGACAAGAGGGACACTGAGGGGCTGGAATGTGTCCAGGGAAGGGAATGGAGCTGGGAAGGGGCTGAAGCACCAGGAGAGGCTGAGGGAGCTGGGAAGGGGGCTCAGCTTGGAGAAAAGGAGGGTCAGGGGGGACATTCTGGCTCTGCACAACTCCCTGACAAGAGGGAACAGCCAGGGGGAGAACGAGGGGTTGGGCTGTGCTCCCAGGGAACAGGGGAACAGCCTTGAGCTGTGGCAGGGGAGGCTCAGGTTGGATACTGGGAAAAGTCCCTTCATGGAAAGGGCTGTGCAGGCCTGGCACAGCTGCCCAGGGCAGTGRCGGAGTCCCCATCCCTGGTGGGATTCAAAAGCCAAGTGYATGTGGCCCTTGGGGACACGGCCAGTGGTGGCCCTGGCAGTGCTGGAAGAATGATTACACTCAGTAATCCCACAGCTCTTTYCCAACCTAACTAATTCTATGACTGCCTCAATTTATCTAAATGRTTACTTAAAACAAAATCCTAGATGAATAATGTAGGTTCCAACTGTGACTATTCAGGCACATCATGATTATACATATATAAAAATTTAATTTGCTGAAAAGCAGGCCTCAAAACGGCCTTGAAACATTGTGAAAGCCAAGCTTGAGAGCACCTGACAAAAACACGAATGTGTCAGACACACATGGGGCCATCAGATAACTGAAATCTTCAAATGCTCTGGTCTAAGTACAGGATCATGAGCATCAATCACTCATCTCTCTCAGAAGGAATCCCAAAGATGACTGTACTTATGATGACAAGGGAAACAGCCAGTTAGAGAATAAACTCATCCTAAGTACTCTGTCAGAAAGGAGGAATTTGTTCAGTGAAACGACTGACTGTAAWAATGGTGTTCCTTTCATTACAAAAACACACAGGTTTTTTGGGGTTTTTTTTGTTGCAGGTCTGATTTGCTTTATAGRTTTATAAGTTTCTTTTTCAAAAAGACCTCTTTTTGACTTCTGTTAGTGACACAGTAATGATGGAAAGCTTCAAAAATCATTGTTGTCCATCCTATGCTGAACAAAAACAAGTATCAAAATATAGTTTGCATAAGGGACATAAATGCTGTAAGAGAGGGAAATCACTATAATCACGAATCAGTGGTGTCCTCTGTCATGAAATTTTTAATAAATGCGGCTTGTTGTGAACAGACTGACACTTTGACACACTTGGCATTAACTTTTTTTTAACATATTGCTTCTGACTAAATAAAATCTGTTTTGACCTACTCATGTTTCAGTAAGTGATCAGAAGAAGTAAAAAAGTTTATATTACTTGGAATATATTTTATCGGATTTGTGTAGCAGCGACAACTGGTCCCTTGGGTATAATGTAAGCACTGAAGAAACACAAAGTACCCAAGGTTGTTCCAGCAGCCAACTTCAGCCACCTGTCAAYAGGATCATATGGAGGTGGATGCTGTGTGGGAACTGGAATGTGTTAATGAGCCAATCCATTAATGAGCATGACCCCTTATTTCCAAGTTCAGCCCAGAACAGCACAATGGACAATGAAATGCCTATTATAATTTTTAATACACTAAACAAACCACATTTTGTGGACACATTGAGAAAACTTTGAGTTTGAGATTTTAAAAAAACCTATTTCTCAGTGGGATTCTCCTGATTAATCTCAGTATGTTATTTTTACATGAATCTACACAGCATTGTAATATACCTGTGCTGTTTTTAGAAAAAAAMCCCTGTATATTCAAAATAAATGGAATGTTTAACTTTCTAAGTTGTTTTTCTTAAATTTCATGGAATATCTAATTTCAGAAACACAAACATACACACCCACTCACTCATCRGCACCGATGTCCTTCTCACTATTGTTGTATCAGCGATTTTTCATCAAAACCCCCAAATCCAGACACCAGGAATTAACTGGGCACCAGCCTATTCCCTGAACGTTCCAAGAGTCCAGTTACAGGAACTTCTCCCCACCACAGCACTTCCAGCTCAGCTCCCTCCTGCTTCCATCTACCTCTGTGGACTTACAAGATATCATCAGGTAGTCTTCGGATGTGCTCTTGCCATCGTCGTCATCCTCGGTTTTGATGGTGACCGTGGAGCCAGGGACAGTCCCAGCTGCCTGGATGACAGCTTCTGAATCCGAGTTGGTCACCAGCACCTCCTCCGAGACCATGGTGGGCGAGTCGGCCCCGGCCACCGAGTCCTGCACCACGTGCTCCAAGTGTCCCTCAGGGCCCGTGACAAGGTCTGCCACAAACACCTGGTCGGGGACCCGCACGGTTTCTGTGATCAGGTCAGAAGTCAAAACGTGGTCGCTGGTGTCCAAAGCCTCCTCAATGGCAACGTCAGCCTCCAGCACAGAGTCGGGCACGATGACGCCCTCGGTGACAACGTCCGTCTCCGTGATGATGTCGGGCCCCTGCACCACCTCGGCTGCCAAGCCATGATCCAGGGTTATCCCATCATCCGTGACCACGTCAGAAACCAGGACAGCTTCAGGGACTGACACAACAATGTGATCTCCATCGATGTGAGCAGTGCCAGCCATTCCAGCCACTAGGGAGCAACCACGAACCAGGAGAAAAATGTTAAAATTATTGCACCAGCAACTGGTCTATCTAAGGAATGCAGTTATCACATAGACAAGTTAAACACAGATGTAAAAATCTGTTACTTCTCCACATCCACGTTTTGCATTTCACCAGATAAACACTGTCCAAAGCAGCCTGTTCTGTACAAGCTAATATAAACAAAACACACCACTTCGAGACATAACATGGAGTTTGTCCCAAACTTAGGATCTGTTAAAAAACTAAAGGCCAGCTTACAATTCAGTCTCTTTTAATGCCCAGTTAGAAAACACTTCATTGCAGCAGCAATGTGAAACTTCACAGAATACATGCGTGATACTGAAGTGTGGTAACAAACCACGAACTGCTGTTACAATAAAAGGACTCATCCTTTGGACTGCAAGGGCCTTGTTAAAAAGAAAAACTCAGTTTTATGCAATATTTACAGTAAAATTTCCAACAGCTTGCCACATCACAAGGAATGGCTGGAGGTAGAAACCTGGTTTTCATTACCAGACTGGACTGGCAAGTCATATTTGCAGACTACTTTTCTAGACATAACAAAAAATGCACAGTGAACTATTTTAACACACAAACAGCAGTTTTAATCTCCAAAACACTCAAGAAAATGGTTCTTACCAGAATATTWAAAAAATAATTAACATTATTCAGTGTTGCAATTCAAATGCAAATATCTTGGTATAGACATGGTCCTTCCCAATACCTGAGAAGATCATCTCCTGGATTTTACTCATTATTTTTAATAGTTTAAATGTTTACCAAAATCTTGCATGATCATAGTGTGAGGCATTTTGGATTCCTGTGTCTGCAATCCAAGACTTCCACCACCAGGATCCATATTCAGCCAAATTCATTCACAAATAACTGCAATAAAACAAAAATGAGAATTAATGCTTAACGGTGTTCTTGTAGCTGATCAGCTTTATTGGATTGATGTGTTACACTGACAAACACAGAGAAGTATTTATTTTAAAAATCAAGAAAACCATAAGCAACACTTAACACAATTCACTTTACTATTCTGGTATATATTTTTTGACCTTATCATAATAATAAATATTAGAACTGTGCACAAAGCAGCCTCTGCTCTGCCGCTGTCTGTACAGACTCATTAACTAATTATCAAGACTGGTGATTCTGGATGTGTAGAGYTACAATGAAGAAAGTGGAGAATTGTATTGGGAGTGTCAATTTTTCCAATTCTTTCAAAATTTGGATATATGAGACACTTCAAAACCAATTTTAACGTGTACATTTAATTGGGGATGCCCAATCTCTTTGACAAGGTACAGCTACACAAAGTCACTCCCAGAGCAGGAGAAAGCCTGTCATTTGACAGTGTTCCTATAAACACAAGAGAGAAGGATAAAATCAGCCTTCCAGCATTGCTACCAAACACTGAAGTGTGGGGATTCTGAATTATTTTGCAATTTGCTGCAACCCAAAGGACTTTACACAAATTCGCAGTGCAGACAAAGTGACTCCACAGAACCAACCACAGGATCAGAAAGAGCTCAAGGATTTCACAGGTGAAAAATCTCAAGCCTAAAACAATCTCTGCTGCCCAAGACTAAAATCTTGTACTTTCCTGCCCTCTTGTATCCAAGTGACAGCATCACAGAACAAA
Organism: Mixornis gularis; assembly: GCA_003546035.1. NCBI lineage: Eukaryota > Metazoa > Chordata > Aves > Passeriformes > Timaliidae > Mixornis > Mixornis gularis. The sequence goes on along the minus strand of QVAJ01000030.1, from coordinate 2,214,221 downwards.
GAAGTTTTAGGAGTTGTGGGAAGTGAATGTGGCCTCAGAGCTCAGAACTATTTTTCCAGAGTAAATGGATATGAGAAGTCACATCAATCTGACATTACAGGAAGAACATCTCAAACTTTTTTTCTTCTCAATAAGCAACTTATTTTCAGATTAAATAACTAGATGAACAACTATATTATGTGTTGTGACACACAGAAAAATTTAATAAAAAGTAGGACTGTAATCTGAATTTAAATTTCTGCAGGGAAAGCAAATTACCACTAAGGGAGTATTTTTCTAATAGTTAACAGGACTAGAAAAAGAACCAAAGTTATGGGATGGCACCAGCAGTCCCTTCAACTTCCCCTAAAATCAGAGTAGGATGAMGACACTCAGTCAACAACCCTGCTGAAGCTGTACCAACCCTATGAAGGATGTTCTTGTAAACCCTCACTGCAGACAAAGGACGGACTTGAATCACACAATCACAAATTTATTTTTTWTATCAACTTTGGGACCTTAAAGAGCAGGAAAAGCCCTTCCTGCTACTGCTGGAAGAATTAACCCTGGGTAAGACCCAYGGCTGCCCCCAAACCGGGTGGTTCTGCTCACAGGTTGCAGCAGTGCAGATGATGCAGTTTCACATATCACGTATGCAGGCAAACGTTGTTATTGGGAATAGCAAAAAAATGCAGTGCAGTGATTAAYTGTGGTTCTTCTCAGCTGCCTCCTGTAGTACACTGTGTAACACACCCACACCACCACAGACATATCCAATCACGGCTTTGGAAAGGGAGAAATTAGGCATAAAGCCACAATTCCACACCCTAACACAATCCCAAACTTAGCCGTTCCTATCTTCCTCTAACTTGTAACATCTTGAGTTTTTCCTGTCAATTCTCCTTCTCCTCTGGATGTTCAAAGACAGTGAAAATGTCTTTAGCATCAGCCAATAAAATATTCACTTWAATTTTTTAAATATTCCATTATATTTTTCATTGATTTTTTTAAATTACAGCATGCTATCTTGGTTCAGGAAAGAACACATTATCATCACATCCCAAAATGAAGCATTCCATGCAACCTACACTGAGACTCCCAGAGCAGTGTCTCAAGGCTAAATTTTWAAAACATGTCTGTATCTGGAATGGTTTTGCATTTCTGAAAAATAACAGTTCTCTTTCTAATGAGCCTGAGGTTCATTTCAATCTATTTCAGCCCTTTATGCCAAAACTCTTCCTTAGACGGGGCTCAGCTGAGACAAGCAAGGAATTTTAGAGTAGAAATGATATCTAACGTCTCTGACTACACCTGTAAATTACTTCTGCACATGGCATTTTTTAAAATCAAGCGTAACGGTTGGCAGTTTGGAATGACCCAAGGACACCTAACAGGAACACTCAGCTGAAAAACTGGAAGTTCCCAGGATACACATTGATCTGTTCTTAGCCTACTCTTCCTAAAGGAACTATCACAAAATAACCAGGAGTATTTTCATTTTAGAGGGAGTTTTAGAAAATACTCCAAATGCGAAAATTCTTCAGCAAAGCATTTTAAGGAGGAGGGATAACAACCAATGCTTCAGCACTTCTACCCCTCCCAGGAAAAACAGGGTGTCATTCGTGTTCCCAGGGGGACAAGGAAACTCCCAATCCCTGTGCTGGCTTCCAGGCATTGTTGCTGTATTTAAAATGTGTATAACATAAACAACGTTTCTACAGACCGCCAATTAAAACATTCCAATTACAGCTTAAATACGTGCTCTTTATTTATGTAGCTTTAGGAATACATTTTGTGTGGTCTTGCAAATGTTACGCATCTCCCCAATTTATACACACCTTTATTCCCAGTAGGTTCAGGTGGTTTATTTCCACATGAAGCCTAATTGCATGGTCAGCCCTTAATCTCACCTTTGAAATAGTGGATTTCTTCTAAATAATTTACATCTTATTTACATGCTCCAAAGGAAAACACAACATCATACACTGCCGGTGTTTTGGATATTCATAAGATGCATATTTACATTAAACCAAAAGGACCAGGCTCAGCCATACAGCAATGCAACAATAAATAAACTTCTACGCCGTTGAAAAACACGAACCAGATGCTGTGTAACCACTTAATTTTTTAACATTCAAGTCGAAGAACAAAAAATTMTCCTCGCCTGATGACAGGGTTTTCATTTTTTCTGCCCCTAATTTTAATGCAGCAACCGACAGAAACGCAAGGAGAAACGTCCTGCTTGCAYAAAAATCTTAATTAGAAAACCCCAAAAAATAAACTAACGTGCAGGTTAACACAGACCCTTGGCAGAGAACGGACTGGGTATAAAAAACCAGCATATCCATTTTGAAGTCCTTTATTGTGTCAACCTAGGAAACACCACGACAACTCAAACTCTAAAGCCATGTAAAACGCCACGGACAAAACCAGTAAACGAGATTTTGTCTCGCTGCCTGAAACGCGCTAAAGGCTCTCGATACAAAATTATAAATAATAAATAGAAAAAGAAAATTACATCTACGCGTTGCACCAATAACAACTTCCCGTGGTAAAAATCACGGGCAGAGTCGTCCGGTGTGCACAAGGGCCGGGGCTGCCGGCGCCCGCTGGCGCCAGCGGCTCCCAGCGCATCCCGGCGGCTCCCGGCGCTTCCCTCCCTTCCTCTCTCCCTCCCTCCCGCGCGTGCCCGGCGCGGGCGCGCCCGCGGTGCCGCCGGGGCGGGGGGAGGCGGCGGAGGGAGCGCGGGGACAAAGGAGCGGGTGTCCCGCGGCGGTGTGGGCCGGGAGCCGGGTTCAGCGCCGGGATAACGTCGTCCCGGCGGGAATAACCCGGTCCTGGCTGGGATAACGCCGTCCCACAGCCCCGAGTCGCGGCCTCCCCGCCCCGCCGGCTCGGCCGACATCTTGTGTTCCGCCATTTTCTGCCCGCCCGCGCGGCCCCTCAGCCGCCGGGCCCGCCCGCACTACCCGCCCGGCGCGGCACCGGCGGGCCTGGCCGGGGCTCGCCCGCCCGCCCGCCCAGGGACGGCCGCGGCCCGCAGCGACCGCGGCGGCGGTGCCGGAGCGCGCCTTGCGCGGCTGTACCGTGTCCGTGCCCGTGCCCGTGCCCGTGCCCCGGCTCACCTGTGCAGGCCCGGGGTGCGCCGGGCCCGCGGGAAGCGCCGGGGCCGGGCCGGGCCTGGGCCCGCTCCGCCCGCAGCCTGGGCCGGGCGGCGGCCGCGAGCGCGCGCGGCCCCGCTCCGCTCCCCCCGCACGTCACGCGCGCCCCCGCGCGCCGAGCAGGCGCAGCCGCCGCCGCCCCCTCAGACCCCCCCGCGCCCCCGGCACCGTGAGGGGACCGCGGGGGCGACCCCGCTCCCTTCCGGGCCACCGTGAGGGGCAGTGAGGGGAGGTCCCCCCCACACACCCGTCTCCTTAAGGACAGTGGAATCGTCTAGTGAATAAAACACGCAACGTTTAAATAGCTCGGCCAACAATTTCAGTTCTGTGGATCTCTTACCAGCGTGAAAACCCCACCTACCTGGTTAAACGTGACAAGTAAATACGAAGTTGAACAATTTTTTTAATATATAAAAGTAGTTGGGATACAGACATGAACCTTCTCATAACAAGCATAGCATGCTTTGGATACTTTGCATTACTCTTTGTCACAAGATTGTGCCTGCTGTACAAATCTGAGCAAAGCAGGACTTGAGCAATGCTTGGTGCTTGCTCCATGTCTTCTATTCCTCAGAGGAATCCAAAGGCAGAGCTGTGTTTCCAAGTAAGGTGTAAAGGCAAAAGTGGTGTTCCTGGAAAATGTGACCCAAACCCCTCAGAAGCTGAGAGGGGATTGCTCAGAGTTACCTGAGGGAGCGCAAGGGTTCACCAGTCTTGGGGTGTTTAGAGGGCAGAGCCACCTGGGCTCTGGGAGTTGGGCCAACACAGAGTGAGCGACCCAAGGAGGACATCCTGAGATGGGGCATCCCCAGGTGACCCTACTGACCACAACTGGAGTGCTGTGTCCAATTCTAGGCTCCTCGGGTCAAGAGAGACATGGAGCTTCTCTAATTCTCAAAAGATTTATTCTCCTGGACTTTCACCTCCTCAGCAGAGAACTTGCAGACTTATATATGACCCCCCTCCCCTTTTTCGTTTTTGTTTTAAAGAGTAAAGCYACTTACCAAAGTAAATTCAGTAGGAAGGACATTCCAGTCATTTTGTCTAGCTCTAGCAAGAGACAGACATTCTTATGACAAAATAATTTCAAACTGCCCAATGCAATTAAGGAATGAAGRGKGAAATACCTGGAAAAGGTAAAGACRAAACTGAACACTGGGGGAAATGGTGAGAGACTCAGTCTAGCCAGCTCTGCTCTTGCCAGCACCATGGTATTGACAACACTGCTTTTATCAGTTCCTCCTACTCATTTTCCCAGCAGTGRTGGAATGTAAATTGAACACTCACATTCTGTGGTCACTCAGGTTGGTACAACAAAGCTGGATTGAGGTCAACAACCACCACAGTTTGTCAGATTGTGGCACTACCCAAGGCTTAGAAGTGACAGAAAAAAGCGATTCACTGACACAATTCTCTGACAGTTTTGGATCTGAATTTCTGCAGTCARAATGGTTTAAACTGATAGTCTGGGCTCTAAACAGATGTGCTAACACTGTTTCTTTGTGTTTCTGAAGATAAGAGAGGGAACCAGACTAACTTCTTTTATTTCTGACAGAATTTGAAGCAGTAGCAGTAAACCCAGTGAAACGTGCCTACTTTGCATTTTTGTTACATTTAGGGAACACCAAATATAAAAAAAACCCCTTTCTAAAATCCTTACGACTCTGGTATTGTCAKATAGTTTCACATATTACCTAAGGAAAATCATTTAACATAAATCACAATATARCGTGGTTCAGACTTTTTGGTAAACAGGAAATAAATCCCAGTCTTCAGTCTTTTTAATTTGTTAGTTAGTGGCAAGGTAGCAGCAATATTCCATAGCTTCATTTATTTTCCTTATTTACAAAAAAAGTTCCAAAGCAAGCCAGGGCAGTTTTAAAGGCAAACCATTCCAGCTGTTGGGTTCAACACAGAAGGAAGACAAAGTAAAAAAGACAAGGGACAAGAGAATGGGTCTGYAGGCATTTGATAAATCTTGGGACAGAGAGCCAAGTCCTTGTCTGTGTTTGTACCACACTGCCAGGGCCAGAGTCTTGCACACTGCAGTATCAGAGGTTCCCACACAAAGCTGTCACCAATTACACAGTAAATAAATCMGACATTAATGTCATGTCATGTCAGGTTTTCTTTTACAGTTACCCTCTACACCTTCCCTTTGCAATAACTTAGTGCTCTCTAAGAAGGATGGCCTTTCCTCTGTGTCCCACCAGGGTCTTGCTGCTTTCTCAGCACCTGGRTTGTCCAGTGACCACACAGCATTCAAAGACATTTCTGATATAGGAAGCACTTGTTCTTAGTATCTCTGTAAAGAGATTAGAATTAGATCAGTAGCATGACACACAGTCCCCAGTATGCTTGCTATTAAARTAATTTGTAATGAAACTACATTTTTACATGTTTCTCTTCTTAGTATGTGCTGCTTCTGAGTGTGCACTCACTAAGAGCTTTGGAAGATGATTTACATGCAAATAACTGAAAGCATTACCACTGTGTGCACACAAACTGAGACAGCTTTGGAAATATTTAAAAACATTTCAGCAGGGTCTGTAACATTCCTGAAGAAACATCTGCACAGTGAAAGGTGGCTGTAGGCTTTCTGTTAGCTCACATTTTTACTTAGTGACAAACACTATCAATTTAGTGATGATTTGTATTCAGTACTGGGATGGATGATATAATTAATATGCAGAATATGTAATTAATACACATAGGGATGTAATTGATACATACCCGGTACTGTCTCGCCTCTGGATAAACTGGATAAGGCAGATCCTTCCTGGGATAGTCAAACTCATCCTTCTGGGCTCGGGACTGAGGGAAATAATCTGATGCTGGATCTGCTGTCCTTAGAGGCTGAGCATACATGGGACTATGCAAAAGAGAAAAAGGTTATTAAAACCTTATAATATACTGCAAATTGCACAAAGGGTTAGTTTAAACTGAAATACAAAAATATTAAAGCTTATAACTGTATGCACAGCACTGAGGCAATAACATCTAAAAGGTCTTCTAAGTTCATTTTACTGTCACACCCTCATCCTGCAAAGAAAAGACTGAATTTATAGAAACAACATTCTCTTTAAGCTTTTATTTTCTTCTCACAACAAACAATGCCACAGTACCTAGTTTTCTATATTCCTACGATTATTTTCAAAATGTTTTAAATTCACCTTCAACATTTTCAACATTTGTGTTGAAAAAAACCAGACCTCCTTGAGGGACTGAAAGATCAGCAAGCTCCAGCCTGTCTCTGCAGCAGAACCCTGCTACGTGTGAGGAGACTTGTGCTCTCACTGAGCTGCACCCTGGCAAACAAGTTCTCTGCAGAAGTTGCAGTAAGAGCTGCAGCAGTTGGCTGTGTGCTGAGGGGGATTCAAGTGAGGAAGCACAAGCAAGCAACTGTTTCTAAACAGTAATGTAATGAATGCCTCTGGGATTAGAGGAAAACCAGAGAAGCCTCGGGATAAAGCAGTATTTTGGGATTTGTATGTGAATAATCCAGTCAAAAGCTTTCCCATTTACTGGACCTTTGTTGCTTGCTGTGCCACTGGCAAAGCTGCAAAGTCATTCTGAGTCTCCAAACCAGGGTATAAAGTGAGAATGAGCACAAAAGACAAAAAAATAGCAGCATACCTGTAATTCTGCCTTTCATTTGGGATTGAGGCATCATTAAAATCTTGTCTTTTCAGTACAACTTTTGGAATTTGTCCAACCCAGGTGTCCTGTGTGTAGGGGATCAGGCAGTTACACAGAGCAAAATGACAACAAATTAGAATAACCAGCTCTCCAAGTACAATATGTTAGAAGGTATAAACCAGTTTTTTACTTGTCTGGGCTACAATTCTCAGTCTGGGCTGTGAGAAAGCCCTAAGTCCTGCAGCCCTGACCCAAAAAGATTTCTTTTACAAAGGGTTTTCTTCCCAAACAAACTGCAGGATTGAGTCTGATTCACACCTTGGGAACAACAGCATCAGCAGGACTAAATTCCGAATTAGTTAAAAATTGAACAGCACCATCTCCTGGTAAAGGCAGGCTCAGATCTGCTGCATTGCCGAGCTAYTGACACTCTACAGATGGATTTAGCAGAAAACAGTGTAGCAGACTAGATTATTTTCTCCCTTTTCTCAGACAGTCTTCAATGTCTCCTTCTCACACACTGTGTGTTCCTTAATATGTAAAATAATCCCTTGAAGTACCAAATGAAGAAATGAACACACACACAACCAGATATTCCTYTCAGTGGTTCTTTGTACTTTATATTGGTTTTTAATGGTATTTATCCATGTTTTCTCTTGATACGCACTAGTTCAACCCATGATCTTTACTACATCTTGCCTAATGGAGAAAACTGACACAGCAGAGCATAATCTCTTTTTAAAGCTGATCTTCTAACTCGCCAAAAAAATGGACATATTTGAACATCCTGTAAAAATAATCCCTAGTTCTTTGTTTTTTCCTATGCAAATTAGTTTCACTTACTACTTGATGACAAGTTTCACCTTCTCACATGCATTCAGTTGATCTTGGATATCAAATGCTAAGGAGACTTTAAACTCAAATTCCCTTTTTTATTTATGTTTTTCCTCTTCCCATCCCATAGTGCTGAATCACCAAGGCCTGGGAGCTGTGCTGTGCCCCCTTCTGCCATCTCTTACCCCAGCTGGCTGATGGTGCCCGTGCCCCAGGCTGGCAGCTGTGTCAGCACTGAATGCAGGGTTCTGCTGTGCTCCACTGGATGGAAGCTTTGGYTGCTTCCTGGGGGGGAACAATGGGAATTCAGAGCATTAGCAATGGTGAGGGTCTTGACAGATGTTTTGTGTGCTGCAGATTGGTTCAACAGCCATGTCAGAGCTTTAGATATCCTGTGGCAATGGCTGTACAAGAGCTGGGTATTACTACAGCTTTTCTATGTCAGAGCAAGTACCAGTGACACACTACTGGGGCWCAGTGACAGAAGAAAAAACCCTTACTGTCTGTGTACTTGGGAGAGGTGTCACTGGGAAAAAGTGTTGAAAGCAAAAAGGAGCTCAAATTGCCAATATCTGAGACCCAAGAGTGGGAYGAATGGTGTTTAAACTCCAAGCCTCTTGTCAATGGTTATCAGTCTTCCTCCTTTTTTTTTTTTTTAAACCTGGGGGAAAAAAGCCAGTCCTTAAGAGCAAATAAACCAGAAAGGCATTTGGTAGTGTTGAATTTAAGTAGTAAATGTACTTATCAATCTTTAAAGCTTTYCTGGTGAGCCCTAAAGAAAAGCAATGACATAGAGTGAAGTTCTGCATGCAGTGGTAAAATGCTGAGTAAGTGCTGAATGCTCAGGTAAGATGCTTTCAGTTAGTTTTAAATTGTATAAATAGTATTTTGGCAGTATGGCAACCTTGTGCTTTTAAACATCCAGAGGTTAAAAATTAACCAGAATACCAGACCCCTTTTGCTGTACTTCCATTTTGCATACAAAASTCCTTATAAGTGCACCCAGAGTCACTTACCCAACTTTTTTCATTTTCAAGCAGTAGACAACGGAAAATATTACAACCACTACGATAACCAGTGCCACTCCAGGAAGAGTAGCCACTAAAATGAAATCCAGAGTGCTCCAAAGGTGGTTACATGTGGGGCCCATGTACCAGTACTCCTGCCAACCCACTCTGTAGTAACTACATCTGCAAATAAAAATATTCACTTTTAGCAACAGCATTTTAATTCAAAAGTAAGCAATGCAAAAAAAAAAGTGTAATATTTTTCTATGTAATTATTTATTATTCAACACTGCAGGGGCCAAGAGAKTCACTATTTTTCCTGTTTGTTTAAAGGTGTTTTTTATCTTAGTTACACCCATCTGTTTTCAGATTTGATACAAAAGCACTTTGCCAGGCTCTGAGTAACCAAGTCCAAGTTGGCATTTCAGGAGTCCAAGATAAGAAGCTTTGCTGGGAACAGGGTGCAGCACCCAAGCTGTGGCCTGGCTCAGGTCAAAGATGTCTTTGTCTGCTGTCAGCATGGCAAAGCTGCTGAGTGGAAGTGAAACCCCACAYTTCTGGCTGTCATTATGGCACTGATTTTTTAAAAGGAAAAAACCCACCCAACTATGTAATGGAGGATAGAACATTAAGATACCTTTTTATTTTTTTTTAACTCAGAAGAAAATTTGATCAACCTGAGAAARAAATGAACTTGCAATTACACAGTTAATTCACTTCTCAAGTAAATAGCTGAGAGATCAGAGAGCATGTAAAATTTAAGAATTACAGTGATTACCTACATTAAGAAGACRTGGCCCACACATATTTTTAAAAAGAAAATGCTATGCCCAGATCCCAGATTTGATGCTTTGTACCAGAGTTATAAACTTATGCAGATTGCGAATGAAGATCAACATTTATTTTCATGGATCACTTTGCAGGGTCTAAATTTAGTTCATTATTTGGAATATATTTGACATTTACATRGTGCATATTTAAACAAACAAAGCAAGCCCACACACTACCTGCAAAAAGGTTCTCCATTTTTACACTGACAAGAAATATTTATAGGACAGAATTCATCTGTATTACCCAGACAGTTCTCAAAGTCTGGAACTCCAGTGCAGTTGGCTGTGAATTAAAACAAAACAAGTATTTARTGCAATAATACAGTAACATACTGTYAGTGGGCTGTGTTKCTACAGAAATTAAACWTCATATATACTCCGTAGATGATACTAAATCATACTTTCCAGTAACTTGTCYCTTGAAAACTTTGAAGCTGTTTGAGACATTAAAATTTACCTGCCTAAATTACTTTACCCGGAATGTGTGCCCATCTTCCAAATTGTATGGCTTGTGCTGTTTTGATTTTTATCTCACAATTTTAAGTGTGGTTGTGTCTGAATTCCACTACAGATCATCTCTGGATTGTTAGCAAAGACTAAAAGTAATGAGATTGATTAGATTCCCACCTTCCAGTTATAATCCAAATTAGAACCTTTTTGTGTGTTTTACAATAGGATTATTCCTTGGTTTAGCTGACAAAAGGATCTGGTTTGCATTAGTGTTGGTTCTCCTCTATTTCTTTTGCTGTGTAAACACTGGGCTGTAAATTATGTTCCAGAATCTGAATGTTTACAGTATTTCACAGGTATTTGGCAGGCTAAAAATAACTCCCTCAGCAGCCTGAATCAGCCATCAAATGCCAGCACGTTTGGCACTCCCACCCTACATCCTTTGCTACCTGTTCCTCTCCTGCTCAGGACTCAGACTCAATGCCAGGCACCAACCTGAACACACAAACAAGCCCCCAAACTGCCAACAGAGGCAAATATAATTGTCCACAACTGTTCCCAGTGAGAGGATCCACATTTGGAATGCAGCCAGAGTCAGAACTGGCTGAGATCTCTGAGTGGACCCTTCCAAGTCCTTCCAGCAGGCAACTGCTGGAGCAGCTTTAATGTCATTGCCATTGTAAGRGGGACTTCCCCACCAGGAACAAACCCCTGAGTGATGCATTATTAGCCAGAGGAACTGTGCTGGGAACAGTCTGCATTTCAAAAAAAGATGGGAGCCTCTTTCCTTTCTACTGTCCAAGTCCATCTAATCCAACATTTGCTGCTTATCAGAGATAAATCCAAATGATTACAGTGACCAAGGCTGGTACCAATSCATTTACATAACACTGCATGCTTTCCTCCCAAGAGGGCATCAGCACTGAAATATTTTCCAATAAAACCTGACTACAGGTCGTGTTATGGCTTTAAAGTACGGAACAATGAAAAATCCCCAGCAGCATTTGGCTGGTTCATGTAGGAGATAAGCAATGTTTTTAGCTACCCCTCTGATCAGTAACACAATTACAATTCTTTTAGCAATGATACAAAAAAAAATACTAAGGCAGCAGAAAACCACCAGTTGTGATTCTGCTGGGAGAGGGAGTTATGTGCCCTTTGGTATTAATGCTCTAATAGTCCATGTGATAAAGAAACTCACTGCTGAGCCCTTCAAAATGCTGTGGTCTACGTAAGTGCCAAGTTAGCCTTCAAGTGATAAGTTTTTKGKKTTTTTTTTTTTGCAAATGAAAGTTTAGACTAGCATAAAAAAATTCCTCAGATCACAACCCATAACTCTTATTAGAAAAATAGCAACTGCAGCTGGTTTACACCACTRTCAGCTTAGGGATACCCAATTACAAGTAACTGGTAGCTACCAGGTACAGAACAGTGATGATAAAATAAATAAATATATCAATAAAATATGTGGGAAATCTTCCCATAAAATAATTGCAGGCCAATACTGATCTACTCTAACAGAACCTGAGACAATTCCATTACTTAGGTTCTCACTTAAAGTAACTTTTCTACCAGTGCATTCTGGTTGTCATGCTCTTAATTATTGATGATTTTCTCCCTTTTAATAACAAAAAAAAGGTCTAAGAACACTTGCTATAAAAAAAGTGTATGATTTTTTTAAGCCATATACCAAGTAGTTTTTTCCCCCACAGAAAAAGAACCAAACCATTTAGGTAATTTAAAAATACCCTTCTGAAATTCAGAGACTGACTCAAAATGATCCTAACCCCCCAGGATACTGAGTATCAGGTGAAAATCACATGGTTGTAATCTCTTCCCTGTGATGCCAAACACAGGACAGCAGCTGTCTCACCAAGGTTTTCACATTTGCATTGTTTTGCTGTTATCTAAAATAAATCCAGCCTAAAGCCTAAAGAGAATTCTCAGGCAGCAATCCCCCCCAGAGGGACTGCAATGCTCCCCCAGCAGTCCCCAGTGGAGTGGACACGGCCACATCCCTGCTCTGACAAGCCACAAAGCAGAATTCCAGCAGATCTTACGTTGTGAAGYGTCACTCAGCAAGGGGCTGCCCAGGACCAGGACACACAGCAGAACTTCCAGAAAGGACATCCTAAAGGCAACAGGGTAAAAAGACCTTTTCTTCCAGACTTTGTCAGCAGCAGAATGAACTTTCCTTTCTGCTGCTGTGGATTGTGGATTTTGAGCTTGTTTTACAGCATCCCTCTCTATAAAGAATTACTAATTAACTTAAAACTGATACAACTTCCGGATAACTTACCCAGTGTATTTTCCTTTATGAAACCAGGTGGTTCCATAAAAATATCTCATTAATCTTGCTATTTCTGAATTTTTGAGATCAGATGTGAGGTATTCATTTAACGACCTAAATGTCAACACACTAAGGTATCTGTCAGGAGCACTTCTCTCTTCTCCTTTTAGGCTTATGTTATCTTTTACRGGTAGCAAACTTGGGACTGTATTCACAGATAATTTCCTTGAACAGACATTATTTTTAAAGGATGGTCCTGAAGCCATCTAAGACGGATGAGATGGGAAGGAGGGAATCCTGAAATTGGATGCATCTCCCATTAAGTTTTGTTGATTAATTTTTCATTTTTTCTGAGAAAAGAATAGAAAATATCCATCTGGCAAGGATGAGTGATGACAGAAACTCACACCTTAGCAGACTCTCCTCTCATAGTGCTCCTTTATTATTTAAATAGTCCTTAAAAATTCTCARCATTCACTGCATAAGATCCTGACTCTGTGGTCACCCCAAACACTACCCAGATTACACCCTGACTTTGTGGAGTTTAACTGCATTGAAGCTGAAGTTAGCACATGCATTGTTCTTAGCACAGTGCTTTCAAAACTAATGCATAAGTGATAAAATCCCAAAGTGGATTTCCTAATTTGACAGGAGCTGGCTGCTTATGTAAACACAGTTACATTAACAGCAAAAGGTAAACTTTAACCTTTGCTTTTCAAAGGATAAATAATGATCTCTAAAAATCAATGCCGAGCAAATTCTTGAAAGAATACTGCTTTGGCTAAAGCCCAACAGCACTTAATATATTACAGCAGTAGATAAGAGATTCTCACTCCTGCCAGAAGATTGCTTTACAACAGACCAGAACAAAGAAATTAATATTTACCTCAGTGAAAGAAATTGCATGATCCTTCTTCAGATGCAAGGCAAAAGTGTGAAGAAACAGTTCCTGCAGATGCTCCATTCTTTTGGCTGACAGGGAATTGCCCTTTGGCTCCAGCTCCCAGCTGCTCAGTGAGAGCCTCAGGTTGGCTGACAAACAAACGACATTACCTGGGGCTGTCAGATTCATTCAAGGATGCAGAAACGCACTGGGCAGTTTTTYCTTGGGTGAGATGTTTTGATGAGGCAGGTTACAAACCCCAAACTCCTGATTTTGAGACATCATTAGCATTCATTGGATGCAGCACCTGGCCTCAGGAAGGGCTGCAGAGGCTGTGAGTCAGTTTGTGTTTTCAGTGCCCATTTGGGTAACAGCAAATAAACCCAGTGCCAGCAGACCTGAACAGCTGAGAGCTTTGTATTCCACAGCACACACATTTCCTCCTCTTATTGTCTGAGTTTCTGGAACTCAGCAGAATCAAGTGCCAAGTTATGCATTCTGTAACAAGATCTAGGCTCATTTAATTTCTTCAAAGAGAGACATATAAGTAAACCAAAGTTACTGACCAAAATTAATGGTGGAAGATGGAGTTGCTCATGATCTTTAATCTTAATTCATTTCTGATCTGGTTCAAGATGGCTGTGGAGACCAGTCTCTCCTCCTGCAGCATTGCAGGGGTCCTGAGAGTAACACAAACTGAGCACAAGATACAGATTCCCCAAACTCTGTAATCAGGACTGCTACAAATAAACCCCAGAAAAGGTTATCAAGGCTTGAAACCATGGCAGGCTCAGTTTACACCTATTCCCTGGTCACAGCAATGGAATTTCTTTCAGTTGTTGCAGCAAAATCCATCTCCTGTGTGTGTAAACAAATGGACAAAGGACTAACTGCACCTTGATCAAGGGTGTTTGCCCACAGTGAACCCAGGGTTTCACTGGGATTTGTTCTCTGGCTCTGGTCCACAACAAAAGCATATCARGGGCAGGAAGAAAGATACACTGACTTCTAGAATGGCTTCAATTACAGCTTTTCTTGGCTCCAGCTTGCCATCAGCGCATAGATGAGCTTGGCTTCTGGGAATCCTCCACTTTAAAATCAAAAACAACACATAATCCAATGCCTACTGATCTTGCTTTTTAAAAAGTATTGGCTTTGKAGGATCCCACTTTCTTTTTGGATTTAAAATATGTTTTCAGAATTTCACTGAAATACTCCAAACTTTCACTACAAGATAACAACACTCCTGCACTCCAATACCTTTCCAGTATTTCCCCAGCTGTTCAATAATCACAGTGACAATCTGTCATTAAAACAGCCCCATTACTCATTCACACAACTTTCCTCGAGTAAATTCACTCTTTAGGTTACACCATGGATTACATAATTTATGACCCTTGCTTGGCACATTACTTTATCTGGAAGACTGGCACAGTCACACTGAGACAAACACATTTACCACCTGCTTCCTTCTTGAACAGTGTCACTCCTCCAGCATGGATAAAAGCTTTAATTTTTCCAAATCCTGAACTATGCCATTCTTTAGAAAAAAATACCAAGAGAAGAAAATGGAAGCACTTCTCAAAATTTAGGCCACTGAGCATTGATCTGTCCTGTTACTTCAGGGATTTCTTCCACGAGTGTTTCAGTACTTCAGGAGTGAAGTTTTTCCCCCRACATTAATAAACCAAGTGTGAGTTATTCATTAGAAATAAACTCTTAAGAAGTACTTGAAAGGGAAGGAACTGACAATTTTCCTACAGATGAAAACAACCAATATTAAAACTTACTTTAAAATAAAAAGTATCTTATCACCCTTTATTTTCAGGTGCTTCAAAGTGATATGACAAAATAAAGTATCACAATCAGTTTTATGTAAGTAAAATATTAATATCAACAAGTTCCAAATCTCTCCATATTGAATACRATCAACCATAAATAAAAAACATGCATTAAAGCTATTTCTGTATTATAAAACACCATGTAACCCCATTCTTTAGGACATAGATTTTTTCACAAATATATAACTTATATAAAAATTACAATATACATTCTTACTTCTATAACATTACTGTATTATTGCATCGTGAAATAAACTTAAGTGACTCTTAAAGATACATTTGAGAGGCATTTCAAAGTGTTTCACTATAAATTAATAAAACCATGTCTCACAATAAAACTTTTTCCCATGGTTTATGTTCATTTTTCACTGTAACAGATTTGTCTGTTGGGTCTGAAATCTTCAAGAGCCCAAGTCAGGCACATGSTTACCCAAGACTCACAAGCATGGCACCATGTAGATCTGAATTTGCTTTTTTAAAGCCATTGCATAGCACCTTTACTAGAAATTACTAATACAGACATATGGCTACAGCTCCTTGCAGTCAGCTGGGAAGTATAACCCCTGCAGGTTCAGATGTCTGAACTGAAAGCAGAGAACACACCCAGGCAGAATACAAAACTTCCCATACTTTTCTCCCTCTTTCTTTGGCTGCAGTTAGGGAAGAGTTTTCTTTAGCCGTACCTGTTTCACAACCAAAACCTTCTAATTTTATCCCCAATGTGTGGGGATAGTAAACAAAAACTGGTGATAAAAATGAAACAAACATARAATTACCCTGCCTTGAGGAGAAAGAGAAATCTCAGCTGATGAAAAAACTAAATTTAGAAAGTGACAATAACATCAGCAGTAGTAGCATCACCAGTGACTGGTGTGGGTTGGAAGGGAGTTTACAGCCCATTTTCTTCCACCTCTGCAATGAGCAGGGTCACCTTCCACTAGCCCAGGTTGTTCCAAACCCCATCCAACCTGGCCCTGGACACTTCCAGGGATGGGGCAGCCAACTGGCAAACCCTGAGCTGCAATAATCCTGTGCTGCTCACTCCTCTCACCTACCAAAAAAATCACAGCACAGGGACTCCATTCTGAGCTACAGAACTGCATCCCTCATCCTGTTTATTCACCACAGTGGGCAGAACACTCATTTTAAGTTATGTGCCAGAAGATGTTTAACTCTGAGGTTTAGTTCTATCCCACTGTTGCCCTAAGGAGCAATTTTGAGACTGAAATCCTGCCCCAGGACAGCTTTGTGTACCAGGGCCATGCACAGCATGAACAGGATCAGGGGCTGCAATGGAAGGGCTTGCACAGAACACCTGATTCCTGCCTGCCCAACCACAGAGCCAATGGACATWTGCAGACCAGACACACCCTCCTGTGTCACCAGAGTTGTGTGGAAATGCCCTCAAATCCTGGGAAGTCCCACAGCAGTTTTTGGCACCAGGGAAGAGGCAGTGCCCCAAAGCCTGCTCTCCAGGGAAGGGCAGATATGCTTGTTCCATAACAGGAATCCAAGGCAGCTCCTCTCCCTGCTCCCATGACACCAATTCCTGGGCAGAGTTTTTCATTATGTCCTGAAAAATCTCACCACAGTAAACTCCTGCAAAATTCAAGCAAACCTGCATCATGTTACCATTCCTGTTGACTTGCTGTGGTAGCACATCACTCAAAGTTAGAATTTAACAATTTAGGAGTAGAGCAGATGGCTTTTCCTTCATATTTTTATCCAGAATATTATCAAAGGAAGACAGATAATACAATCTGGCATCCATTCATGCACTTGAAAATGATARTTTCTTCACAATTTTCACTTATGTCTTCCTCTGTTTCCCTGGAAATGGTATATGAAGYCCAGCTATCTGATTTTTCTACTCCTCTCTCTGTGATGAAACACTAAATGTGCCATGTCCAGGAGCACTCTGAAGATTGATTTAATATCCTCTGATTGCTGCCTGAATTCTGACAGTTGCCTGAGCCTTTAAGAGATGATTAAAGAAAAAGAACACATTAAATCCTGTCAACTGTCCCAGGCAAGTTTAACCAACACAATTCTTCTTTTAAACTTCACATTTTCTGACTTCACCTTGCACTGGACTCTGTGTAACAAAGACCAACCCTTCACCTGAAATTTGGATTTTAAAATATCAATTTGTTTCTGATGCATCCTAAAAGCTTTTCCTCTTTCACTCATTCATGATTTGTGCCTTCTGCACACTCCATCCTGCAGCATCTCCTCACAACTTTGCTGATCCCACAGGGACACCAGGAATTCTGCCTGTATGTCCCTGGCCATTTGGCCTTTGCAAGGCCTTAGCAGCCGTGGGGAAGGAATCAGGTTGTCAAATTTCTGTTCTGGAGAGCAGGAGCAAATATTCCATCACATCCCAGTGCTGAGAACAGCAGCATTTCAGGCTTTAGCATCCCATCCMCACTATCTCTTCATATGATTTCTCTTGCTACCCCCTCAATTTTAGAGGGATGCCCATATTTTCATTAATTAAAAGGTAACAGAATGAAGAGAAAYGGAGGATGAACAGAAATACAGGGATATACAGTATGATAAAAGCAGTGTTTGAAAGTTTCATCTTAGGAAACTTAATTTCTAATATCATTCTTATGGAAAAACACAATTTCACAGAAATCCTACCAGAATCAATAAGATATTGCATACGAACTTGTGGGATGAAAAAGTTGGCTGCCTACTAGCTCTACATTTTTACTGTCTGTCAGCAGTTTAAATCTTGAAACTACAGATTTTCAACTTCCTAAACACTTCTAATGGATTTTATATGAATTCAGCATCAGTTTCAAGGATTAAGCAATTTAAACACAGTTCTTCCAACTATTAGAAGTAGGTGAAAGCTGATGCATAGTCTAGGAAGGATGTTTMGAGATCAGTTGTGTGTTTTTGCCCAACTTCAGACATTTGAACACAGCAGAGGTGTGCAGGACAAGGACTGGTTTCCATTCACCTTTGTGAAAGAGACAAACTACCAAATTATTTTGTAAGGAAAAAAAGTGACTCTTTTACACAAGCTTTAAAGCCAATGCTGTTCACAAGATACAACCACAGAGATTTTAAGGATACTCAGACCAGCAGGAACTTGCACTTCATTCCAGAGCTGAAAGATAAAAGAAAAAGAAGCTTCTGCAAACCCCATCCCTCACATTCTTCATTCAGATCAATGAATATCTGAGCCAAAGCAGAGATACATTTTCATTTTGAAATAGCCTTTGTGAAGTGACATTTATTAGCAAGTTTGGCACAGAGAAACCTCACTGGGAGAAGACACTGACAAATCTTGTTTTCTCAGTGTCTCACTAATGACACTGAGTGAATCCCCACTGYTTATATGGAGTCAGGAACAAAATCAGCATGAAACAGAATCACTTAAGTCAATAATACAAATTGGAGATAAGAAAATATCTGATGAAATTATACCTCACAGAATATGTATTGTAAAGATTATTTCTTCCCTTCTTCCCTCCCCCTTATCTGTAACATTTTGCAGTCTCTAAAGCAGACTTGGCTCAGCTCCTGGTGCTGTACATGTCCACATCTTCTGGGCTGGACTGACCATGGTCCACAAGTTTTGGATCAGGCTTAAATTTTGATGTCTTCCCTTTTCCTGTTAGAGATAGTAAAGAAATATTGTTTAAAAGTATGCATATACTTGAGCTGTAAGGGGAAAAAAGCTTTGTGATACATTTTGAGAACTTCTGTATTTCCAAACACGTAGAAAAGATCAAAACCTGTCTGTTCTAGTTCAGTGTGTYGAGAAGTGATAAAGGAGGATGAGGGCATGTTGGAATGCTGAGCACAGCAGTGGGTGGAGCGCAGGACCTCTTCTCGCTCTCCAACACCACTTCCTAACACAGCAGAGTGAGAGAAGAAATTGTGATGCTTTGCCCAACACATGGAAAGGAAGGGAAAGTTTGAGGCATGTAAAAAAATCTCCAGTGTTTCTTGCCCCAGTGCTCCCAGGAGCCGAGCTGGCTCCCAAAACCAACCCTGCCACATCTCCCCCGAAGCTGCTGCCAGATGGCAACAATTCCAGATGAAGACAAACACTCTTACCTAGTTTCACTTCATAACTTCTAAAACCCATGGACTGAGTTTACTAAAACACTGAACCCTCCCACTCACCGAGGGACAGTGCACAGGCTGACATATCTAATGATACTGCAATTCCAGAGGATCCAGGGGAACATAAAAGCAGCTTTTCTAGGGCTGTGTCTCCTGTTCCTGATCTGATTCTTTTCCAGCTACAAGGGATGTTACATTTTCCTGAAAGCTTTGCCCCATTTGGACTGAGAAAATAAACATCTCTGGCAACACAGATTAATTTAGGGCATGGATATTTTTGGCTGTATTAGGGACATGAACTAATTCCCCCAATGAAAGCAAAGACAGATCTATAAACACAAACCAAATAACGACAGTTTGGCCTGGAGCAAGTGTAAAAACAGATCAAAGCATTCCACAAACTAAATCAGAAAAAAATTCAGGTGCAAAGCAAAGATGTGAATGTATACTCCAGAGAAAATAAAGGAAAAAATAGTAAAACCCTCAGCCAAGTATGTTCTGCTTGACTTCCAGAAAAAAAAAATCTCTGGTAACAATTCCTTCCTTCCAACTGATTTCCTAGTAACAAATAAAAATCAGAAGTTGCCCTTAAAAAAGGTAACAATACTTTAAAACAGATGTTTTAATAATAAAATCTCCTTTAATAGGTAGTTCTACTGTTTCCTCTTACAAAGTGGACTACCAAAATTTTGTCTCTTAAATAGGCTGTTACATGATCTAGTTGATTATCTCAACTACTTAAGGAATCACTGCAGAAAACCCAGCAAAATAAAATCCACTGTTTCATTTCTCAATTAGACACTTTCATTCCACTATGGGTCATCTCTGCATTGTTAGCAAAGGCTAAAAGTAATGAAATCCATTTGAGACTTCAATCTTCTAATTATAATCCAAATTAGAAYCTTTTTGTGTGTCTTGCATTTGGATTATCCTTTATTTTGGCCTACAAAAGAACCTGGTTCATATTAATATTGGTTTTCTGACATTACTGAGAGAGAACAGCAAATATATAATTCTGATACTATGCCTATAAGAAAATTATCACCTCCCTGAGGCTCTGAAATATGTATTAAATGACAGCATGTAAAATATGCTCTCAAGAATAATATGCACTGACAGCCCGCTCCAGTTTAGAGCAAGTGYAAGTGCAAAATTAAGTCAACTAATTGGATTTGCAAGTTACCCTGAGATTACACTTGAAATGTTTAATTTACCTGATGAAGGCACTGGATCTTCATTACTACAAGACTCTACTGGAGAGGATTCTGCTCTGTTAAATGATCTTGACTCAACAGCAGACTCAGATTTGGTGCAAGAAATTCCCTTCTTTTTCTTATCTTCTTGCATAATTGGTTTTGACTCTTGCTGCAGCTGTGAATCAAACATTAATAAAAGAAAGCACATGGGCATATGCTTAATACATTATTGCAAAATAAAGCTTTCAAGTCCAGGAGCTTATCTTTTATGAAATTATTTTCAGATATGACATCACACAATGATATTCAACTAGTCAGCTGCACACAAGGGACACAGCTGGAAAAAGTAAAATGCATGAAACCCCACAGATCAGAAWAAATTCATGTAGAAAGGAATCTGTCATGAGTATATACTTAGGACTGAAGCTGTGGTTTTACCTGAGACCCTCCACGAACTCCACAAGTTCATTTCCAGGTGAGGAGCCTTTAGCCTTACACAAGAATGAAATAGCCCTGAGTGTTTACAGAACACTTACTATCCCTAGTTAGCAGAAGATGGAAAGATAAATCATGGTTACACCCTAGTAATGAGAAATAATGTGTCTTGGGAAGAGGCTTCACTCAGGGAAAAATAATGAAGTTAATAAAAGTGTCTRTACCACATCAATTCTTGTTTTACTATCAGTTTAATGACAGTTATCTGAATCTTATTTTCAAAACTCAGAATTTCATTTGTGCTTCTCAGAGGAAATAAAAGGTGAGGACTGCATGCCAATGAGCACTGTAAATTCAAAGCAAAATACTTCTACATGTTAATGTAAATAAGAAACTGAAATTTTATTTGAAAAGAGCAACAAAAATTACTGTGCAAAGCTGCAATTTTACTTGGGAAGTGCTACTTTTGTTGAAGTTTTATAAATTTCCACTTGAGAAAAAAACCTTTTGGGTTGGATAAAACCCACATTTAATTCTTGGATTACTAATCCAAATTCCATATGTCATTTAGGGAAGGTTCATATTGCTCTCTACTCTCTGCTGGCAAGGCCTCAGCTGTTTACTATGTCCTATTTTGACCACTTAAAAACCAGAACAACACAAATCATGCAAAAAATCCCCTAAAAACAGAAAAAACAGAGAAACTAGAGGAAATTCTGAGAACAAGAATTATGTCAGAGATAGAAAGTCTGCTTTGAAAGACAAGGTTATAGTGGAGAAGAGCAYGTCAAAAACCCTGATAACTCTTCCATATACAGTAGGTCAACGTAAAGAGGTTACTGACCATTTATTCACTATGCCTGCAATGAGGACAGGACAAAGAGAAAAAATAAATCAGACATGGACAATTCATATCACAGGATAAATAAACCAGACTTCCTGCAAGGGTTGTACAAGAGTAAGCCAATCATACCTACTGTAATTGTGAGTGTCTTTAGTCTTTACTTTAAATTCAGGGGCTGCTTAAGACCAAAGCTTGAATCAAAATGGATCCTTCATGCCAAGATAAAAAAGGAGCTCTGAGAGAAACTCATTCTTCTCTTGTGCACCCTGCATGCATTGTGGGACTAGAGGGGATCTCAGCACCTACTGGTGTGAAAGGTGTAAAAACAATTAACCACTGAAGTGACAAAAAAGATCAGATTGGGGTTTGTGCCTAGCTTAACACCATCAGTAAACCCTGAAGAGCATCAGCAGAAGAGTCCACAACTTCCTAAGTTCCCTCTCAATGTGTGAGTTTTCATTACTTCCCAAGTCCTACCTTGGTGACAGTTTCCTTGTCTGCCCACAGTGACCTCACAGCCTCATAGGTCTGATGACTTGCACAAAGTAACTTTTTCCCYGTTACCTATTTTTTTAGAAAAACATAATTTAATAACAGCTTTTAAAACACAAAAACAGACTACTCAAATGAAATTAATCATGCTTGTATGAGAACATGCTTGACCCCATACTAAGGCATCTGCTTTTCAAGATCTARTGCATATTTCCCTTACATCAACCAAATTGTAAATAATGTTTAAATTGTTATTARGAATCCACAGAAAACATTTCCATGCTAAATCCACCTACTCCAAATGAAATCAAAGCCTGATCAGCAAACAGTGTGCTGGCAATGTTGGCACAATAGATGGAGCACCAGGTTAAATGATCCAAACTTGTCCCACTATGTTGGAAATGACCACAGATAAAACCAGAAGCTTACCTTAGCAATGACCACTGACTGAGCTGGGTAACAAACAGAATATCCTACAGTAGTAAGTCCCAATGGATAAGCAATTTTCTTAAATCTAGAACCTGTACAAAGCCAAATACTTTGAATAATTAGCCAAAAATGAAATGCAAACTAACTAGTCGTAGCAATTAAATGCAGGAGACATTGATATTCTGAAAGAGAAATAATCCCAAACTAGGTTTTCCAACATTATGAAGAATGAGAAGAAGAATTGTATCATTAGTCTGTCTAGTCCTGCTTTGCCAGCTCCCAGCCAGCTCCTAAGAGCAACCAATAATATCCCTTCATTTGCCAGGAAGGATTTATTTTAGTCACACGGGCTTTTGCCAGTGTTTCAGAAGAGTATTCTGACCACTAGGACTGTTGCATGCTCCATACCCCCCAGAGCAATAATGAAAACAAGCAAACCCTACCTTTTCTTGCCAGCACTACACCAGCCAGGCCTGACACCRTAACTACAGCAGCTTTGGGAAGAAATTCTGGGGGGGGATTGTTCAGGTAAACATAAGCATCTAAGAATTGGGGAAAAAAAGACAAAAAAAAGCAGAGTAATTCAGTATCAGACATTTTATTTCACAATTAAGAAATAAAGATGAAAATTTTGATTTTATTGAGTTTATACAGATGAAATGAGACAGACTTGCCTACCTTTTCCAAACTGAATTGAATCCATTATTCCATTTTTAACAAAGACATAGGCACTCTACAAGGAAAGAAAAAACAAAACCAGAAAGTAAAATCTTAGCAAAAGTAGCTGTTCACATATATCTCAGCACAATGAGAGAAAGAAATACTGTGTAACTTTAAAAAACCCAAACCAGATCAGTGAGCTTCTGGAAAGGCTGTGCAGASATCTACCCTTGTGACAAGCGTATTTATATCTTTAAAACTTACATTGACAATTAATTAAAAAAATATATCTCTAATGTAAGCTCACTTTCGAAACTGRTATCTCAGGAACTGTAGAGTAGGAAAATACCTGGATGCCAACTGTATAAGAAAATTCAATTATAAAATACAATCTTTTCCCTAGAGACTTTCCCAGGAAAACTGAATGAGCAACACCGAATTTGTACCAGCAGAGGACACTGTTACTCGGTGTCGGGAACTCACAAAGATTAACACCATGAAAAAGTTTGGTAGATTTTTAACAAGAGTATTTCAAGACTATTTCAGTCATGTAGCCACTGAAAACATTTTCACAGACGAATGGAATCACAGTTTACAGAAAATACATTTTGAGGTTTGTTTGTTTKTTTTTTTTCAACTATTAGGCTCTACATTTTTTTTTGCAAAAAGCAAAACACAAGCACAAAATCTCCTCCTGCCAGCAGCCAGGGTGAAGATGCTGTTTCCCAGCAGGTCCAAAAGCAGTGACAGGAACCACAGTTCCCTCTCCACCCGGAGCATGCAGTGACAGAGCTAGGAGGTGTTTCTGATGACTCGTGAGGAACAGCCTCCCACAACAGATACATGGGATGCATTCTGTCTGCCTTTGTCAGGTACTGCCCTTTGGAAGCAGCTCTTTCTCYGCAGACTGCAGCTGGAATTTCACACTCCAAAACACCCTCAAGTTCCTCCAGCAAGAATTTGCTGACATAACTCCTGCCACAGGCTCGTTTTTCCACCCAAAGTTATCTTATGCTAAGACAAAGACCTGCCAAAAAAAAAAAAACCAAAAAACAAACAAACAAAAAAACCCTCCATGGGGAAGTAACCTGTTTTTTTCAGCGGTTTAGTGTAGTGCTGAGAGGAACTGCAGGAAATGCTGGGTGCAGGCATCCCTTACCTGGCACCACCCAAAATAGTGGCCGATGGTGTTCCGTGCTGCCAGGAGCTGCTGCTGCAGGCGCCCAGGCTGCTCCTCGATGTACTTGGACTTGGGAGGGGGAGCTTCGTAAATGGGGAGCTGCAAACAAAGGCACAGCTGAAGGGCAGGGGCAGAGCTCTCTGCCCTCATCAGCTGCTGCATTTGAAGGGGTTTTTTTCAAGCCTGCAAACCCYCAGTGTTCCCATTACGGCCTCAACGCGGGATTATGAACTTCTGGAGTTCTGAACCGACTCTACTCAAGTGGGACTTCACTCTTCAGAAATGAAAACTGAAACGATTGTGTAGGTTCTAAGAAGTAGAATTACTAATTAGAAGATAGATGTGTGTATTACTAGAAATTGCACATTAGAAAAGGACTCATTAGGAAGTATTCTGCTTTCACCTTTTCTGACTTCATTTTTGAAACACTGTAATAACAAAAATGAGATAAAACTTTACTAATTCAGTATTGTAACACTTTGTGTTTTATTTGAGCAATAGTGGTCAGTTATTTATTATCACATATTACTTTGCTATGTATTTTAGTTACTGGGTAATATAATTCAACAGACAGAGCTGCTATTCTGCAGAACTTTCTAATATTATTTTAAAGACCAAAAAAGTGAAGATTCATACCTTATCTGGCTTCACCAGCTGACTTTTGTATTCCTCTTTTGTTGCTGCATACACAGTAATACATACAAATGGCAGCCCAGAAGAAACAGCTGCCAGCTTTGCCACCTGGGACAGAGAGATGAAAAATGGGAGTCCTAATGCTGAAATTAAAATTTCTCTTGGGATTGATCAAATATGTGATTAAACAAGTCACTTTTAAAACCTTTTTCAAGCATTATGCCTTTTAGAAATGTCTTATGACTTATGCAAAAATTTTCTCAAATTGTAATGGTAAAGAAAAAGTTAAAGATCCCTGACAACGGTTTTATGTCTAAAATATCTGAAGAACTTTGTGCTCAAAGCCATGCTGATACTTCCATCACCTGTTAGGGTAAATTCAGTTGCAATGTACACAGCATGCAGGAACTCCATTTTTGAAGAATTATTAAAGACAAACTATTTTAAACAYATAATTCAGATTGCTCATTTCTGAACAGCATGCTACCAGAACAAGACACYAATTGCCAGTAGACACTAGAAGGAAAACTGAACTTGAAAGTGACAGAGCATGAAAAGTTGTATTGTTCACTTAAAAAAAAATACATATATTTTTAAAAGTCACAATGGATTCCATGCTCAGTGTAAAAGACAAAGTTACACAGGGAATGATCAAAGTGGTCCAGCTCCTGACTGACAGCAATTGCTTTACTTTTGGGTGCCTGCAGACAAACACATAAATGTTTGAAGATCCAGGGAAACAGCTGTACTGGCTAACATTTACACTAGCACAGTTATCCCAAGAGGGCTTCACTCTTTTCTACTGAAATCACAAAGAACCAGAGTGAAAGAAAAAGTATCATCACCTTGACTACACTAAAGAGGCTTCACTGCATGGTGCTGTTTATCTTGTTCCTTATCTAATCACAAGGTGCACTAAAAAGACCTCAATTAGCTAAGTTGTTTCTAGTATTAATTTATGGAAATTATTTTAAGTTACTTACGAGGCACTAGGTATTAAACAAGGAAAATCATATATTGGTTAGCTACAGAAACCAAAAAGTATTTTACCTATGAAAACTTATCCAGAAGTTACTGAGAATTAAGAAATGGCAGGATCTGACTGTTATATCAAACACTAGGAAAGAAGCACAGGGAAAAACACCTGGAACAAGCTGGAGCTGTGAAACACCCAGGAATTACATGTTCAGCCAGTAGAATGACTCCAGAACATCAGCTGATAACTGACYTACAAATAAATAAAAATCTTCTTTTTGAGGAATTCAGGAAATTGCTGCAGCTACAAAAGCCATGAAGGCAGTRACATTTCTGGAGATGAATCCTGCACAGACACAGAGCTAAACACCACCAGAAGGAAAGGTCAATGGCCAGCATTAAAATATTCCCTGTAACATCACTGCTAAGTTCCTGACCTGCAACACTGATAACCTGAAGGACTGTTTTTCCCCAGGTATAAAAAGCACACCAAAGTCAAACAGACATGGCAATATTTTTGATGAGAAGCCTGAACAGCAATTATTTGCTGAAGAAATGCATTATATGCTCTCTAGCAGAAAATTGTTACAGTTATGCCTCTTAATAGCAGAACTGGAGTAAGACCAATCAAAATACAATTATAAAACTGTCAAATGTACCTGGATAATTTTGGCTTTAAGTCTTTGCATTTCAAATAATCTGCTTCAAATTGCTGGAATCTTATCAACGATCAAAAATACAGATTCTATTTTAAAAAAAAGTTAAAAAGCTACATCACTACAAAGAATTCACTACCTTCCACTCAAAAGATGCAGAATGCAAACTAAACCACAACAAAACCAYACAGTTAATTTATGCTAATCTCCAAGACATTGTTTCCCACTGAAACTGCAAATTCTGTGCGCTGGTTTCAAGAATCGGAGCAGGAGTCAGGAAACTTGTCCTGAAAYTGCCTCAAAACAAATGGAATCAGAGCAGTAGAGTATATGCAAAAATGTGATGCATGGATTTATATTAAAAAATATACGAGTTCTCTATCACAAAATGGGAATCTASTAGCCAGGTTAAAATAAGATTAAAATTTAGCAGCTACCCCATACCATATTTTCCATGAAAAAATGTTAATTAAAGAATAAAGAGTCATAGGTGTATGACTTCCTCCTACCACTCATATGTCTTGAGGTGGATCACAAAACTGTCTCAGATCCTTTTGGTTTATTTTTCCCAGAAGTTACCTGAGACATGATAACTGCCAGAAGCTTGTTGGCCAAACCCAGTATCCCAGTTCAGGTATGTATTTATAAATCTCTGATGACAACCAGCAAATACTCCCACACAAGTGGAAGAGACCCTTACATTTCACCTCAGCTCACTGATATTCCATGGATTTGGTTTTAATCTTKGTCTGCCAGATGGTGACCCACAGAGAGTGAAATCTTAAGAAGAATAAAACTCTTATTAATAAATCTTCCATAGTAAATAGTAAAGAACACGCAAGAAATAAAGTCACTTCACTAACKGTACTGAATATTTTCAATATTTATCACCCAGCCAGACAGCAAAACCAAAGATTGTTTCTTTTGCCATAACAAACTAAAGTAAAATGCTTTATTTTAATTTCTCTGTCTGTCCTCATTGGCATCATCATTTTCTTTGCAGATACATATMGATTTTAAATGCTTAAAAAAAGCCAGTATGAAGATTCATGTGAGAGCAACCTGTTTATCGATTTGACTGCAAACACTGGAAAACCTGTCTAAATATTTGTGAGGAAGCTTAGATCTTTACATGCACGTTTTTCTGTTTAAAGACACTGTATTATTYCTACAACTAGAGACATTTTAGATACTTGTAACCCTGTTAGCTCGTAACAGCAYGATTTTAACAGCCTTGCTTTAGTGATGTACAGCACCACTAGCACTTTATCGTGTTACTACCAAACTATCATCTCGATATTCCTCGAGCTGAAGGTGTTTCGGGGGCTGCGAGTACACGGAGAAGAACCAGAAGAGAAACACTGCTTTTATTCCCTGTTGCACAATTTAAYCACCTCTCGAACCAGCTCTTTCCCCCTCAAGTCCCACACCACCAAAACGACCTCCCACTGCCCCACTCCTCCACCCGCCACTTCCGCGGCACCCGGGGCTCCTTCCCCCCAGCACCGGCGGAGCTGCGGGCGGGCCGGGCGCTCCCGAGGGGCCGCAGGGAGCCGCGGCAGCTGCCCCGAGCCCGCGGGAGTGCGGGAGGAGAACCTGGGGGCAGCGGAGCCGCAGGGCCGGGGCAGCGCCGGCCTGAGGGCGGGCGGACACTCACCTTRGCCGCCATGTTGGACAGCGCCGCGTACGGCGCGCGGGAAGGGCCGCGCCGGGCGGGGCCGAGGGGCCGGGGCGGGACCGCGCTCGGACCGGGCGGCGTTGCCCTCAGCCGGCATCGACCTCGGCCCCCATCGCCYCAAAGCGGGCAGCGATGGTCCTCGTCAGCCGGGGCGGAATCGCTTCAAAGCGAGCAGCGATGATCCCCGTCAGCCGGGGCGGGATTGTCCCAAAGCGGACAGAAATGATCCCCCTCATCCGGGGCGGGATCGCCGGCAGCCGACACCCCCCTAAAGCCGGCAGGAATCCCCCTCACCCGAGGCGGGATCGCCCTCAGGCGAGATCGCCCGAAATCGGGCAGAGATCCGTCTCAGCCGATAGCGCCCTAAGGTGGGCAGGGACCCGCCTCAGCCGGGGCAGGGATCGCGCCCAGATCGGGCGGGATAGCCCTCAGCCGGGATCTCTGTCGGATCGACAGCCATGCCCTTGCAGCCCGCACCGCACTCGGCCTGAATCACCCTCAGAACACACAAAATCCTCATAAACACACAATCTAAGTGCAGATAATTCGTTTATTGAAGTCCAAATTTACAATTGAAGTTTACAACTTTTTTCTTATCCCCCTGTCCCTCCACAAAACAAAAACAAAAGCTTTGTTTGAATTTAGGAAGAATAAATGTTTGTTTTTGTCTTTTTTTTTTTAATAATGTACAGACTATATCTCTTAAATAAGTTAATATCTTTGAAAAAAGAGCAATATGTTCCTTTTTTAATGTTGCAGTGCAACTTACAACTTACACGTCTGTGCAATGTACCATGAGGTATATGCCCAGTGAGCAACACACAGTGAAGTTTTCCATTCATAAATTTTCATTGTAGACACACAAAAAGTTAACAAGTTATTAATCTGTGATAGAAAACGCAGCCGGTTACAGTAATTCACACAGAACTCATCTGGAAAGAGGGAAAAAAGAAACCTAATGTTCATTGCCTATAGAAACTATTGGATCGTCTCTCAACATAGACAAGTATAAAATTAAAAATACTGTTGTGAAACTGAAGAAATACTGTATTATCCAGGGGTTGAAACCTCCTTAGACCTGTATTAGTCTAGAACCATTGGTTTTCTTTCTGTAGCGTCCATGAGCTGAGGAATTTAMTGCAGTTCCAATGGAGCATCTGCTCGTCAAAGCATTAAGCACGATGGGCATTATAGAAAAGTTGCAGAATGCTCAAAAACTTACAACTCCAGCCTTTTCCCTGGCATGGACAGGTGGTTTTCCATTGCCTCTCAGTTCATCTCCCAGCTGATTAGAAAAACAAGACTGAAACATGGACGATTACTCGTATTTGAAGCTTGGCACTTCAAACTTCTCAAGATGGCTCTAAAATACTTATTTTTCTTAATGACAGAAAACATATATTTATTTAAGAAAGAATCATCCACAATATAACTTTGTGATAAATAACAGTTCTGCCTCTAATACATATATACATACTGCTTGTAAACAAAAATGCCCACAGGTCATGGAGTCTCCATGATTTTTATACAAGGCGCTATAGATTTTTTTTTTTTAAATTTTATTTTTTTTGTTATTGAAAACAGTCCTAGTGAAAGTTTGGTTTATAACCTCCTATTGCTACAGAAACAGTAAGAATGTTTATATTTACAAAGAAACAAAGACCATGGAGACCCCATAGCGTTATTTGCCAAAGATTTGGAGTTGGTGGGGTTTGCAAAATACACGTTGTCAGCACATTGGACAGGTTGAACACCAGCAGTACGATACTCCAGTGCTTTGGTATTTCAACCCCTGAATATACAAAGACATTACTACAGCCTACTTCACAGTTTAATGCAAGTAAAGTGCAAGCCATAGTACAAGGGTGTCATACATTTCCATACATGTAAGCGTTATCTAAAAAAGGCTCTATACAAGGTTTATTAGCTACTTAGTAACCTAGATGGAAGTCACCTATGGCCCAGCAATTAATGGTCTTACAAGGATATTGTCTTTGTAATACAGTCTGTGTCAAATGTAAAACGTTTATTAATACTAGTGCATTTCTCTTACATCCTAASCTGTTTTCTCGTCGGATTTTTAAGCTGAAATCCTTGTTTCTCAGTAAAACAGAGGTCTTAACTGATAAGAGGGTCTTACTGGTACTTTGGCCAGTGAACACAATTTGTTGAGACATATTTGTTTTGTGGTTGCTAGTGAAAAAATGCCGTAGTTAATATGTATAATGTGACATCCTTGGTTAATCTGCAGCATTCGGACAGATGCATTTACTGTTAGTAAAAAGATCTGTATTGATATCCTCACCAACGCCTGAGGATGAACAATATTCTAGAAATGTGAGGACAGAWGCTACAGGGCTTAGCTGGTCAAGCAGCAGGTTGTCGACATATTTGATCATTTTTACGACATTGCTTTCTTTCAAATACTGCTCAAACGGTGGCCTTGATACTTAAAGTCCCTCGCTGTCACTTCTAACACATGTATGTTCTTGATAAAAATAAAAGATATAAAATAAAGATATATCTGTCTGGCCTGCATTAAGAATGAATATGGTTCTTTTCCTGAAGGCAGTTTCTGTCTGAATTAATTTTTTTTTTTTTTTTATTAAGAGGAGGTCCCACTAGTATATCACCTGTCTTCAAACCTGATAAAAGCTTAAACAATATTATTTATAAACTTAATTCTGGATGTCCAAGACCCGTAAAAGATAGAAAATAAGCTTTAAAAAATGTTTCTATATCTATTAGTTATATCCAGAGTGGAGAGTTCCCTGCCCACATGTTAGAGAGTGGAACTGATCAGAAACATCACATTTCACTTGTGTATAATAGGAGCATTGAAAATAACTATAAACATCAACTACGGAAATACAACTTACTAGTTTTGGTTTAAATASCCATGAAATTTCCATGCATCAGCTGATATGGCTCAGCTGTGATTTTCAGGTGGGATTTTCAGATCTGTGCCCGCTTAACACCCATCAAAAGCCTCAGCCACGTGGTGTGAATTCATCTGACAGAGGAGACAGAGGACCTCTCCCCACAGCATCCTGCCTGGGAAACCTACCCTGAGCCTCAGCTTTAGTGCGGGAAACATTCGGGAAGACAAAGAGCTTTATAATACTGAATATAAATGAACAGCTAATATTGCTTCTCCAGTCTTTCCTGTTATTACCCATTTTTTGTCCTAGTGGTAATTTGGCAGCAGGGGAGGTGGTGTGTTGTGGCCTAAGGTATGTGGTACATGGAAAATCTACCATGGAAAACCTGTGCCCTTCTGGCTGCCCTAAAGCACCATTCCCTACTGTAAAAACTGAGGAGAGAATAAAATCCTTTATGAGACCAAGCCAACACTTATTTCTCTAACATTAAATGTAGGGAGCCTGGGTATGCCATAGGCTTCAAGCCCGTTGAGAGGCTTGTCCTCTCTTCCTTAAGGAATTTCCCTAGGACTGGACCTGGAGACAGTCAGAATCCACGCAGAGACACAAGACTTCCTTGTACTGACAAATTGAGTGTTTAAACTATAATTAAATTGCCTGGTGGTACCCCTAGTTCAGGAGCAGCTGACAGGCATTGCAGAGGGGGCTGGTTTTGTTGTGCTGCATTGTGCCTTAGCCAAGGGTGGTTTTACACAAATTGTCTTTGAAGGACTTTGTTCCCCACTGCATGAAGGGTTTGTACAAACTGTTGGTGAATTACCACAAAATAGTTCTGCTGGTAGAACCATTCCTCCTCAAGGATCAACAGCCCCCAGCTATATCACCTTGGTCATAAATACTGTTATTTTTTGCACAAAGAATGCTTTTATCATTTCAGAAGACAGCAAGACCCCATGAGGAAAGGTTATGGCAAATAAGGTATATGATAATCTTGGCCTGATTTGCGTTACTTGAGACAAAGATAAGAGTGCTCTGTCTTCTCCTCAGATTTCTATCAGATTCTTCATTTTTCTCCCGGAGGTCCTATTAACATTTAAAGTGAAATCTCCTAAAAGTCAGCAGCAGAATTGTACAATTTTTGAGGAGGCTGAGCCCTTCCCAGAGCCACTGGCAGTGGGACTAAAGCAACTTCTTCAAAGGTACCWGTACCGTCCTTCACAAGACCTTCGAGAATGGATTGTTCTGTAACTGCTGAGAGGAGTGAGAGTAGGCTTAACTGGCCATGTACAATCCTCTGCAACACTCATTTCTTTTTCCTTGGAAAAGGCCAGTAGAGCACCACATTTCCAGCTCAAAAGGCAGCTGCTGAGAGCTGAATATACTGAAAACAACTCCCTCCTCCTCCTGTATTTTTTGTTTGTGTCAATTAGAGCAAGCTCAGGGTAGTTTTCACTTAAAATAATGAAACCAAGAAAAATGTCTTGGTTCTCTCAGGAAGTGATGCTGAGAGAGCTATTAAGACACTTTCAAAGATCTGACATGTCACTGAATACAGACCAGTATTAAAAAAGGAGGGGAATCAGTAGCTCAGGGGAGGCATTAAATCAGTTGTAATGAAAAATAGCCAGTAGCAAAAAGACTCAGCTTGTGAAGTGTCAGAGAAAGTCTATRGGCTGAGACATTTTACCTGCAGGAATTCTGAATGAAGACACTAACTTTAATAAGATCCAGTTAAATAAAGCACATCCAAACAACATTTCCATGTTGTTGTGTGTGTTAAAAACCAAGTTTTACCTGAGAATTCAGGCAGGAAAACTGGTAAATTAATAAGTCTATTGTACAGGTGATGTTTATTTCCCTTTATGAACTCAACAGCCAAACCTTGTTCTTCTATTATTTAAAAATATGGCATCAAACCAACCACAACAATTCCAACTGCTTTGTACAGTGTGTTTAAGTACCTGTTGGTACAGGACAATTGRACGTATTTTAGTACATAAGCAGGATTTGGTGCATGAATTTTTAAATACAGTATCTGTATTGCACTTTGCATTCCAGTGAGTTCAAAGGTGGTGAAAATCCAAATAATTGTGCTGAGGTGACTACATTCCTCTCTGCAGTCCATTTAGGTTGGCACCTAGGTCCGGAAGGAAGAAACCCGTGGCAGGGAGGGAAGGGCTTGAGTACATGTGCCTCATGTACTCAAGGAAGATGATAAGTTCTTGTGAAATGGCTTCCAAATGCCAGCTGACATTTGTGAGAGAATAAAGTCTTTGTATTGCTTAATTTAGCAATTAGATTTTGCTTGCTGTAAGGCACAAGCAATGCCAGACAAGTGGTTCAAACTTTTCTCCCAGTTAATCTTAAGCCCATTAGAGGGAATTTCTCCAGTGTATTTCATCTCATGAATCTCATGAATCTCCGGGACATTTTATTTGGCCTATTCAGTGTAAATCACATTTGCTGAGAGCTGCTCTGCAGGAGCAGGATGCAGACTCACAATTCCAAGAGTTTCAGAAACAATGATTTTATGACACTGAAAGAATTTTAAAGATAAGCTGAGAGAATGTATGAACTCTTTTCTATTTATCTCATCTATTCATATTACAGAAATTGTGTTTAAAGTTAAAACAGAGATAACCAGTTTCCCTACTACTTGGGTTATTTCTGAGAAATCTATCTTCCCAATTATGTTTCTCATTTTCAGCTGTATCTATAAGTAGTATTCTCTGTTTACTTGTGACTTCACTGAATATACTCAGTTATGTCTTGAGTGTTGATGCAGTGGCATTTGAAAATCCTTTCAGAAAGCTACTCGGAAATAATGTAGATCTTTGCATTATGAAAGCACAAACCATCTTTTGGGTTTGAAACAATAGGCATATTTAAATTTCTTTAGGAATTTTGATAGCTCAATCTACGTAACTATTTCTGTGACCATCCATCACAGACCATCTGTGATCATCATATACGTGCTTGCATGTATAACATGAATTAATTTCTAAATGGATTCTTTAATTTATGCTGTTGCTTGCTGGAAATGAAGGAATGAAATTAAGACTGGAAAGAAGGGAGGAGGCAAGGGAAAGGTGTTTTTAATTTTGTCTTTGTTTCTCAGTATGCAATTGTATTTTAAATTGGTAATAAATGAATTTTCCCCAGGTCAGGTTTGTTTTGTCTATGATAACCATTAACAGGTTATCTCCCTGTCCTTGTCTCAACCCAAGAGCTTTCCCATGACATTTTTTCCCCCATCCAGCCAARGTCAGCCCCCCTCAGCCGCTCTGTGGAGACAGAACTAAATACCCAGGACACCTTCACCTGGTCTGGCTTTGGGAATAATGAAATCTCTCCCTGGATATTAGGACCTCACTGAGATGACATTTTTTTCTCTATTATTCTAACTTAATTTTACAGTCCRTGATGGATGAGAGACAATTAGGTTTATCTTGTGAAAAAAATATCAGTGAATTTGTTTCAGTGAAATCTGTTTCARTGAAATAACATCAGCTGTATTTACATCCCCTTCATTCTCCTTTGAGAACTATTCTAAGCAAGTAGAGTCAAAGCAAACTGTGAATGGCTTTGAAATCTATGTTCAGTAGCATTCAGAGAAATCTTTTTTTCCCCCCCAAGAATACAAGTATTTTCCCCAAAATCTGATTCTCACAAACCGTTTTCACCCAGGCAAGGAAGTGAAATACACTGTGTGACTTGTGTGTCTTCCCAAACCAATCAATACCGATTGGTTTTCGAACGATATTTTGAATAACTTCACTTACTTGCAAATGTACTGCTAGCATTTAAAAATTATTGCCAGACATTACATAATTTTGAACAATTAACTCAGCTATAGTTGTCAGTCTATCACAGAATGCAATTGATTAGTTCAGGAGGTTTTTTTAGCTTCATTCTCATGCTTTTTTTTTGAATTTTGTGACTCACAGTCATGTGTCACTTAAATTCACAGTGAAGAAACGATGAAAACCTGCAGTATGTACCTTACTCAGTGCAGATGTTTTTTTCTTTCACCATGAAATACTTCAAATTCTATTAAAACCAGTTTAATTTGCAGCATTAGTGAACAACCAATATTGTTCTACTCGTATCTTGCCTCTGTGCCAAGCCTGCTTGCTTGTGTTCCTTCATTTAAAGGCAGGCACAGCATGTTACAAACACAGTATTTAAATGGCATGTACAGAGTGCCCATAGGGCCAGACTGGGATCTATTTCTTAGATGTACAGTGTACATTTTAAGGCACACTATAGGGATTGAGTTTACATTTTGATAACTCTGTCCTTTTATTTGCAAAGGTGGTCACTACCTGGAAATGTTGCAAAAATAAATGTTCATTTCTAAGAGTGGCCAATGTATTCATGTCTCCATTTTTAATATTTTTTCTCCAGAAAAAATGTGTGAAAATGCGAACTTCAGGGCATTTTAAAAGGAAATGTCAACTACCATGTTACATTTTATATACATAGATATGTATTTATATATATATCTAAATATATAAAATGACTGTAGGAGCTCATACTATAAGCTGAGTTTTAGTACAGTACTTTAAATATACTGGTATTTATTTTCAGTTACACTTCTGCACCGCTTCTTTCTAATGCAGAGCTTGATACGGATGTTGGTTGATAATAGCAAACAAAAAAAATTCATAAAGAATATTATTGTCTTATCATGCAATGTAGTAGGCATCCTGTGGCACTATTTTCTTACCCAAGTATTTACAGTACTGCTGAGTACCTTAGCAATAAATTCCCCAGTGTTTGTCTGACTGCATTTGTCAGGGCACCCAGCAGTGACCCCGGCTGAGGCTCCTGTCACACGTGGGTCTCRATGAAGGAGTGTGTGTGTGTCAGCATTGGGGCTGAGCTTTTCAGTTCAGAGGCTCCATTTTGAGACTTCCCAGCAGCACTGTACTCACAAATGTCCAGGAAGAACTCATAGTTCTTTAATTTCCAATCTTTGAACTTCTTGGATGTTAAGTTGGGGTCATCCAGAAGGCTGTTGATAACGGTGAGATCCCCTTCCTTTGCCTGGCAAATTCCAGAAAGACAGAGGACAGGTCAAAATTAAATTTTGTATTTCAGCACTTTATTTYTGCTTTAACTTTAATGCCAAGTGCCAGGAAAACTACTATAGAAACTTTAATATTTACCTAAATTCAGGAACTATTACAGCATGAACTGTTTGACAACTCAGTCTGTGGCACGTGCTACATATTGCCTACACAGAGTGCCAAGTAATCTCTTTTTTTTCCCCTTAAACTGGAGAAGATATTTGCTTTCAAGAATTTTTAGTTTCTTTGAAACTTAATTTTAAAGCAACAAAAAAGCATTAACAATRGAAAGGTAAACAGATTAAGGACATATAGTGACATTAAGGACAAGGGGGAATGGCTTCACAATGCTAGAGGGCAGGGTTAGTGGGGATATTGGGAAGGAATTCCTGGCTGTGAGGGTGGGGAGTCCCTTACATGGCGTGCCCAGAGAAGCTGTGGCTGCCCCTGGATCCCAGGAGTTGTCCAATTGTTGGACAGTGCTTGGAACAACCTGGGACAGTGAACGGTGTCCCTGCCCATGGCAGGGGGTGGGACTGGATGGAYTTTAAGGTCCCTTCAACCCATCAGCACCCTGTGATGCACAATTAAGCTTTTCCTAGTTTGTATTCCCTACACACAAAATCAATGATAAAGCCTTACTTTTAAAGTGCTCTTGAGGACTCGGATGTGGTGCAGCTTTTCGTTGATCACGGGGTCGTTACATCTCTTCACAAAAGACTTGCGGAACTCCTGCTTGGTGGAGGGACGCTGCTCCCCGAAAGCTGACAGACTGGCTTCTTCCAGAGTTCTGTAGAGCTCTTGCAGACCATCTGTGATTTCTTCAACTTCTTTTATGTTTTCTGAAAGGAAAGAAAGATGTTGGAGTGCAGGGCATGGGGAAAACCCCTCAAATTGCTCTGGGGGGTCTGAGACCCTTGCCAGGACCCCAGGAAAGCATTGCCTTTGACCTTAGTCCATGGAAAAAACTTCCAACTCTTATGGATTAAATGAAAACAACAAAAATTTAAATTAGATAGTAGTTTAGTTGGTCAYAGGGTGAAAATTTGTAGTTTTGGGTTTTTAGAATGGAAGTAGATAGGAGCAAGATGGAGAATGTTGGGCGGTGTCTTACATTATTCTTCTTCTTCGACTCCATCTTCTGCTGTGACGGTGGCACAGAGACATTGGTAGAATGTATGTGATGTAGAAAATTGTGTGTCTAGAATTTGTAGTGATTATTGGTACAAAACTGTAAATATAGTACATTTTAAGAGTTAATTGGACTGGAAACCTTTAAAAGACCTTGAACACCAAGCCCCATGTTCTCAGCAGTGGTGTCTTTCAGCTCACTAAACCTGCTGATAGGCAGTGCACAGGCCTTGAGATTAAAAAATTTAATAAACACCTTTTAAGACCAAAGCTGCAAGTTCATTTCATCTTTTAAACCCTGGTACAAGACTTTGAAAGGAAAAAAACCCTAATTCAGGGGATCTTGGCCTTGAAATACAAGAGAAAGAAACTTAATGACAAATCTGATTGTTCAGATGAAGTCTCTAAAATCAACAATACTGCAACTTGAGTACTATCTTAACCTATCGCTCAGTTCTGCAATTTTAGTTTTGATGAGACAAGAACATTTGCACCATCCCAAAGCTCAACTTTCAGTGCTACATCCTGCATTTCCAGTACAAACTCCTGTGTTTGYCAACATCCAGCAGCGGTTGAACTGCTGAGAATCCTTGCTGAGAGCGGTGGCAATACTCTGGATTTTGATGGCATTAAAGTGGATCAGAACATCTCCCAGAGCTTACCTTCTGCACAGAAGCTATTGTGCCTTCTAATAGGAACCTTCTCTTCCAGGTCGTCATCGGTCCCTTTGATGGACTTTATGTGTCCCTTCCCGCGGATGTCTCTGTTTCGGGGAAGGCTTTGGCTGCGCTGTTTCTGGGGCCGCCCGTGGGAGCTGTGTCCCCGAGGACATTCCACCAGAGGAAAAGGCCCATCCTGCTCAAAATTGTGGCGCCTCTGGACGGGCAGCGTGGCTTGTCTCCGTTTGTCCGGCGACATTCCGGGCCTGCCGCTCATGTACTCCACCTCCGGAGGGACAGTCTGGAGGAAATGGAGCCCGGAACTGGTTAAG
Source organism: Mixornis gularis (assembly GCA_003546035.1). Classification (NCBI taxonomy): domain Eukaryota; kingdom Metazoa; phylum Chordata; class Aves; order Passeriformes; family Timaliidae; genus Mixornis; species Mixornis gularis. Next base: position 2,175,967 of record QVAJ01000030.1, on the reverse strand, counting down.
GGAGTCTCTATCAGGTCCTGCCAGGAACGCCGTTCTCGGTAGGGAGGTCTGCACCCCGAGGAGTGTGTGCTGCCCGCTGCATCCTGCCGGGAGTCCTCGGCAGAAGAGTGGGAATACGTTGATTCACTGGAAAAGTGTCGACCTTGTTTGGCTTCAGGGAATGGACTTGAAGAATTCATCTGGAAAGATACAAAAGCATCTGCCCGTGAGACAAGGTTTGGAACAGACCCAAGAAAATGACTGTAGTGTGAAACACTGTATGATATCTAGTAATCAGATGAACTGATGGGTTTGATTTGTCGTAACATGAACCACTGTAAACAGAAGAGAATTAGCAGTGACAACTTTTATACAGGTGCTCTTTTAACCACTCCCTATTCTTGTTTTGCACATTCTCTGCCCACAAGCAACTCCTGATGGAAAGAAAAGTGTAACACTGGTGCAGGTTTCCTGAAGACCCTTCCAGCTTACACTCAGTCCAGCTGAGGACAGTGGAAGTCTCAAAAAGAAACCGTAATTGGATTTCCTTTCTTTTTTTTTAGGGGCCAAACAGAAAAAAAACAAAATATAAACCCAAACAAAAAAAAAACTTCAGCGCCCAGAAAGATTTTTGGCTGGGGGACTGTTGAACTTGTGAAACGATTTGAGTGAATTCTGCTGGGTCTGTGTATAAATTTAATTCAAAACAAAGAGAAAGGCAAAAATGTGGAAAAACAGAAAGGGAGGGGCTTAACCTGTGTCCCAGTTGATAAAACAGCATCACATGGGTGAAAATCAGTCTGAACTTCACCCATGTGATGCTGTTGTCTCAGTCACTCTTTCTTTGGTTCTGGCTGTGTGAGGATCGTGTCATTCACGCTGAAGAAAAATCTGAAAGAAAAATAGAGAACAGTCCTATCTGTGCTTAGAACCATAGAATAATTATCATAATTGCCTGTGTTTTGTCTAATAGAAATGTTCTATTTGCAATACTGTCATTACCATGGTATTGTACACGATGTAAAAAAACCCCTTTCTCAGAAAGGTTTRTTCTTCAAAAAATAACTAAAGCATGATTACTGCGTGAATGTGAGCTGATCTTAATCTCTAGCATCCARTATCCAATATTCATATTTGAAAACCAGTCTCAATAAATACAGACTATCCCATCCACCACATTCTTTTCATATTCTGCAGCAAAGGTGAAATTTGARTATTCTGTTGCTGTTATGATATGTATTTTCACCCACCCTACAAAAAAAAGTTCATATTTCCAGCCTGATGACAGATCTGCGTCAGGAGCCATTTATTTCTCCTTCCTTTCTAACCAATTTGCTATGGAAAAATCCAGGTCTTGGCTCATGAGGAGCAGCAATAATTTCATTTTTACAATCACATCCGGCTTTGTTCYGCCGCCTTTACAGTGCTTAAATATCCCAGGACAAGGGAAGTGCAAGGCAAGGCACACAGATGTTTTTGGTGACCTAGGGTCACATGCAGTGTCTGTGACTCACTGAGGGTGTGCGGTGGTAGGTGTCACACAGCGTGGAGGAGCCCTCCTGCTTCAGGGTCAGGGAGCCGTCAATGTCGTCCTGATCGCTTTCACTCCAGTAATCTGCTGACAAAGCATTCCAGGAATCACTCGGGTGCTTTTCCACAAGCCAGCACATCCCACATTTTAACAACATCCCTCCGTGGCAAAGTAAATGTTCCCCAGTCACCTGCAGSGCTCGGCAGCCACTCAGGAACGGGCTGGTGGAAAGGTCTGGCACCCCACACACACAGGAGTGCAGGAACCTCCAAATGYTTTAGGGAAGTGTTACAGAAGGCAGCTTGGACACCTGGCTCCCACTGCACATAAAAACCAACTTCTGCTCCCAGACTTTAAAACACAAACCTCATTCCACAAGCCTGAACACTTAATTTAAGTGGGCATAACWGGTTCCACTGTGGCTGCTGGGGAAAGGGCAAGGTTGCCACCTGAGCTCAGGAGGTTCAAACAAATATTGCTGAAGCACACATTGCCCCGAGTCTGCGATGTCTGCACTGGTTTTAGGGGGATGAACATCCCTGAGGGCTGGAATCTGGGAGATCATACCTCACCCTGAACACCACATTCTCTTTATCACTCATTTTAAATATTTCTTAAAATTAATGCTCAGGATTTTATTTTCTTTGGTGGTGGCACCAATAAATGTAGTCCTTCGAGGAAATGTATTCTTATAAAAATTGATATTTGAAAAGGTATGGCCATATGTTGATAAAGAAGTCAGTTATGACCTCTCCAGTTTTATTGAAATACTGAACAGATTTTTAGTGTCTGCTCTCTTCTCCTAATTATAATCACTGAAGCATTACCTTCATCTGGGTGAATATCCTTATCATCAGGTGTGTAACCAATTGCTGCGAGACCCAAACGATTCATCCATCTAATGGAACAATAAAAATGAGGAAGAGAGGTATTTAAAATGAACCATCTCATGTAAATCTGAAGGCATCCATATCCTTAACACCTGGAGAAGTCAGTCACAACACCTAATGCAGAAAGGCTGTTAAACCCATGATTCAGACGTATTCGGTGGTTGATAAATGGGAGTGAAGGATTTATCCCATTTATTCTGATTGCTGCTTCTATTTGTTTCAAGAAATTGCCTGAATTGCCAAAATGCTAGAAAAAAAAATAGAATTATGATAATTATTGTCTGAAAACCTGTGTTGGAAATAATAAGTTATATTAAACTTGTATCCTCTGAAAGCTAAAACAGCCTATGGCTGTTTGGTTATTTGCTAGGCTGGATTCACAATGCTGATAATATAAACATTTAGTGTTGTTGAGCTGTGATATCAACATTATTTTCCCTAAATTTGTTTAATACAGACTTTTGGGCTTCTAAAACAAGACTTGGTAAATTGCAAGTACTTCAATATTTGCATTTGGCATTGGATGTGCTGGGTTCTTTTTTTTGTCCCCAAATTATTTAATTTGATAGAAAATAAGAGTCTTTACTTTATTAGGAAAATATTATGGTTTATTTTGGGGAAAATACCTTTTGAGTTTTCCTTATGTAAAAATTACTGGATATTTATTCAATATATACAATTGAAAAGCAAGGGGAAAAAAAAGAAATTAATACATAGAGGGAAAAGTCACTTCTTAATGTTCTGCAAATGGAAAATCAAGAATTATCTTATTTTCATCAACAAGGGGATGAAAAAAGCCCTAATCGTGACATCTATAATGCCTGGGATGTTTTTAACTATTCTGTTCCTCGGTGGCTAAATTCTTAATTATGTCATTAATTTCCCAGAATGTTGATGTGAGCGTTTATCTAGAAGCAGCTCTTTTTTTCCTTTTTGAACATTTGCAACATCAAATTTACTAATAATTATCTTCTTGTTAATGAATATTATAATTACAAAAACATCTTTCACAGGCCTCAAGCCAGACATTAGCGAACAGTACATGCAATATCAAAAGGACCAGTTGTTTCACAGATTGAAACAAGAAAATTGTCCAGGGTCATTCTTCCCCACTTGTTCTAGAGGAGAAAAAAAAAAGCTTTTAGGGACATATGTGACTGTTATTGTCCAGGAGAGTGGTGTGTGGGAGATGGGAGGCACAGCAAAGAGGCAGAAAATGAGGGAAGAGTGAACTCTCCAGTAAAAATAGCGCTCRGTTCAGCACGTATTGATCTGCTGGTCTCGGCAGCTCCGCAGAGGCTCCGAGCAATGATCTTAATCTGTAATATTGGATACAGCACTGACTCACTGCACGGCCTGCAGCAGAGCCTTCCACGAATCTTATGACTTCCCTAAGTAGCCAAAGGGGACAACAACGTTCACTTCTTACAGGGAATTGTGAGAGGGTTTAATTTGCTTGCGAAACTATGAAAATAAAGAACTGTACAATCATATTGCTTTGCCTCTCAGTATTAAGCCAGAAGTGAGCAAATTGGAGATGAAAATGGAAGTGATGATTAGTTTTCCCAAATACCAGCTGCAGGGTTAGGACTGTTTACAGCCGTTGTCTGCATCAGCACGTTGATAACTCATCTTTATCATGAGGGAAGTACAYTTAAAATGGATTAACAGATTTACAGAAGAGGTTTTGCACAATGCTCACCAGCATTATTTCCCTCAGCAAATGATGCCTTGATCGCCTGGCATTTGCTTCCCTTGCAAGGCAGATCCTTTATTGCAGGAATGGCAATGACATCATTCCCTGCTTGTTATTAAACATTTGTATTCACCAGTTTTTCATCAGTTGTTCCCAAATTTCTAAACTCATTAGCACTGGAGCAAAATAGTTTTAGTCATACTTTGCCATATGCCTTTGGCAATTAAGCAGGATGGCTCAGTGCCTTCAACTGAGGTTCTGCTTAAGCAGCAACAATAAATTAGGACTAATTACCATTTTCCAAGTTAAAACAGACGCAGCCATTTGTGTGGTCAGTGCGTGGATATTTATGTTGTCTTAAATTTCTTGCAAAATTTCTTTTGTTGCTCATTGTTAATTCAAGGGTGTCAGACCTTGGAAGCATATATAGGCACCAGTTGAAATGTTAGGATTGACCTTCCAGAGCCAGGGATGTTCTGAGGATACCCAGAGTATCAGCTTTAGGCATATGGCCTCAATGGCCAAATCTGAAATTAGCTGAAGTTAATCTTCCTTCTCTAAAACTGCTCAAGCTTTTCTCTTCCAAAGGCCAAGATCATCCCCAGCTATAGTTACAAGGACTTTCTTACCTCATTTACCACAATTCAGAGTCAGCTCTTTGTCAAGCAAACATAAAGGGTTATCTGATGACATTCAGTGGCTTATCATGATAAAATCTCTTCTGATAAAAGAACTAGAAGCTCCATTTTAGGTTTTGTGTTTTTTAAAAAAGCATGAGTGAATGTTTTTGAGGTTAATCAGGAGATATACAAGTGGTGAGATTACAGCTCATTTTCTTACAGTTAATATATATTTTTTTCACAAGGAAATGCAAACTCAGTTCGAAGGGAACCCTGCATAAACTTGATGAATTTCCTTGATGAGCAAACCGCTTTAATTTTTCAGAAAACTGCAGTCAAGGTTATGAAAAGCTCTTTGTGGAGAGCTTAGAAAGGCAGGCAGTTGGTTCTGAACTCTGCCCCTGGGTGCCCTGTGGACAAACATTGGGGTCCAGTTGGGCACTGGGAGCTCCTGTCAGAGCTGGACTCCCAAGGGATGGAGGATGCACCTCCCACAGAGGGTCGGGCACTGCAGGGCTCTGTGTGCTGCACCTGGCCAGCACAACCCCAGGGGCTGGACGGCTGATTTGGGATCTAGAGCTGTGCCCCAGCAGCTCTGGGACTTTCCCTGTGGTCACCATGAGGCCTGGGCTGCCCTGGCAGGGGTAACTTTGGGATTTCACGTGCACATCCCCATACCTTGACCCTGGGCAGAAAGCTGGGCTGCCTCCCCCCAGCTCCTGCCTTTTTACCTGGGTAATTTCAGCAACTCTTTCCTGTTGATAATTGAACAACTTCACCAGGATGTTTCACTGAGTGTGGGCCACCCAACAGAGCATGGGGTTTGCATTCTGGATGGAAATTGTGATGACACAGAACAGCACTAAATGTCCCTCGGATCCTCTGCCACAACATTTTACCTCCAGGATTGTACAAATAAGATATTTGTATAAGAGACAAGATTAGTATATAAGATATAATCACTGTCTTACCAAGGCACATTGTGACAACCTACAGGGGACCAAGAAGTGGGTTGTTTTTTATTGCCTGTACTCCAGTGAACCAAAGGCAGGGAAAAGTGAGCCTCAATAAAGTCATCAAAATGCATAAATTCTGTACTTTGTCTCAATTAAATTCTAAATAAATCAGACTTGGTTATAATTAATTCTGTTGGCTACAAACAGGCACTGCTGTCATTGCTTTGGGATAAAATAGAGCTGTCTGGTAGTATTTAAGTTAAATTTACTGAGATAATTCTGGTTATTACCCAGGGATTACAGCCCAGGGCCGTTTCTGAGAGTCTGATTCTGCCCCAGGCCTGGGCTGTGATGAGTGAAGGCATCAGGGCAGTGAGGAGCTGAGGAGCTGTTCAAGAGTCAGAGCCTGATACTGAAGAGTGAATCATGCCTAAAATGCTCCAAATTGTCAGGAATCAGGAGTACATTCACAGATGGAAACGCTGGGAAATGTTAACAGCGGCAAAACATTTGGAAACAATTGCACATTGCTTTGCTCTCTTAACACTGTATTGAAAACAAGAATATGCCACTCCTCAATATACCAATTAAAAAATATCTGTTTCCTGGCTGTTGTAGTTTACTGCTGCTGTGCWAAGGCTGAGCCAGCCCAAGGTTAGTGAGAGGTTTTGGGAGTGAAGGCAATTAAAGTTTCCACAGTGGCATCACACTCCCCCCCCTTGGCTGTTCCTTTAAGTCCAGAGTGGAAAAAAGCAGACATAAAAAATAAAACACCTTGGACAATCTCAGTTTTGGAGAAAACTATTTTGTGTAGTGTGGGAGAATGAAAACCAAGGGCAAGTGGATAACCTTCTTTCTTCCTGTAGAAAAGGGATGAAAAGTTACAATTTTTAGGTTATAGTTAGAACTGTTTCATAAACCCTTGGAGAATAGGTGAGGACGAAGTGAGTTTCTGTGGCTCAGAAAAGTCTTATTTGCTAGTATCTTCACTTATTACATATACCAGGTGGCTGGTTTTAGAAGAAATCATTTAATTCAAATGATTTTATTTTATAATATGAAAATTATAATATGAAAAATTATAATATGATTATAATATGAAAAAAATTATATGTCCTGAAAAGGCATAAATTCAAGAAGTCCAACTGCTTGCACTGTTTCTCTCTGTTAACTGTTCCTTTAAAAATGAGGCCTCTGAAATCCTGACACATTAAAAGAAAGAATAAATAAAATATATTTCCTGTCTTCCTTTCATCTTTTCATCACTAATTCTTGTCCTTGTACACCACCTCAGCTTTGTGTTAGGAATGTTTCAGTGCAGAAATATTTTTTTCTTCATTTTTGAGATTGCATCTACATTTGAGATTATTTGGTTAAAAGGAAAAACTAGAACTAAATGGAAGTTAAATTTCACTTGAATCAAGTTATCTTTAAGTCCATTAGAGATTCCCTTGAACCATTTATTTCATACATAGAATATATTCAGTGCAGTTTACATTTAATTTCTGATAAATTTTTGATCTTTGTATTTTTTTTTTACGTCACTGTGATAATCAGATTCCAGAATTCACAGTAAAATTCTTTGCAATACACAACTAGATTTAAAAATTGATTTTGTACTTGCTGACTTCTCTGACCAGTCTTTCTTACTGAACACCTGAAAAATCAATGCATTTCCCATTTGGGTTTCTAAGGTACATTATTTTCTATGATTATGCAGGTAATACATTCATTTAAGAGAATAAAGGGTGCTGTAATGGGGTGGTTGAAATGATGCCTTGATTTTGCTCCACACAAAAGAAGCCCCAAACCATCTCCTGGTGAAATTTAACCCTGAGCAGATCCTTCTCCATGAGCTCATCTCTCCCTGTGTATCAGCCCTAGCAGCCTCTGCCTCTGCTATTTGATTTGTCACAGTTGCTGGGATTTGTTAAGCAAAATCATTCATGGGATAAACTCTGAGTACTCTGTGATTTGATAATTTGACATGACTGTTGATCTTGTTTCATGCATTGTCTTCTTAGATTTGTCAGGCTGGAAAAATAGGAAAAAAGCCTGAGACAGCTCAAGAATTGACAAGTGAACCAATCTGTGCTCTCTTTGCATATGCCTCTACTTCATGCACTTAATGGGATTTTTTTTTTTCTTATTTAATTTTTTTTAAACTTTCCTCTGTCAAAYAAATGCACAATTATGCCTCTGTACTCAGAAGTCTGGTTTGGTGTGGGTGGTTTATTTTGTTCATTTTTTGTTGTTGTTTTCCCCAGTGGGTAATAGAAAAAAAAATTTTTCTTTGTAGCAAATAAATTACCCTKCTGGTACAAGCATTTTACTGCACAAATACAGTCATGTATCACAGAGAATAAAAGCACACAATAACTGATAGGGTCTTATTTGATCTAGAACCAATAATAAGTCCTAAGGAAATCACCAAAACAGTCACACAAGCTCACTCAATTTGAACTTCTCTTTACTCCCTTACTCAAACTTTTACCCCAGCTTTCACCGAATGGTTTTCAGCCCAAAGGAAAGCTCTGGAGAAAGAAAACTTTGTTTACAAGCAAGAGAACTGAGCTTAGCATGGCATAAACTGTGGATGGGGTTTTGGGGTTTAGAGGTGAATTTTTTAAAGAAATAGGATGACTTACTTATGAGATTGTGTCATTCAGCTTCCACATAGTTTTTTAAAAATCAGCTCAAATAGGCTAAATAATGCTGCTAAATGTCTGGCTAATTAATTATTATGAAATTTCTTATTTCTATTACTTATTTCTGTTATTTCTTATTTTTATTACCAAATCTCCAGATTTGGCAGAGTTAACTCCGTATCTCCAGGGTAACATCACAACRTGGACTGTGACACTGCCTTTGCCTCAGAGATGTGCAGGGTTGGARTCACTAAATCTGCTCTATGAAATGCAGCTGAACTGCTTGGCTCCCAGAAGAACTCTGTCAATTCACACTGGCACTATTTACAGCAGAATTTGATTAAGTTAATTTTGTAATTTTAACTGGTGCAGAAGGCCCATGCAGATCCTGCCTCCTGCACGAGGGATCAGCTCTCCCCAGTGCTGATTTGGATGGTGTTGGATAATCACAACTGGGCACTGCAAACTCCATCAGCCACTGGGGCTTGGCCTGAATGAGGGGGGAAATGGAAATTCGCAAGTCTAAGGTAAATCATTCAGAAATTGTAGAAAGGAGGAGCTTGGTGACTTTCCCAGAGAAGGAGGTTTGGAATATTCCAGCTCAGTCCTAGGAATTCCTGGTGTGGTGTTTTGCCCCGACAGGACACAGCAGCTCTGCTGTCACCCTGTGCACTCCCATGAACATCATGCCTTCACCCAGTCCTCGTGGCATGCAGCTAATTCTGATCAGGAAATTGTTTTACTTGTGCTGCACTTAGGAGCTTTTATGTGAGAACAATAAATTATAGGGCTGGCGTGGCCTCGGGCATGGATTTGAAACAAGTTTATGGGAACATAAAGGAAAGGAAAACCTGCTCTTTATGATTATTTACAACACCATTGGGAAGCTCCATTCCAGGGATTTCTGTTTGAAAAATACCTTTCATGTTCTGCAGAATTATCCCCTGGATTTTCATCAGGTGAGGGGTTGAGAGTAAGAGCTCTGTAACAACTTTCTCAGCTCTRTCTGATTAAGAGCTGTTAAATTAGGCCAGACAGATTTGACAATCTCCTGCTCACTTGTCCAGTTTAAGAGGGAAGATGTCTAATAGGGGCTCAGGCTGGAAACTTTTAGTTGCTTCATATAAATTAACAGCCAAGAACTTTACTTGGGTGTAAGTTTATATAAAGTGGAGACAAAGTGCATTGAAACTGTAAAAGATGTGTTAACCCTGGCTCACCATCTGATTTGGCCAAGACCTGTCAAAGAGACCAATATGCCTGAATTTTAAGGAAGAAAACTGAATTAACTTTAGTAATAAACAGGATGATTTAGGGAAAGTCTTGAGTAACTCACTTGGTTATATTCCATATATAAAAGTAGATAGGAGATACCATAAAATTTGCTATAATCAATAGAAATTTAATTCAGAATCTTTCAAATTTCAAACAGTTCTTTTTAAAGAAATATCATGCTATAATCTTTCAGGTCTTGGAAAATAGAGGTGTGACTCCTTTAAAATCAATCATCATTCTGTTTCAGTAGCAACTATTTGTAATATTTTTTGAATGGACACCTAAGATTTATGGGAGTTATTAAAATTGAAAAGTTAACCCAGTTATCCAAATCAAAAGCAATCAAATTATTCAGCCTAAAATAGAAACTTTAAAAATTCAATATTTGGAATCCATGATGAGATTGCAAATGCACTGCACTGCAGACTTCAATGGCATGTAAGTTTTAAATAACATAGATATTATAAAACAACTGAATATTAAATTCAATGCTAATTAAAGCCATAAACAGGTTATGTGTGGTGTGGTAGGAGATGAAGCACTTCTGGGAAATAAGGCCTTTAACAAGCTTGGAGTACCAACCTAGAGATGAGCTCATCAAGTTCATAATTAATTCATTTCTAAGAACATGGTTCTGCTCATGTAAGACCTGACAAAACAGTATGAGCATGAATTTTGCAAACCTGAGTAACACAGCGGGCAAAACTCAGCCACAGCTGAGTGCCTTGGTCTGCTACAGAATAACCCATCCCTCCCCACTGAGGTACAGCTCTTCCTTCAGCAGTGTGGGGTTAAAGGCACATTAAAATATTCCAGAGTGGGAAAAATTAATAAACAGTGAATGTAAAGTGAGAAACTCTAAAAAGAGCTGTTAAAACAAAAGCTGATGGTAAAGGCAGTTGAAGAAAGGAAAAARTTCCCCTCACGGTGAATGAGGAATATTCCTTTCCATGCCAAGACTCCTTCATTTTACAGCATGAGGGATCCCCAATTCCATCAGCAGGGAAAATCCAGTTGAATTCTGTGCTGAGAACACAGGAGTGGGAGATACCACACAAAGCATTTCCCCTATTTCCTCACATTATGTGGTCAGCAATTTGCTGGGAAGAGAGAGATCTGCGAAATCAGTATTTTAAACACATTTTTCATCTATGAATCTTGCTTCCTCATTTCAAATTTCACACAGGATCTCTGGGAGAAGGAATTCCAGGAAGCCTGTAAAAGCTGCAGAGATGCCCAGGGACTTTACAGAGGTAACAGAGTTATCCATCATTTGGGTGGGGAGTGAATTCCAATTGCTCTGCAAGGGACAGAATTGCTGAAGGGAAAATACTGCACAAAATACTTCAAGTAGAAGTTCACCCTTTGCCTTCTTCCCAAAAAATCAGGGAAAAGGCTCTTATATATTCCAGTGTAAATGATGTGAAGGATGGTATGGTATGAAAAGATATGCTGGCACCTTCCCAACTGTTCCTGTGCTCCAAGGCCTCATTGCCATACATGCAGCTTCCTGGGSTCCCCATGGAAAAATCAATGGATATTGTAAAAGCAGCTCATTGAATGTGTGTAAAGACTTCCTGTTTTCCCTTGAGTCAGATMATTTTATGTATAATTTATAGATATGATCAATGGCACTTCAACAAACRAGGGCTACCCCAGCAGCTGAAATCAAGGGAGACCAGGAAGAGTTAAACCAGCAAAACATCCTCACTTTGGTTTTGTCCAAACAAACCTGAACMTGAGCAATGGAACATTAACAACCTTGAAAAAAATATCTTTCAGCAAAGTTATGCCCTGAAAGTATCCCTCTCCTGATGACTGAAGCTTATCACCCTCATTAGTGCAGGATGAACAGGCCTCAAATAGTTTCACTCCAGCCAGGCTCATACCCCAACAGACCTGAAGAGCCATGTAAGCCACAGAAATGTTCAATTCAACACTGATTTTTAGGCCTTAATATTCCAAAGGAAAAAACCCATCTGTATCTATCTTTCCAAGCTGGCAAACATTAAGGGATGACTGTAAGAATCTCTCAAAGTTTCAGTTATCTGTGCCAAGAAAGATTTAAGGCTTCCCAGTATGGTGACCTTGTCCCAGGTGTCCTTGTGCTTTCCACCTCAGCTGGGAATAAACAAATTTCTGATGTAACAGGAGGAAGGGAGGACATCTGACTTTGCCTTTTGGGATCCAAGGCCCTGTCCCACCTTCAGCCAACCTCTACCTTCACCACTGAATCAGAAAGGAGAACCACAGAGTAATTTGGGTTAGAAGAGCTCCCAGGAGATGTCTGTTCCCACACCCACCCACCGCAGGGCCAGCTTTAATGTTGGATCAGGTTGTCCAGTGCCTTGTCCAGTCAGAAGTTTGGAATGTCCTCCCAGCACATCCAAGGACATTTGGAAGCTCACTGCAACGCCAAAAATGGAACTTTGCTTGCCTCTGCTCTGTGTTGGGACAGTGATGTGGTGAATAAAATTAATTACTGCTGATGTCCCGTGTTGTTGGGGGTTGTTCTTGGGATTAGAAGGAGAATATCTGTATATCTATATCTCTATCTATATATCTCTATCTCTATCTCTGTCTCTATCTCTATCTCTATCTCTATCTCTATCTCTATCTCTATCTCTATCTATATCCATATCTATTCTCCCCACCACTTGGGTGTACTCTTACAAGCTTTGGTGTGGGTGCACTGTTTAATATACCAGAAACACTGATCCCACTAAGACTTCCAGCCTTTACCTACAAATCACCACAAGGGTGATGAACCTTAAACCCATTAGCAAAAGAAAAAATTCTAATTAACACAGATGAGACCAACACAAGTAACTTTCCTTTGCAGAACTGAGGCGTGTCACGGCAGGAAATGTCAGCAAAGTGAGCCACAGAATGTAATGTTTTTACTGAAATTAAAGGAAGGCTAATTCCTCACAACACCATGAGCCAGCATTCCATTGGGCTCCAGGAATCTATTCCTGTGTGAGATGAGCTATTGAAGCACCAGGATAAAGAACATCCCACAGTGAAGGGGACACATAACTCACCTGTTCATCTCTTCAAGGCAGTCGGTCGCGAAGTAGAAGCTCTTTATTTTGGGGTGACATGCTTTGAAGGCACTGTAAAAAGAGCACAAAGAATAAAACCCACCTTTTCTTTCAAACAATTTCCCTACAAATACACCAGACTGTCCTGCTCTACCATTCTTCAGCATGTTACAGGTTTCATAGGCATTTGTCATCTTCAGTCKGAATTTTGCTGCCTCAGTTTATAGATGGATTCCCCCGATCTGATTTCATCTACATTTGTGAGCCTCATACTTTACAAAAATTTCAAAAGCCCTTGAATGACTTAAAAATATAAATCCTTTGGATAATCATTGATATTCTGTACCTAAAAAAATCTTGGGTGAATTTGAAAGACTTATTGAGTATATTCAAGTACATCTTAGTGATATTCCAAAGATCAACTAAAGGAATAAATGTTTGATGCCCCCCACCTCTTCTCATGTATTTAGATGACTGTTTTATGTTCTACAAAAAGAAATRCAGAGAGCTGCCAAGTTGAGCTAGAAATCACTGGAATAATAGATAATAATCAGATGGCATGGGTGATTATAAWTCACATAAAATGCTTTTTATTAATGCTTTTATGTGGTTTAATCCCTGGGCTCTCCTTTGRCTGAGCAGTYGAAAATTGCTAAGAACAATAATCARGARTTTTTACAAATTTTTTGCATGATTATAATGATAAGGTGTTTTGCTATCAAGGAAACCAGAAGACCCCAGCATTAAAGACTATTAATTCGATTAGCTGGCAAATTTTAAAAAAATGCCACACTATCATTCATAACATTTATGTTAAAATACTGACATTTATATGGTGATTACCAGATGTAAGAATTAGATTAGGAACCATTACATGTGGAATTATGAAGAACCTGTGATGCAGCATTTCCACTATTAATAGCTTAAATGCAAATGAGTGTTTTATTAATTACTATGACTTATTGYAGTTTTCAAAGGCAAGATGAAAGCTGAAGAAGCTTCACCTGGGCACAGYGATTTTTAAATGTCTATAATTAATGCAAATGCATCCACAAACAGTTTTCCTAATAAAAGTCCTACAGCAGAGTTGTATTTCTGTACCATTTCCTTTTTCATGAGATTAGGGATATAAAGGGTAAAGTTATCTATGCACAGAGGGTTATYATTAAATATTAAATTCCATAAAAGGAGACTGTAGAGGTACTTAAATGTTTTTTTTGGCATCTGGACAGTGATAATTTCCACTGCAGAGCCTCACTGCCCTGGCTACTTGTACTTTGCAAACAAAAGCAGAGTGACTGTGAAATCCCACACAGGGATCCTGGTGCCCACTAGATGGCATAGACTTGTTAATTATCTCTCTTTTGATCATTATATAAATGCAGTTTCAAGTATGCCCTGATCAAATTTATGCTTTCTTTTAACTGATTGGTATGATAGGATTTTAGTGTCAGGAATTCTTATTATGCTTAGTCTTCTGCTTTTTATGTGGAACTTTTTAATCCCCATATGCCAGCTAAGTACCAGCAACTCCAACTGCTTCTATGAAAACAGCTGTGGGTGAGAAAAGTGAAATAGTTTTGTGTGTCTTTAGAYACACAAAATTAGAGCACTACCTGGYACATCTTTAATTACACAGAGATTAGCAAATACTTTACTTTCAACAGAAATTCCTTACAGTGCTACATTTTTGATGCTCAAAATAGAAAATCATGACTAAACAAACACTCCTGCACAGTTCTGCTGTTGGTCTGAACTCTGCAACATCTGCACCTCCTCCTGCTCCACTTGCCCGAMCTTCTCCCAGTGGGACTGGCTTGGATTGGAGAGGATAAGGTGGTGGGTCTAAAGATCCTAATCCTTTTGGCTRATCCTGAGAGAATATCACATGATGGAGTTTCTGCTTGTAAATAGGATTATTTCCCTAGACAGGAAATTTAAGTACATACAGGCATTCAAATGCTAGCATTGGGGTTTCAAGTCAATGTTAATGGGTGGAAGTTAGTGTGATAAACAGTTTAATTTGACTGCAATGTGCTCCTGTAATGTGATAAAATCTATGATTAGTGGATCATTTTCTAGTGGAAGGCGTCCCCGCCCATGGTAAGGGGTGGAATGGGATGATCTTTAAGGTCCCTTTCAGCCCAAACGAGGCTGTGATCCTGTGATTATTAGAATATTTTACATTCTCATAGGAACCCTGCCTCAGTTAAGGCACAGAGAGGTGAAATCAGGAGTATGCAACAGGTCAGGCACTGTCTGCAGGGCTCCTGGCTCAACAGTTACAGAACTTGTGAATGTGTCACAAAATGCAGAAAGAGTGAGAATTTTGTCAGGGTTAATCAGTTAAATGCTGCAGGTCTGGCTGCTTTTGCAAAGAAGTTCCCACATGCCAGGTCCCTGCAAACAGCTCTAATTGGTTACCATATGAATGTTCCTTAAGATCTTTCTGTCTGATACTGTGATAATTTCCTGAGATAGYGAACATAAAAGCTGCAATAAAGTATTGCACTGTTAGGTATCTGCAGACTACAGAAGAGAGATCTTTATTGCTAGGAAATGGAGATCCCAATTCTGTGCAAACTTGTGATTTAAATGCATTGCAGTTCTGTGTCAGGGCTGCAACACACAAAAATAAATCCATCTTCATCTCTCAGCAGTGTCACTAAGATTATTATCRGGGGAAGTGTTTAGATACATTTCTAGCATTAGGATCTGAAGTCTCTAGGGGAAGAATTTGAGATGTATAAATATGAATAATTTAGAGGAATTACATCTATATATTTACATTTGGCTTGGTTTGTAGGGCCCCAGACTGGCTGCAATAATCAAGATGTGGTGTAGTAAGTGCCAGTTTAATGAATAATCCCTTCATCCATTGGCTGYACTCCAGTTAACACAGCCTGGGAAGTTTCTTCCCTATGGGGTGGCTCAAGGGGGCTTTGCTGTCTGCAGAGACTGCCAAGTTCTTTTCAGAAGTCATAAAATTGTGACACTGTAGTAACATTTAAGCTGTACCTTCATGTCTGCCTGTACTACAGTGACRTTTGTATAGAGCTCTGACAGCACACTTGCAATATGAAGTGCCAAAACTGTGGCATATCCTTGACGAATTTAAGACCCAAATTTGCATTAAGTAGGCAATGAAAATTTTCACTAGRTGGAAATTGTTGAAGGTTCAGGCAAAGCACCAGTTGATAAGGACTAATTATACCTGTGGCTCAATTAATCTTTATACTTAGGGATCGGTGTCATCACGGGGCATTATAATTATCAGTATCTTTGAAAATAACACGATAYTTGTGTCATGCCACAGCATACAAACTCAAATAACTATAATTTCTCATGCTCTATGATCACTTTTAATCAGGAGGATGCAAGTGTTGCCCAGAAGCAGTGGAAAGTTTTTCAGTGGCAATGCAAAAAGCCTCCTTTCACAGGGACAAGGTCATTGCACGTCCAGCTATAGCCCGGAGAGCTGAACCAGCCTGAGATAATRCCATGGTTCCTGTAATAATCAGGGTACCTTCATTAAATGCATTACTGAGGCAAATCATCAAACCATACTGAATGATGCATTCAATTATCTACATTCTTGTGAAAGCTTTCTTAAGGCTATTCCATCACTGTGAGCCATGGACATCAGGAACAGCCAGGCTGGAGAGCAGAACTCCCTGTCCCACAGAACAGTGGGAGAAAGAAATCCATTAATTATCCCAGTAAGCCTTCAAATCCTTTAGTTTCAAAAGGGTTTGAACATTTCACATCAATAGCTCTGAAAATAACCCCCTGAGATTTGAGGGGAAATCCAAACTGAGTTCCAAAATGTTCTTAGTTCTGCACTGGGTAGAGCTGAAGGAAAACTGACACTGTGGTTTTGGCTTTTCAGTGGAACCAGGCAATGGAATGATGCTCACTCCTGGCCTTGTGGGACAACACAGGAGAGGACAGGTAAGTGTTTTCCACAGGGGCTGTGGGTTTGAGCTGGCTGGACACAGCCAGGGCCCCCATTCCCCCATGCTGGATATACTGAATTTCACTGCACTCACTTCCAGGTAAAACAGTGGCTAAGATAAAGTGCAGTTCTTGGGATGTGGGAAATATATAAATGGTAGTCCATRAAGGAAGAAACAAATGGAAATTCAGCTCAGGAAAAAGGGAATATACTAAGAACATCTTCATTATACTTTTACCTCTAGATGSACCTGCCTCTTTTTGAAAGGATGCAAAGCCTGAAGGTTCTCAGCTTTCAGTCGTGTGCAAAGTTTTAGTTAATCAGACTTTTTCCTRTGTCTATACCCTACAGAAATCCTTCTCTAAGCTGAGTTCTGAGGGAYTGTGTTCTCATGCTTTGAGGAAAGCTCTGGAAGCTATTTCTAGCYGTGCACAATGACCTTCTGTTTGATCTTGGTTAATTCACTGAAATCTGTTAAGTGCTTTATGTTCTAACAAAAGGGTATTATTTTTCCTGTATTTTTGTTCAATATCATTATTAATACCTACTCATTGCTCTGAGGTATTTATAGTGCTCAGTTCATGTTTAATTTCYATAGTGATACCCTCAGCTGAAAGGAGAAATAGAAGTGTAAATTGCACTGTCTTGTACTTCTCTGACACAGTAATAATATCCCCAGACAAGAACAGGCAACTGAAGAGGTTTGATTTTCTGATGAGCAGTCTCTATTGTAATTCATATCTTCAATATTTCTATTGTATTGTGCTCATAGTTGTAGGACTTGTTTCCTCAGACCAAAACTGCATTCAGTCATTGGAAAAGCACAGGAAAAATCCMGGATGCTTAGTTAAAAGTACGGAAGCATACAAAGACAAATGCAAATAATTCAGGAGATCCCAGCTAAGTGCTACTCTCAAAGCATTGGAATTGTTCTGTTAAACCTGTTGATTGCAATCCCAACACTGTTTGGAAGCAGTTTCCAATGCGTGTCTGTTATTAAATATTCCTTAATTGTGGAAAGCTTTTTAGTGGAGTGGAATGTAGAAGTAGCAATATGCACACAAGCAATAATGCAGAGTTCATTTTGCATATGGAACCTAAATATTTTAGCAGCTGAGAGCAGCACAATATTGGGTATGAAATGCTTCCTCCATAAAAGAGAAAATTAAGATTATATTCACCATCCCCTGCTATGATATCTGTTATGCTATTTCCTATGGGAAAATACAGCCCTACTGATCCTGAGGAAGTTTTATCTCTTTACTAAAGTATTCATAGCTTTTTGATTTACTTATTTAACTGAAGCTGTAACTGGACTATCTGGCAAGCTGGCTAAAGAGTTATTCAATTCATTTTAATCCAGTAAATGGAATTTACATTACATTGCATCTTTTGTAATAAAGAGAAATACAAAAGCTTAAGTGGATCTATGATCTTATTTTTACAGATTTCAAGGTTTTTTTCTCAGTAACTTCCTTCTCTGGACTTTTCAAGTGTTCAGTATTATGTGTAGCAAACATCCAAGAGCAATCCTTTATAAACATAATTGACACATTACTTACTGTTTTCGTCTGCATTCAATTGCTCTGTCTATCCTGAACTCAGGTAAACTAATGAATCCTTCTGCTTTTTCATCCTATTGAATGAGAGGAAAAAAAAAATGTAGATGTAGAAGAAGAGSACAGAATTGAAAAAGAGAGAAATCAGCAGCAGCTGTTTGGGTTTTATGTAAAGAACAGCTACCCAGTCAAAGGAAATACTGAATGTATTTTGCACGTACCATTTTTATTATGAAATGGATTCAATTCATCACACAACATAAATAACCTCTCTGAGGTAACCAAAGTGATAATTTCTCAAAGGAGGCACAGCCATCCCTATTCCCTTCTGCTGAAGATCACAGAAAACCTTTCAGCCCCAAACACAGCACCTAAACAGAGGAGAGCTCTGAGATCCTTCACCATAAATCTCCATTTTACAGCTGTTTGGTGGATTTCTCCCTCTAAAGTCACAGTTGTCACACCACGTGCCCTGCTGGCAGCCCCTGAGGCGCTCCCTTGGCGAGGTCACCTCTGATTAAATGGGGAGGTAATAACCAGGAAATGCATCCTGTCACTTTTTTGCTTCTTTTGAAGCAATTCAGCAGGAAAAGCAGGGAGACATACTAACACCAGGCAGGTTTTTGAAAGGTATCAGCAAGGGAMCAGTGAATTGTGGCTTGGTTTGAGCCACAGCCTGAGTCAGGGGGACACAGCCAGTGCCCCCCACCTGGCATGGGAAATGTCAAACACCACAAAACCTCTTGATCAGCCACAGCTGAACACCCTCTTGGGCTACAAAAACCACAAAAACTGAGGGGAATTATGCTGCTAAACTCATCCTCTGGAAGAAAATGGGAGAGGTGGAGTGAAAGATCAGTAACCAAAGTAGGCTGCAGAGTTCAGCTCAAGCCCTGGGGCTGCTGCACACCAATGGAAGAGCAGCTCTGAACCATTTTGGGCTTCTCCTCTCTGTTATTTTCCCTACATTTATGCAGACTGCACCAGCATAGGCCCATTGGTTTTCAGGAAAATTTCACCAAGGACAGCATTTTACACACGAGAAACTGCAAACTCCAGACTAATTCAGCAAAAAGCAAGAGGAACATCAATATAAAAATAACTTCTAGATAAAGTGATTTACCAATTCAGATTTTCACATCTGCTTCACAGAATGCTTAACTAACACAAATGGTCACACTTTACACGTTCCCCCTCCCCAGCTGAAACTGGGGAGAGTTGAGTGTGAACACTGTGTTGGTCCAAATAAATCTGTGGAAAAGGATTAACTCCAGCCATATTAATTTCTTAAAGACTGCCATGAACATCTGTTATTTTATTGGGCTTGAACATGGACTTGGAGACTTTCAAAAAGACTTTCAATTGAAATATTTCCAGCCCTGAGTGTCCCAGATCTGGCAATTAAAGTGGCAGTTCCTCCGAGCATACAGTAAAAATAGACTTTAAAARAACTGTAAAACTTAAGGTTTCATTTTTACTTTGTCCAAGCTTAGTGCGTACTTACATTCTGGTTTGTGTACCAGTACAAGGAGGAATCCTTCAGAATGAACCAGTACTTCTTCCACTTCTGGGTGAAATAACCTTTGGCATCCTTTTTCTTCCAGAGCCAGCCTTCGCAGTCTCCGTGCCCCAGGTCCTTGCAGGAAATGCGCCTCCTGCTCACGCTGGAGAGGGAACTCCCTGGGAACACCACGGGGTGAGTGAGAGGGGGGGAAAACTGTTCCATTTTTAATTCAAAACCCTCCAAGCCAAATCCTCTCTAGAACTCGGAATGAACCGTTTCCAAATTCAGCAGTGCCCTGCAATTTTGGTTTCCCCGTGAACACAAAATAAAAAGGGCCTGGTTTATGCAATGTTTTATTTAATCTCTAGAGGGTTCATTCCTCTAAGGGCTGAATTTTTTTTTTTCCTGATTAAGATGGGCAGCATCAYTCCAAAGTAAAAATGTATTTATTTAGCCTCAGTCAGGAACTCAGAGTATGACACAATCTGTACACAGATGCAAACACTACTTTTTTCTGTATATCTTCCCGTTAGCAGCAGAAGCCCTGTCAAATTATGGGACTTTTTAAACCAAATTTTTTATAACCAATAAAAAAAGAAAGATTATTCACTTCCATAACAGTGCACATGCTTACATGATTTTTATCCTGAGGTGAGCAACAATATTTTTACTTTACAGCTTCCTGTTAGAGGCACAGCAGCAGGAATAGGGTTGTTTTTCTTTTCTGTGGTGTTATTTCAATGAATCTTAATTGAAAAGCTKAGATTGCCTTGTAAATATTAATAAAACCAGGTTTTTTTAAAAAATGGTATAATTTATTTTCCTGAAAAAAAACTCTGTAGAAAATCTCCTTAACATATCAGACTTTGTTTTTCTGCAAAAAATCAAGTTTATGATGCTACAAGAATTACATTTGCCCTACAGCTGTGAAACAGAAGAARTTTAGAGAATATAAAACACCATCCTTTGCTCTGCAGTATTCCACAAGCAAATTGTCATCCATCTGCTCATAGATGCTCCTTGCMTTCTTCCTAAGGAAGAGGAAATTTCACCACCCAAGCAATATTTATTAATTTTATTTTGGTAATTTAATCTAGTATTTTCCTTTGTCCCTTACCATCAAATTTAGAAATATTTGAATCAAGTTGAACTTATGATACAGATCACTTATTATCAGAGAAGGAGYCTCATTTTCTAGTTTCAAAATGTTAACTGAAAGAAGTTACCTTTTGACCATTTTCTGCTTTTTACCCTGAGGGAAGCGTAATGGAATGACTGTAAGGRAAAAAATAAATAAATTATGAAACATCAGTGCAAGTAACAGCAGTAACATGTAAGAGCTTTCATTCACTCTCCTCTCCAGGGTTATCACAGCATCAGCGATCACAGGATCTCCCTTCTGTCATTTTTCTCATATTACTTTCCTCAACATCCTAAAGAAAACAACACTCTGCTAAACCTGCAAATTAAAATCAATTAAAAAATATTAATTACAATTTCAACGAAACCATCAAGGATTTTTTGCATGAATAGCTGTGCAGTAGTTTGAAAACTAAAGATATAAATTCCCATGAATGAGATGATAAACTGACAGGTATTTAAAGTTTGTTGCATCAATGTAATAATTATAAAAATATGCATTTGAAAAGAAATATTCACCACAAACATTATATGCAAAATCCTGTGTTCAGTGAGGTGTCAAAGTCACACTCTTCCCACCAYAGAAACAAGTTTTTTGGGTTGGTGATTGATAGAATAAGTCTCAAGAGAAAAAAAAAAAAATCCTTTTTTCTTTTGTGGCAGCATTAGAATATTGCTACAGACTCTGAAAAACAGAAACAAAGAACACCAAACCAAAYCAACCTAAAAGCATCTCTTTATTTAAAACCAAAACCAGGGATAGCACACAAAAAACTGGTAAGGATTTGCCTCCAATGTACAAATGCTTAAGAACCTTAGAAAACAATCAAGTGAAAACGAGACTCCAGCTCCAGAGAGACAAAGGTTTATTTTAATTGAAAGCAGCAGTGGGAGGAGAGGGTTTGGACATCCACAGCCCTTTTTGCAACCCTGGTGGGATTTAGCCCTCCACAAGKAGAAGGTTTTTGTAGGGACTGCAGGGATCAGCAGCTCCTGACTCCCAAGGGAACTGGCTCAGAGGGCACCAGCTCTCTGTGCTCTCCTGACCTCAGCCTGTCCTCCCAGCCAGCCCCAGGACAGGAATGTTCCACAAAACGTGTAAATTCTGGSAGGGAAAGCTCAGTGAGTGAGTGTGCAGCGTGCCACTAACCCAGCACATCTCCCCCGTTCAACTTCATCTCTGCAAATGTGTCTCTTCCTTCAAGAGCAGACAAAGATTAATGCTCCTGTGCTGGAGGAAACGTGGCAAAATGCAGAAAATGAAACAGCAAAACTCTGAGAGAAAGCAGCAAATGTGCCCAGCAGCTCTGGGGGTTTTGTTGATGTATTGCAAATCACAGCAGCAATATTGATCTGTCCTGTTGTGTGAGCTGGAGTTGTGTGGTGGCTGGGGCTGAAACAATCTGCTCAATTTTCTCCTTTCCACAGAAATGTGTTAGGGCAAAACAGGTGTGTTCCTGAAAAACACATCACCAGATTTTCCCACAATTTAGGCTAGGGAAATGCAGTGGTGTGATAAAAGCCCATAATGAAATGTGGTTAAATTTAAAGGACTGCAAGACAAATTGAACATCTGGAGGAGACACTCACCAGAAACTGGTATACATCATTTAATATAAAAGCTTTTTAAAAAAATGAAAAAAAAAAAAGCACAACAAATCAAGGGAGAGCGGAAAATACCTTTCTGACATGAAAAAATATCTTTCTTCTAAAAAGCTTAGTTTATTATTCTTCCTGTTTTGTTTATGCACACACAGAATGTATTCAAAAACAAGGAAACTAGAGAAAGTTAAAGGTTTGCAATACCTTGGGGATCAGTAGATAATTAGCACTGCTAACGTAAAAATTCAAGCTCCACATTCTGAGAGATAAAAGACCCACTATAATATAATTAACTTRGTGGCAAACACAGTGAGGAAAGAGAACCCACAACTCCAAGTGACTCTGAGTTGCTATGGGAGACAGACAGATGATGGAGAACTCACTGGTGCTGTCAGYGTTTCGATTCTTACCTCGAAACCACAACACAGGGCCAGAGTCAGAGAGTGCAAACACTGCCACCACCAAACCCAGCACAGTGGAAATGAAAAAATAGGGCTGGAGCTGAATGGATGCTACATGGAGGTAAATTAAGGAGATCTCAGTGTAATCAGGGGATAGGAGGAGTGCTGTCACGGAGACAYTCAATGAAAAGCAGAACTGGTTGCTTGTACCTCCAATGGTTTTAACCACAGCAGTTTTTAGGGAAAACTATTTAGAACTGAGTCATCACAGCCACAGAAAAGGTTGGGTTGGGAGGGACCTTAAAGCTCATCCCATTCCACCCTCTGCCATGGGCAGGGACACCTTCCATAGACCAGGTCCAAGCCCTGTCCGACCTAATCAGTGTGAAAAGTGCTAAGTCAGAATGAAGAATTGACATTCTTCAAATGAATGTTTTTGTCCTTTTTTATGAAATAATTGCTAAATGCTAAATAATAAAACTTTTTTTTTCAGCTATTTTCCATTGAAAACCAAGCACCTTATAGTTGATACCACAAAAATATTTGGAAATMTTAATCCCCAATCTCCGTATCATATTATGGGTGCTATTTAAATAAATATTCTAAGAGTTTAAAAGCTTTTCTTTACCTTCAGGGTAAGCCTCCCTCCAGAAATGCCTTCCAGCCCAACGTGGTGTGTGATTCTCCTCCCCAAACCATCACATACTTCAGAACACATACTAAGGTTCCTAAACTTAAMAGAATTCCTAAGTTCCTAAACTTAACTAAAAGTATTCCAGACCCACTGACCTGCTGTGGTTGCAGCAGCCACTTTCCTCAACATGGAAATTATTCCTAGGGGGTTTTTTTGAATTTTTTCATAACATAGGCAGATGTCCAGGTTTGGGATATCTTAAGTATCTTTTAAAAATATGGCAATGAATTGAACAGTTGAGGAGTTTTTTACTCATTTAAAGCACATTTATAAATCATTACCTTCCTCATGGATGTGTTTCCTGGATGGTCAATGGCAGAACTTGCATATCTAGGACAGACAGAAGAAAGATGTCAAATAACCACAGGGAAAAAAAACCAACAAAAAAMAAGCTGATTACATAGTGCTTACAGCTGTGGATTTCTAAATATAAACACAGCATCCTGCAACACAAAGTTCTGTAAGATKGTGCTACAGGATGGCATAGATACCAAGAATTGACACTTTAAAATGCAAAAGTACTATCTCTGATACATGTGAGTTCTGTAAAGACTGGAGAACAAAGCAGGGCAGCAGCACCAGAGGCCTTCCCTCATCCAGTGCAAACAGTACTGGACATGATGGAAATAGGACACTGAATCAGGGTCAGATTCTTCTGATCTGGCACAGAAATTCTTAAACACACAATTCCCCTTCATGCTCTCAAAAGWCAGGAAAAGGAGAATCCTGAACACYGTGGATGTTTTTTGTATATGTCATGTAAATAGAAACAGAATGCAGAAATGGGAAAATGATYGAGGGGAAAAATTAAAAAGGAATAAAATAATTGTGGACATTTTTAATATATTGCCAAATTCTGTTGGTCATAATAACAACAATTGTTTTAAGTCAGGGAGGCAGGAAGTGGCATTTTCTCATTTGAAGATTTACATTGTTAGGAGAAATCAAATTTACCAGCAGAAACAACTTCTGCATTGTGGGTTACAAACATCTATAGTCCTGAGGCAAAGAAAATTTCCAGCCCGCAGTGAAGGGTGGTATACATAACATTGAAATTAAATTTGTGAAAGTTAATAGGCAAGACTTCGATGTTCTGAGCTGTCTGTAGGTGACATGGATTGAAGGAAACAATAAAAACCTAACAAGTTCAGCTTCAGACATTTGGGGAGGGGATGGAGAGATGCCCAAAATGCTGCTGATTGTGCCATTAATGCCCCATTTCTGCCTGTCCCTGACAATGCCATCCATGCTGTTCCATCCTTCTGGGCACTGCCCCCTGATTTCAGGGCTGTTCCTTTTAATCCCATGTGGAAAGCATCACTTTTGATGCTTCCAGTCTCTCTCTCAGCCAATATACAATCTCAAATATGCATCTGTGGTGCTAACAAAAATGTCCTTGGCGAAGTTTTATTTGTCTCTGTGCAACCAYAATAATGGGCCTCCTTACAGTAATCACAGACTCCCAGCAGAAAAAAATGCAGTAAAGTGAGGCAAGCAGTCTAGAATTATCAATAGGAGCAGCCTGCTCCAGGCTTTTGAAACTTTGGTCAGGAAGTCAGGCCAGGATTAGGTGTTCTAG
The DNA here is from genome assembly GCA_003546035.1 of Mixornis gularis. Taxonomy (NCBI): domain Eukaryota; kingdom Metazoa; phylum Chordata; class Aves; order Passeriformes; family Timaliidae; genus Mixornis; species Mixornis gularis. Next base: position 2,150,894 of record QVAJ01000030.1, on the reverse strand, counting down.
CATGCAACAATTGTCATTTTTTCACTAGGTAACAGTTTTCAAAAGTCTGCAGGAGGTTTGTTTGTTAAAAGATTTTATGTTTATCAAATACCCCTCCCCAAATGTAATCATTCCTGAAGTATTCAGAGGTGCAGACCATAGAAGAAGGAAATACTGATCTTTTCTCCTCTCTAAACTAGTAAATTTTCTGTATGAAAGTGGCAAAACCAATTTAGACACAGAGTACCCCCAGTATTTTGCATGGCCTGGTTGAAATGCTCTGTATCACATTTGATTGACTTATTCCTCAGCTGTATTTTTAGGAAATCTGTTGTTACAGCAAAAGGAGCAAAAAGGAAAAGAAGGGGGAAGATGTGCAGTGATACAAGTTATAAGAACCTGGACTAATAGTTCTCAAATCAGTTAAAACAGTTGATCTRCTAAATACGTGTTCATGTATAATTATGCTTTTGAAACAAATTTCAGGATCTAGAAAAAGATAATACCAATTAAAACAAACAGAAAAGAAGAAAAGCAAATCAAGCAATTATTTCAGTATTTCCGTGGAAACATTCCTTGCATAAATCATATCACATAGAAAAGGCAAAATATTAAGGAAATTACTGCAAAATTTGCATTTATTTATTAATGTAATTAATACAATTTATAATTAAATTACATTTACAGTCTTATTCTAAAATACTTATTCTACCCTACAATTTCCTCAAGTGGATTTCTGAGTTACTTCTGTTTGACAGATACCTGAAGGACTTAAGCARTGTCTGTTGAGACTTTGGATGTGCTCTGCCTACCTGTGGAGCATATATTGGARTTTGTGTGGATAAAAAGGTCTCCCTTTTATTCATTTTTTAGAACTTGGACTAATACACACATGTAGCATTTTTGGATTTATCTATGTGGTCACAGGAATGCATTTTTAGSCACCCCATCTGGAATCCATGATTTATTTACATTTAGGTTACTAGAACTTCCATCTCTTATATAATATATTCCTGTTTCAACGAGTGAATTCTCACTGCATATTAATTATTGAGTATTTTGTAGTGAGGTTTGAAATCCCTGGCTCAGGTCTCTGCTCTGGGCTGTTGATGCTTCGAGCAACCCAGGTGCACCTGTAAATCCCTGCAGCCTCTGCAGTACAGGTGCAGCTGAACATGCAACATTGACAGCAAAATGTCAAGACTGAAAGTTATTTTTAAAATGTTCATCTCTTCCTATATCTCTCAGGCATTAACCACAACCAAAAAAACAAAAAAGCAATTTCCAAAGCACACCGCCGTGACGGTGATTAGAATAATCTTTAAGCGCTATTTACAAAGACAAAATGTGTTATGAGAAAGAACTAGAGTGGTGTTTTCACATAAAAACTAAGCAAATATTCAGAAAAAGTGTTCAAGTGGCAGCTGTGCCACGTGTGAATGATGCAGTTTTTCTGCCTCTGCACCCAGGTCTCCACAGAGATGTCACAGTTACATGACACACCCGTGGCCAGAACCCACAGGTGTTGAGGCTTCCTATGACCAGAAAAAAAATTCTCCTCAAGTGAAATGAAGATCAAAGATCACAGAGAGCCCTGTCAAGCACRGAGCCAGGGGTTTGTCTGCAGGAAAGCTCAGCAGTGATTCCTCACTGGGCGCCTGTTACCTCCTCATCATCTGTGATAACCCCCAACAGGGCAAAGGCTCCTGGCAAACAGGGGAACAAATCAGCTGCTGCTCAGGAACAGGCAGCTCAGCTTGCCCTTCTAAAACCTCAGTGCACTCGTGCATCCAGGGATCTCACCTCCAGCTGCAACTTCCGAAGTCACCATTCCTGCTCAGGAGTGAGGTCACAACTTCCAGCCACAGGAGCTGTGAGGAGAGCTCAGATTTGTCTGCCAGCCAGGGCAGGTTTGTGAGTGATGGACAGTGCCCTGCACCGAGGGATGCTGGTGGAAGTCCTGCCCTGTGCACAGAGCTGGGCCAGGTGTGAGGCGTTCAGGTGCCAGGAGTTTGGAAGAACCCAGAGTTGTAAGGCAGAGATCCCTCATTTCTGCTCTGCTCTGGGCTGTGACAGAGCTGCCAGGCTTGCTTTACATTCTACTCATCAAATGAGTTAAAAAAGCTCCATGTTCCCAGGGACATCCTGCAGCCTTGCAGCTCTCACAAAGGTGCTGGAGTTTCCAGCATGTGTTCCCTGAAGCCTAGGGGATGTTCTACTACATGCAAGAAACAAATTCCTTCTCCTTGGCTTTTTTAAAACAAAGGAGGCAATAATAAATACCACAGAAGCTCTATAGGTTCCTGTATGTTAAAATCACAGTCACAGAATGGTTTGTGTTGCAAGGACCTTGAAGCCGATCCCATTCCACCCCCTGCCATGGGCAGGGGCACCTTCCCCTATACCAGGGTGCTCCAAACCCTGTCCAACCTGGCCTTGGGCACCTCCAGGAATGGGGAAGCCACAGCTGCTCTGGGCACCCTGTGCTAGAGCCTCCCCACCCTCACAGGGAAGAATTTCATTATATCCAACCTAAATTTCCTCCCTTTCAGTTATTGAATATAATGGTATTTCACCCAAATATGTCAATCCACCCACGCAGTTGATCTCTTGGTCCCCAAAGCCTAACTCTAGGGGCTAAATATCTGAAAAATGGTTTTTATTTTGATGTAAGCTGTTTAAATCACTTCAAATAAGGTTATTAGGAAGGTGATATAATTCTGCCTCTTGAAATATTTTTCTACATATTGAAAAGGTATAATATGGTCATGTTTTGGGCCTGAAGGCTAAAATGTGTGGGAGAAGAATTCTTCTATAAAAGAACTTGAAAGCATAGCCTTTTGCTCTGAAAGTTTGCCAAAATTTCATCAAGTCATATGTCCCTGGAAAGTATCTCTTGGCAGATGCCCTGTCCTGTCCACCAGGGAGGTTCCATCTGGATTGCAATGTCCCTGCCAAACTGGGCATGTGCAGCCCACTGGGAAAAATCAGGCGCCCTTTGCTCTGGGAAGAACAAAATTGCTCAGAAGAAAAAAAAGACTCCTCTGCAGATCTTCCTTGTGGCTGCACCAAAACGTGGGTGTGGAGAAGGAAATGGAAAGGGTGAGACATGTGGCTGTTTCTGGGAAGGGTGTGGGGTTTCTTTCTGACGCAGAGAAGTCAGGCAGGAAGGACCCGAGGGAGGACAGAACCAGGCAGAAAATAAGGAGAAACAAGTGGGAGAGAAGAACAGGACAAGAGAACCTCTAAAGGGGCTGGGAGACTAAATGAAAACGGTCAGATTTATGGAAAACAGTAGGTATTTCAAAACTCAGGTGTGAGAGGTAAAGGCAAAAGGTGAAATGAAGGTGCTACTTCAAAAGAGAGCAAGAATAACCCACTCTTCCCCCCAGGTAACCCTGGACAGGAGGCATGCTGCAAAATGGAACAAAATACTAATATTTAAATATTAATGTGTTTAACCTGCCGTAAAAGCAAACCCGTACACTTAGCTGAGGTGATGAACTGCTGGCACTGGAGGGACAGGACTGTCTGTTGTCAGATGAGGTGGAATTTCATCTGTGTTTCACTTTAATCTCTGTTAACAGTGCTGCTCCATTTGGTTAAATGTCATTTTAACCATGCACAGCCCACCCAGGGAAACAGCAGCAAATGGACACCACTGTGGCTGCCTTTCAACTGCATTGTGATATTTAAAACATAAACATTTAAACATTGTGATATTTAAAATATAAAGAGGTAAAAATTCTGTCAGCCCTGAAAAATGAAGTATGAGGTGGTCAACAGCTGATAGTGTTGCACCTCAGATTTTAGCTGTAATTCAGGGATGTTTATAGCGCTGAAGGGAATCATCAGCAATTGTAAATCCTTTAGATTGGTCAAAGCACTCTAAATCTAATTAATTATTCCACTTCTTAAATAGGTTTAGGCCACATACGGGATGAGAAACCATGAAAAAGAATAATTATCATAGATTACAACTAAACTTAATTAGAATATATGACGATACAATGTAACTTGCTTCAAACATTCTTTTACTGTGACTTCTGGACGCAACAAGAATATGAAGATTCAGAATATGGATGCAACAAGGATATGAATTGATCAGATATACAGCAAAGAAATGAAAGACAAAATCACTGTTTTCTTCATTAGAATACATTGATTCAATTCAGACCTAAAGGCCAAACTGAAGACCCCATTCTTAATATCTATCTACTACACACCACAAATATAAGCAGTAATCTTGCACAGACTGAGTTAGATGTAGATGTTCATTGAAACATTCTGCCTGTTGGTTACCAGAATTGTGTTAGACACATATTATGTTTTTCATCCTCAGAGTGAGTCTGAAATACTGAATTTCAAAGGTAAAAAATTAAATTGGGAAACATAACAGTGTAATTTTTCCCCTCTACAAATGTTTTATAATCTTTTATCTGAAGAATTTTTCAAACCTTTGTAATGTATATTCATGTTTGGTGTTGGCAGATGAACATTTACTAAATCATATCAGCACTGATATCTTTAAACCTTGAAAATTTATTCCTCRAATACTGCATCGAAGTTTCAAAAAGTAAAGAAAGGAGTTTAATTCACAAATATAACTGTGTATATATATAAATATAGAATAACAGAAGTAATTACCTTTCAGTATCTCCACTGACTGTATCCCCTGCTCTCTGTAGAAGAAAAATAAAGGGCATTAAGCACAGCTAAGACTTCCTTGGTGTTTTGAGCACAGTGAAACAAATGACAGAGGTAAACCACAGTCATTCTGCAAATCTAAAGCAAAGGAAATGGAACATTTATTTCCATTTCCAGCGAAGAGTTATTTTAAAATGAAGATCATGCTTAAAGCAACTTGCATCTGCACATATAAACTGAGTCTGGATGCTGTGTAATTGTGATCAAATCTCTTTAAAATAAGGGAGCTAAAATTTGTTTGAATGTTGGCAAAAGTGTTAATATTTGAAGTGGAGTTTAAATGCAATGAACAAATATTGCAATACAGAGTACAGAATTTCAGAAGGACAAACTTTCTTTGACATCATTCTTAGCTTTAAATTACTTGATTTACCACAATGGCTATTCCTCTGAAGGTTGGAAATGAGCCTGTCTTTGTGGAGTAAGTATCAGCTGATTCGGGGTTAAAAATGAAATCTTCAGACAGTTTAAGTTACTTTAAAATGAGTTTTATGATGAAGGATTTTTCACACAGCTAATAATTGAAATTTACAAAAAATGAAATTACAAAACACCCTCCCCCACCCCCCCCCAACAGGTTGTAAAATTCATATGGAATTGTTTATAAATGCAGAAATCTGCACTTGCAAAACCTTTGACTTCCTGGATAACCAAATAGTAAACCGATAATTTTAGGAAGTGCAATGTTTGTGTTTTAGTGCCACTTCTTGAGGCCTGCAGCAGATGTTTGATCACAGATAATCCTGAATCATGGATGAGTTCAGAGCACAGAGACAGAAGTGGGCAGGAAGTTTTCTGGGGCTGTTGCACCACAGGGCTCTGCACGTGCAAATTTTGGACAAACAGATTTTGCCACCTCCTCCTCCAAGAAGTCTCCCTTGCCCCTGGGGAGCCCAGTACAGAGCCAGTTATCAGCTTTTAGTGAGCTTCAGCTAAAGTATTCCAGCAAATGTGAGGAGCAAGGATGATCCCACTCAAATAAGAGGCCTTATCTGATGAAAAATAATGAGATGGTGCCCTTACACTAAAAACAGGGAGTTCTCTGACATTCCTTGTTGAAACCAGGCAAAGGCAGGAGCTCCCCACTGAGTGATTGAGCACAAAACACCCTAACAGGCTTTCCTGAGGGCCATAAATGCCTCAGTTCTCCTCAGAGTATGCTGAAATGTAGCATGACTTAAAAAAAAGAGAAGCTTAAAAAAATTGAAAATTTTCTCAAAGCAGACTGGAAGTGTTAACAGCACACAGCTAAAGCAAAATATCTGCTTGAGAGATGTTGCTCTGGTGCTGAAAAATGCTCTTCTAAATACAAATGAACCAGTCTGAGCATCCCTGGAAATGCTGGGGACAGCCCAGGAAAATATWGTATGGCCAAGTGAGCAAAAGAACTTTGACAGCAGCACTACCCATGCTACTGTTATAAAAATAGAATTTATTCTGACCAGAAGGCTCAAAGCTTTCCTTCTCTTATCTCTCTGACTTCTAAGGTTTCTAATTTTAGCAGCTAAAAGTGGGACTACTAATTCAGTCAGAGCTTCCCATTCTATTTCTTAATTTCCTTTTCYGAAAATGATCCCAAAGTAAAAGCAAAGTGTTTCCAAATCAGCGTTTATTCCCTCTCTCCCAAATGGGATCCATTCCATGTTCTCTCCCTGGATAAAACTGAAATAAACCTCCCTCACCCTGCTGTGGTCTTTCCAACACCTGAATTACAAATTTCCACTGCTATAAGAACTCAGTTATTTATTTCCTTCCAAGAAAATGCACAAACCCCACCTTTGTCACACATGATCACCTTGGATTGTGGCTTCCACATTTCTTTTGATCAGATGTATTTCATAAACAACTATTAGTGTGATGTGAACTTGCATATATTAGGTTGAAAAAAGACTTACTAGAGAGAAAATTGCTTCTGATAATAAACCACATTTTTCTAGAGGTCAGTCTTTCAACACCACCAATTTTTCTGCATTACCAAGCATTAATTTCCAAAGATATTGAATAATGTAATCTCATTAACTGAAGCATCGTCTGTAGCAGGGAAATTTAAAAAGACTCTATAACAGTGTGAAAAAGAAAAATATGATTTAACCATTGAACAACTCATAGATTATTGTGACATTATTAGTTGCTGTAATTCAGAAAGGAGCAAAGAAGAATATACATATATATAGAGAGAGGGAGAGAAAATTGTTGATATTGGTACTTAAAACATAAAAAACATAATTACATCTTTTGAATTTTTATGAATAATTAATTTATTAAAAGAAAAATCTCAGTTCCTGGCCAACTCATCACTAACACAGAGATTATTACCAGTATTTTAGTGTGGACACTCGGGATTACTACAGACCTTTGTCACATATTTATCCCCTTTTATTTGACTGATTTGCTTCCCAAAGAAGCTCTCTTGGGAGAACGAATCTTGAAATGACAACCTTTACAAAGGATTTCTGATACTATACATGGAAACTGCCACACTCTGGCATTTCTATAAATGTCTACCTATAGCTAAAATTAATTTCCTTGTGTAATTGTAATTTCAWGCAGATTCAATTCTGACAATGACTTCCATGTGGAAGGCTCCTACCTGCATTTTCAGCAACCTTATATATAAATTTTTTTGAGCAGTTACTTCTTACCATTTTGTGACATTTGAAGCAAAAAAAAATGCCTTTTCCTAGTTCCCAAACTAAAACTTTACTTCATCTTACTACAAGGCCACTTTCATGAGTAGCAGACATGTGGGAGGCTCAGGAGGCACAAGTCTTGTCATGCTGTCAGAGACTATAAAGCACAAATTCTGTGAAATTCAGGTCACTGGCACCTATCTGCCTTCTTCAGTCAGCTCCACTTTCCTGGAGCTCTAGGGATTCCCACGGATCTGCTTGTGCCTTGCACGAGTGGAGATGAAAGGACAAAAAGGCCTCTGTGGTCYCACAAGCAGATCTGAGGCTCCTCTCCCCAAGGAAACCCTGCAGAAAGTCCCATTTACCTGAAACTTCTATAAATGACTAATGACAAAAGAATCGTTCCTCTGAATCAGAATTTCTTCTCCTAAGTAAAAAAATCAGATAAACCACTGATTTACAGAAGAACCCTGAGCTGCAGAGATCGTGAGAAAATATTCAACACTCATTATTTCCTTGYGTCCTAAAGCAAGAGACAGGAGTAGTTGGTAATGAGATTTCATAATGTCTGTTTACTAATCTCAGTGGCCAAATTCAAGATATTTATTCCATCTACATATATAATTTATTCATATGCAAAGATTCACAACCTCTTTATCGTACTGTTCTTCCACTGTTCTGTATTCAGATACTGAATTATTATTAATAAGAGTAAAAAAAAAAATATTTCTTCTTCTACTTCTTTAGCTCATATATTTATTATCCTGAAGATTTCTCTACATTATGTTTGTTCAGAAACAATCAAACAGTGGCCTTGTTATGAGGGGCTTTACTTATCTCTCTACCTCAGAGTGCAGATGAATCTGCTTTCAGAATTATCGTGCTGAGCTAAAAATAAAAGCGGCCTTTGAGGTTTTCACTCCGCTCACCCTTGCAGAGGGGAGAGATAAATAACAGAGACAGGAAGTCACCCAATGTGATCTACATCTACATGTACAGTTTGAGGTACTCAAATTTGTGCTGAAGGAGAACAAGAGGGCAGGTGAGAAGATGAGCTGAAGGCCGAGGGAAGGGATCCACTCGAATTTGTAATTATGGGGTGATGACAAGGATTGTCAGCACACGGTGGGGAACAGGGGAGGCAGCAGAGGGAGAGGCCAGGAAAAACAGGCAATTCCCTCCCCTTCCTTTTCCTCACTTTCCCCATTCCCACAGGAACAGGCTACCTGTGTCCCTGCCCTGCCCAGGGCTGGCCTTTCTGCCATGAAATGCTCCTGTCTTCCAAAACCCCCTCCTTGTTCTCCTGCTGGGGAAGGGGGAAAGGACAGGGAGCAAGGCTGAGCCACGGAGCAGAGAGAAAAAATCAGAGGAGTCCCCAAAATGTCTCAACTGGATTCCTACACATTGATCCCTTCAGCAGCAGGACATGATATCTGTGTGATAAAGGAGAGACTTCTATTTGGTGCATCTTCTGGAGGATAAATATTTGCAATTATCATAGCAATAATATCAGTTGTAACTAGTATTTATTAACAAATGGGTGTTAAATTTGGCTTTAGACTGTGTATATATCTAAACTGTTTTTTTTGGTAGCCTGGAAATCAATAAAAACAAGGCATAAATTCATTTGCTAAAATAACACAATACAATACGACTTAGTTGTGTTGTGGTTCTCTGGAGTCAGAGAACTGCAGAATATTTTACAAATGGCAATTTCCCCATGAAGTCACAGCAGGTTAATGAATGCTTCATTTGCTGACTTGCACTGGTAGTTTGTAGTGGTTTGTTTGAAGACTGCAGAATATCATCATTTAAATATGCTGTAATAGAGCAAAATTACTTCTGAAAACACTGCATATGTTTGGATAAAGGCAGCCTCATATTTGCTTTGTGCAAAGTGTCCTGATATAACTGCAAATACAAGGAATTCTAAGTCAACCAGGCAGCCTGAACTTTTGGAAGCAGCAGGAATGAGAAGCCTGTCTCGGGGCGGAATTTGCAAACACATCCATCCTAACCAGGCTGTTCCAAACAAAATCCCAGCCCCTCTCCTGAGCTTCTGCAAGGGGCTGGTTCTTCCAGAAATCAAGGACAACCTGAGTTCTGGGTTAACACTGGTTTAGTCTTTCTTTTTTTTCTGGATCTGGGTCAGTTTGGAAGTTCTTGATTACTGAATGAATGTGGAAACCTAAAGATTGATGACATGATTGTTAAAAAAACCTTTCTTAATATCTCATTTCCCTTTATTTTCCCTTATACTGTAAAACACCTTTTAAAAACACCTTTTTCCCCTTTGAGTTGTTTACAGATTAATGAAGAGTGTAGTTTAGAGAGTCAGGTATGAACATAACTCTAAAGAAATACATTATTGGACTTTGCTACTCAAGGATCCATCTTCAAGTATGAGGGAGACACTTGTAAGTTCAAGCCTTCATGTGCACAGTCTCGATGAAAAATAATATTATTTTACAATCAGTACAACTGGGCAGACTCATTTTGAAGGTACAGAAGCCAGAAATACTTATATTGGTGTCTCTGAGCAGCCAGAACCCACACAATCATCCTCAGAGAGATTTCTCACCATAACTGCAAGGTAGGGAAAGAAGGCTCCCCATATTACAGATACTTAAATAAAAGGCAAAGATAGATTTTATTCAGCAATTCAGAAAGGAAATAAAACTCTGAAGAAAGCAATGCTCATCCCTGACAGCAGTTTTGTTTCTTTCTGCAAGAGCAGGAAGGAATAAATAAAACATGAGCACTTTTCCTGCAAAATTGGCAATAAAAGGCTCCTCCTTCAGTCAGTGGAGCTGATTCTCCCAGACTATCTTAATTATTCTACTTATCAGAGCAGCACTCAGACTGCCTGTCATCCCAAAAAAAGCATCTGGAACATCTGGCACATCCCAGCGTGCACCTATTACACAACACCCAGATTTACATTGGTTTTGCACAGGTTTTAATTCTCAGCATGTACCATTAAACTTTATATCGTTTGTCAAGCTGCCTCTGCAGCTCCAGGAACAGTTAAAGAGCATTTTCATCACCCTGTGCCACAGGGATGAGTTACCAGCTTCCTGGGATCAGCAAGAAAGGAATAAAAAGCAAGTTAAGCAAGTGCTGTGTAACAATGACTAACCCTAAAACACCATCATAGTTCAAATTGTCTTTAAAATAAAAAAGTGACTCCTGGTCTGGCACTCTCAATGAATACCCTAAAGCAGTCATTATTCCTGTTTTACTGTGAAGGGAACATTGAAATGAAAGAATTGATCTTAAAATTCATTAAAAATTAAGTCTTTTCAAGACACTGAATTCTAATTCACAAAAAAAAAATTAGAAATTCAGATTTATTCTCCAGCTTTTTCATATATGATACTACAAAGCAAAATATCCAATTATTTTGTAGATAATAGGCCCAGAACATTTACCACCAAGTAAAACTAGCTGAGAGATCGTTATCCAATTAGAGAATTTATTGTGGTAACCAGCAAATTGAATTTCAGAGCTTCAGAAAGTCATGCAAGTCTGAAGCAAAAAAACCACAGAGTTGAATACTGTGTGGATTTCCAGACTGGATCTGGAATGAGATCTTCAGTATTCTCTTTTTAGATGGAATCTGGTTGCCACAGAGCAAAATGGAGCWACAGGATAAATACAGTTTTCTATAAGTTTTTGTAAAATCTTGAAGATTTTTCCAAGGTTTTTTGTGTTTTGCTTTATGGTCAGAAATGCAAAATGAATAATTTCCCAGGTRCATCTGGTCTGCTGAGCTGGAGTCCTGTGTGATAAATTAATTTTCTGCAGAATGAACTCTGGTAATACAAAATAATAGTATATTCAGGTTTTAACTCTATCCTTGTAAGCCCATATTTAGGCTCAACCTGGTAAATGATGTCACTTCAGAAGTGAAGCATTAGTAAACATAGAAAGTCATGTTCCAAGAGATACTCTATTAATTAATAATTATTTATAACAGCCTTACTRATTGTAATTGACTCTCGCTGAGGTTCTGTGACGTTGCATATCAATTAAATTAGAGTTATAAATATATCCTGGAAGGGGGCAGTGTTTCTTGACAGGAATATTTTACTGCAACATGGCTTCATGCATCGTTTTATATCCTGGGCATGCTGCCAATATTGCATTACCTAAATATCCATTTTATATAGGAACTCTGCATCCTCCCAGCAACTTATGAAATCAGGCTAATTGTTTAATTTTGGGTTCCAAATCAACATTCCTTCCAAAGCATTAATCCAGTGGTGAATCTCTGCAATTACCAATTTTGCAAAACTTCTTACTTCTCATAATTTAAACTGCTGTTAAGTAAGTGCCTTTTTGTATTTTTTCGCTAAATATTTATGTAAGTGCTTAGAAAATCAAGCAATGGCTAAGAGATGCTTGATTCCTCCTTCCATCAAGCCATCCTTGTTTGATTACAAAACATTATCACCTTCCCTTCACTAAAGATGATGAAAATCCTATTTATCWTCTCCATTTCCCAAAGCATTTATCTGGGCTGAAATTTTGATCTATATCCAGGAGTTGTACTGGGCATGTGTTAAGGAGAGAGGATTTCATGGAAATGTGATTCCAACAGTTCTGCACTTTTGCCTTCCACTGAAAAACACAGGGCCAAAGAAAGAAGAAAAGCTAAACCAGTTTTGTCAACTTTTCTAATACAAATGTAGCAAAAGCTGTTTTAGGATGATTTGGTCTCATTATCCAAAAAAGGTTTACATATCAAAACACTCATGAAAATCCTGGTAACACCTATAGATATTAAGGAAATGAGCTGACCTATTTAACATTAAATTTATATCTAAGAACACCACTCTCTGTTACTTTTCCTTTTTGTTATCAAGCTGCCATGAAATATTCTTTGATATTTCACATTTTTGGTCTGGGTAGCTCTCTTTCAAGATAAATATGCCCTTTTTTTTTTTTCTTGGCTTTTCAGAATTCTTTCAGTATTCAAGTAAGAAGACGTTTATGTGCATGATTCTGTGCTGCCAAGAACCCACAAAATCTGTGTCAGCAACTCTGTGTATTTGTCGACTCAGTTCCTCTTGTATATTTATAAGGCAGTTGACAAAGTGCCTCAGATATTCTGATCCCTGTGATTATCTCCTGAAGGACTGCAAAGGTCTCTTTTAATGCTGCCCCAAAAATTTATGGTGGTAAAAGAATTAATACTGTTCTGTCAGTCCATGAATAATCATTTTACCTGGGCCCTCCTCTGTAATCACTGCACATGAAGCAGAGTTTGTGAAAAGGGACTGCACTGACTTTTAGGGTGGACTGACCACTCCATCTTGTCTCTTCCCAGGATAATTCCTGTTTTCCAGTTTTCTGCTTTTCCTTCAGACCCCTTAGAGTTGACATTTTATGTCATTGGGGTATTTTTAAAAATTTACTTTATTATCGTGCGATATCATACTGCTAATTTATCATGTCTGTTCAATTAGCTGCATGATGGTATGGAAATCATGCAAGAAAATGCAACTTCAGTCCTGAAATCAAGGGTGGATTTGCATCTTACCCTAAATGACCGATTTCCCTCTCTTCAGAACTCAGGTGAGCCCACAGATCATCAACAGAATTCTAAAAACTGACTGAAATGAGCTGATTCATCTACCTAGTTATGAAATATTGTTGGGGTTTGTTGCAGGCTTGTCTAATAATTTTCTCATTCATCCTAATAAATTGCCTGCTGATTTTCTCTCCAGGTTTGAAATCCTTTGCTTTGACTTTGTGATACTGATAATCTCTTGTCAGAGAGATTTAAATCCACAATTTCAATAAATAAATTTAAATAAACAGTAACTCCATTAAACTCATCTGTTTTTACAAGACACAGTAATCAAAGTGGAAATACAAGAGCTTATAAATTAATGTATAATAAATCATTATCAGAGGCTCAGTGGAGGATCCCTATGAACCTTCAAAGATAAATTAAACTAAACTCAGTGAGACTGAATAATTAAGAGCAGGATTTTATTGAACCATCTGACAGCAGATGATTCTTGCCTTGTGTTTTGCTGTTCTGTCCTGACTTTTATGAGAAAGCTGTCATGATACTGACGTGGAAAAAGTGAGAAATTTGTCATGACACCATCACTGAGCAACATTTCTCAGACTATGAAGCACAGCATGAAATCATGAAGTCCAAGACTGTGCCTTTATGCCTGGATCAGTCCTAAGAGGAGAACACTTGAATGCCTGGATCAATCCTAAGAGGAGAGCACTGGAATACCTGGATCAATCCTAAGAGGAGAGCACCAGAGTGTTTTCCAGGGGGCACTCACATGGTAAAGTGGAACGGTGTTGTTCTCTGCCAGGGAGAAGTTGAGCACGTCCTGCTGCCCTGGCTCCAGCCTGACATTCATGGTGGAGGCCAGCACGGAGGGGCTGATGGGGTAGCTGGGGTTCCCTGGGGGTTTTCCCTTTTTCCTGGACCTCCTGCCCGTGTCCCGTTTGCTGTCCTTCTGCGTCAGAGGCTCCTCCTGGATCACCAGGATCTTGTCGTCGCTCAGGTACCGCAGCAGAGAATTCTCAGAGTCAGTGGTTGGAGGGGAGGGGAGGCAAAAAAAGAAACATTAGGAAGAGGAAACAAGCAGAGAAACATTTTGGCTGGCCAGAGACCATCACTCAGTCCTGTTAAACGGGAAAAAGTCGTGTGAATGTCCAGGGAATTGTGGGGGCTCTCCCTGGACTCGGTTCCACGTTTACTGACACCGTGGCTGGTGAAAGGGAGTGGACACACAAAATATTACTGAATTGTATCATGCAGGGAGCATCTCTGGGACCATTCCAGACACCAGGATTGTAATTTCAAGGAATTTGACAAGCTGGAATAATGGTTTTAAGGAGATGTGCAGCATACTTGGGCAYGGTTTCAAAATGGGAGCTGGCCAGGCAACAAGTCTGTTCCTGTCTGTAACAGTGAAATATGAGCTAAACATACATCAACAGWTTTGGAATAAATCAGAAAAGGCTTGTGCCTTAAATGAAATTTATTTTCTCTTGGAATGGAAGTTTACTGAAAAAGGTAGTTTAAAATCCTGTATTGATCTTCAAGAATATAATTCATTTTTTGTTCACATTTTTAGGACTCAAGTTGAACTCCTCTCAGCTTCCAGACCATTCCTAAAAGATTCTAAAAAAATAGCATTCAAGAATCTTCAACAATCAGTGTCATAATAAATATAGTTATATATTTGAAGAATATCCTTTTGAATTATGTGATTTCTTTTTGCCAGAGGARAAAAAAGAAAAAAGAAACTGTGCAACCACTTTTTCTTCTTGCAAAGTTCATAATTTCCACTGGGATCAATGGAAGTTTATGTGATTAGAACTGCTGGTCTGAACAGTGACAGCACAATTGCTGATTCCTGTTCCAAATTTTAATTCATATTGATCAAAATGTTCTTAAAGKATGCTACCTTAAATCTGTAACATCACTTAGTGTTTTCCAGAGCTGAGCAGATTTCGAGCTGATTGCTTTGAACACATATCTGAGTCTTCGAAGTACTTTTTGCTTTGATGTTTATATTTCTTTATACTAGAATTAAATTCCTCCTACTAATACAAATTCTTAATTTTCAGAAATATAAAATTAAAAACAGAAACAGAAAAGCACAGACACTAAACAGACTCTTTTATAGCCTCTGTGACACTYAAAAAAAGAGATTTTTTTTTTYC